>CM062820.1:238943882-239414265 GCA_031772625.1 Pinus tabuliformis
TTTTCAATTGGCTCAATGATGAGACATAATTCTCTTGGTGAACGACATTTTATTTACAGACTTTGTAAGTCTGAACATTCATTTAAAAATAAAAATAAAAAACTAATTTTTCGATTGACTATTCCATCGGTGAGTGCTTCACACTCACGTTGTCATGCCCGAACCTGGTATCCCTCACACTGCTAACCCTCCTATGGCTAACACTGCTATTGTTGTGCCTATTGTTGCAGGTCCCTTATGTGGGTGAGTGGGGTAGGGATTGTGGGGGGTGAACAATTGTGTGGAGGAAGCTTGGTATTCATCACCATTATTTTGCATTCCGCGCAGAGAAATTTAAATGTTGCGCTTAGTATCATCTACACATAGACACATCCGCACACTCTACATCTACCACTATAACATTTTGCCACAACATAGAAATGGACTCCCTCTACATTAACTGCTCATAAATTAACACATTCCAAAATCTTTAAATTAATATCAGGTTTGTGCCTCTTCATATGGATTAATATCAAGTGTCTGCCTCTTTGCAAGGAGCTCATGTTTTCTTGAACATTAATCATTTTGGAGTACGAAGATTGAGGGAAACTTTTGCCTAGTATGGATTAATATCAAGTCTTTGCCTCTTTGCAGGGAGTTCATGATTTCTCGAACATTAATCATTTTGGAGTATGAAGATTGAGGGAAACTCTTTCCTATGTGGAGTTGTGTGGAGAGGTGGTGGTGTAATATCCCTAGCATAAGCTACTATAAAAACTCTTGTAAAATGAGTGTTGTTGAATAATTAACAATTATTAATTATTATATGGATATTACAAGAAGACTATTATTCTCATTCTTAATTACAAGAATATTACAAGCATTAATTTTTAATTCTTATATTTAGAAGAATTTATATTCTTCTATGTAAATAAATTATAATTTCAAGTTGTAATAGTTTTGAGTTTTAGAACTAATGAGTCATAGTCTTAGTAAAGTTATGGATAAGTGATATTTTGTCCAAGAGGAAAAAGAAAAGTTACCTTGAAAAAGACATGAGAGATATATGGATGATTTTAGAATTTATAAAAATATGATTTATGGAGTGATTTTAGGATTTAGGAAAAATTTGATTTATGGAATGCATTTAGGATTTAGAAAGGTTATTGCATTTTCTTAATTCTACTTATTGTAAGCCTATGGGCAAGTATGAGAATTAATGACATAATACATGTAGAATCAAGCCAATAGAGAGGAAGGAGGGATTCCAAGCCCGCATTAAAATATAAGTAACTATGGTCTTTGAAAATTATTATTATGTTTGCATATTGTGCATGAATAAATAAGAATCAAATTTATTTGCTTGAAAATTTTCATATGATAAAGAGTTGAGATTATTTTCTAGGGAAAACCTCCACGGATTTTCACGCATAGAGAAATAAGTGTTTTTCTCATTGAATTATTAAAATATTTCATGTGCATTGAATTGTTAAAATATTTTCATGGCTAAATAATTATGTGAATTACATGATTTATTATAAAATAGGGTCCAAATATGTTTTAGTATCTTCCAAACTATGATAAATGTGTAAAAATTAAAAGCAGTTTTTTTAAATGAGATCTTTCTCACCAAAAGCCTCTTCTGGATTTGAAATTTTCATCTTCAAATTCTCAAAAATTGTGTCCAAAGTTGATGACTAAAACATAAAATTATTTAGTACTTAAATATGGAAAAATGATCTGCAAATATTCATTCGAATCTTTCAAAGCATGACACCTATGTAAAAACTGAGAGAGGCATTTTTTAATGAACTCGTTCCCAACATTTTTCTTTTTCAAAAATGCATTTCCAAATGTTCAAAAATTGTGTCCAAAGTTGATGACTAAAATGGGATAAACCGAGTGCTTCCATTCGATTTTTCTGCAGTATAAGAATAATTTTTCATGTACATATAGAGGTAACTATTGTGTTAATGTTCTTGGAAAGAAATAAATTAACTGAATGCAACATAAATAACTATTAAGATTGATATTTTTTTAAAAGAAATATACATTATTCACATGCAAAAACATAGAACAATTATGTTGATATTTCTTGAAAACAAATAATTTATTTGCATGAATAAAAAAATAGAGTAATTATGTTGATAATTCTTGAAAAGGAATTAAGTTATTTCATTTAAAAGATTACCAATGATGTTCTTATGATGCATATGCATTCAATTTTTAAAGATAATTATTGGTTTCATAGAATAACATTTGATAGATTTTAAATAGAAGAAATAATAGTTTTTCTGTAAACCCTAGGAGCTCTATGCCATTAGAATGCCCAAACCCTAAGGTCTGAAACCTACATTTTCTGACAAACATAGTAGGAACAACAGATAGAAAACTATTAGAAAGAACAAGATGGTAGATGCAGATGGGGGTGAAGAGATCCCCTCCTACCAGGATGCAGCGGTTGGAGAATCAAGCCGGAAAACCAAGAATCACTCGATTTCCTAAGAAACGGCTAATCCGACAAATTGCCCAGTCCTCGAAGCACGATGGTAGGCAATGAGCAAAGGGTGGTGTCTGCCATGTGCAAAAGAGAAACCCAAATTTGTAATCTTGATGAACAAACTAGAAACATACACAACTTTATGAAGGACCATGCAATGATCTGCAAGTTCATCGGTGTGTCGCTGACGGAGAAGGACCCAATCAAGTGGATACACCAAAAATGGCAACCTAAAGGAAATATCAAGCTCAAGCTAGGAGCGAGAGGATTCCTCATGGTAATCTTCTCAAACTTGCAAGATAAGGAAAGAGTATTTAAAAATGGTCCCTATTTTCATTATAATGTAGGCCTGTTTATGCGACACTAGGAAGAATGCTACAACCTAGATAAAGAGAAATTCCTGGCAACCCCATTATGGGTACGATTCTTTGTGCTCGCAATGGACTTCTGGGATCCAAAAATACTGGAAGGAATTGGGAACACAATAGGAAAATTGGTTAAAATAGTTGAAACCACAAAAAGAGGCCGATATACTTCATATGCTAGAATCTGTGTGTATATGAATATAGTATAGTCTATCCCTGAATCAGTAGAGCTAGAATATCATGAAGACATCTAGCAACAGACCCTGGACTATGAGCATATCTCGTTCTGATGCCGAAGTTGCCATGAATATGGCCACTTATTCAAAGAATTCCCATTGAACTAGGAAGGTTGGGAGGTAAAAGAAAAACAACCGAAACCCCCATAGGAAGGAAGTGATTGGTTCCAAGAAGTGAAGAATAAGAGAAGGCCACCAAAGGGATCCCACAACCCAAAAACAGTTAACCAATCAACTGTTAACTAATCTCTGTCGAGCCGTGAAAACATATACGAGGCACTGCAAGAGGAAGAAGAAACAGAAAATGAAACCCAACTCATGGATTACCTGGAAAAGAAAAAAAATTAGCTCAAGTCAAGCAAAAACAACACCAAAGAGGAAAGCTCAAATATACCTCACAGATAAAGAAGAACAAGTAGGGATGGAAACCACTACAATGGAAATAGACGCAAGCAAGGGGGAGGAGCTAAGCATGAAAGAGGAAGCTATAAAGAAATTGTTAAATGAATGAAGACACATACATGAAAGATTTATCTTAGAGGACCAAAAGAAACTATACAAGGATACCTTCCAAAAATATAAGGCCAACCAAGGACAAAGGCAAGTAGATATTGTAGAGCAACTGGGTATGCAATAAGAAAACCCACAGGAATTTCAAAATAGAACAAAAGGAGGAAAGAAAAGAGGAAGGATAAATCTACAAGAATCGATCCAAATAATGGGAGAGATGTTGGTCAACACTGGAAGGGTGGTACTGCTATCATTGGTATACCAACAACTCAACAAATTTTCCCAGTGATAGTAATATCCTGGAACATAAGAGGCCTAAAGAGCCGAGGAAAACAAATATATTTAATGGATCGCTTGAAAAAGGAAAAGCCCCAAATAATGGTTACCCAAGAAGCCATGATAACAAGAGAAAAGCTAGAAGATATTCTAAGGAGGATGAAACCAAGGTATGAGGTAGTAGTAGTTACTACGAAAGGAAGTATAGGAGGCATAGCAATCATCTAGAACCCAACAGAGGTAAAGGAAGATTATTGGATAGGGATGAAACAAATCCTCACAGGTCGCTTCCAAAACATAGGGACTAAATAATGGTTTACTCTCTCTGCAATCTATGGACTGCATATTCCAATAGAAAAGGAAAAATTACAAAACATAAGGACCCTACACCAAATGCATGATGAAAATATTTGGCTGATTGCAGGGGACTTTAATCCGATAATAACTTTGGAGGAGGAAAAAGGAGGGATTAGAAGGGTGGAACCCACAATGGAAAAATTTAGGGACATCCAAGAAGAGCTACAACTAGTTGATATCTTGACAATCAATGGAATGTACACCTGTAACAATAGAAGAGGAGGAAACCAACAAATAGTGTCTCACCTAGACAAATTCTTGGCAACTGAAAACTTAATCAACAGAGATGTATATTATGAGGCATCCATCTTACCATGTATGGGATCCAACCATTGGCTGATTAGACTATAAGTGGATATGAAATAAGGGAAAACTAAGAGACCCTACAAGTTCGAAGAATTCTGGTTGAGAGATCCGAGCTTCCTAGGAAAACTAAAGTAATGGTGGAAAGAAGGAAGAAACCAAATGCATACATTCCAACTCTGTCTTAAAGAACTCAAAGGAAAAATTAAAAAATGGAACAAGGAAGAGTTTGGTAATATCCAATAGGAACAGGAACTGCCTCAGGAAAATATGAAAAATGTACAACAACTAATAATAAATAACAGACACACTAAAACCTTAGTGAAGAAACAAGGACAACTACTAAATAGATTGGAGGAAAGGAGGCAGTGGGAAGAGGTCTCATGGAAACAAAAATCAAGAATTCAATGCCTGAGAGAGGGGGAAAGAAACACTAGATTTTTTCATAAAGTGGTGATTCACATCATCAGCATAATAGGATATTCTCTCTAGTGACCAAGAAGGAAATCGTCTCACTGAAAAGGATGAAATGGAGAATCTTTTGGTCCAACACATCCAAAATTTATTGACAAAACCCCATATAAACAGGACAAAAAACATAAACAGGATAACTTGCGGTTGGAAATATTACTGGGGGCTGAATCAGTAATATCAGATCAATAATTTAATTTTCAAAACTGATTTGTATACGCTACTTCAACTTAGTGAACTAGTGTGTATATGCAACTATACTTAATGAAACCAACATATATGCAAATATATTTTGGTTTACACAAATTATCATGTAGTGAACTTTAATCAGTATATCAGAAATTCATTAGATAGTGCAGTAAAAGCATAATAAACCATCACACATAAGCGACACACATAAACACCAAGATATAAGGTGGAAACCCAATGTGGTTGAAAACCACCTGCTGTAATCATCTCTATGTTCTTTTAATAATAAGAAAATTTTGTTTACAATTTTTGTACTGGTGCAGCCTTATACCAGTATGCAGGCTTCTACTTGTAGAAGGCTAGAACCTTCTCTCATTCTCTAGCTTCTACTAGAAGGGAGCTACAACCCCCCAACTCTTGTACTAGCTGATATGTTTACTAGTACGTAGGTTACGGCCTATAGAAGGCTACAACCTTCTCCTTTCTTCCAGGGACCATGTTTCATAAATTTTTAGACTGGATCCATCAACAACATCATTTAATCATCAAATATATCTGCATCAACCAATCTCTTATTGAACCAACCACAACCAAGTCAATCACTCACTTTGACAACCCATCAATCTGATCTTTCAGAATGTGTCACCAGAATACAGTAACCAAAACACAAGCCAAAACCCAGAATACTTCAACAACAAATAGTAGCAACTAAAACATAGATTATAAGGTATATGCTACTTTCTTGTGATGAATCTATGTGTATATGCGCTTTCCTCAAAGACAACCAACGTATACATATGCAAATATTAATTCCTAATTCTGCAGCTATACGAGACTTCAGTTATACCCAGATCATATCATTTACAGAATACTATATGCGTTAGTATTTAGATCTAGAATATTCATGAGAAAAAACACATAATAATAGTTCACTTTATGCCTTAAGATCTTGATCCATCATTAGATCTTATCCTCCATCAACTGCTAATGTTCCTCCGTAGTTCAGATCCAACAATGCAGCCTAACCCAATAACCTGCATACCAGATCTCAGTCTTCATCAGATATTCAATACTTGAGTGCTTTGGCCTAATGATCTTCTCCTCCTTTTATGGCCTTTCTCAATACCATGGACCAAAACCACTTAGGACCAATACCTTGGATCAAATACATAGGGTCAATACCTCAGATCAAATACCAAGGACCAATACCATTGATCAAAATACCATGGACCAAATACTTTGGACAAAAACTTAGTTTTCCAAGGTATACCCGCTTTCCTTTCTATGAAAGTGTGTGTGTATGTTATACGCTCCTTTTGTTCTGTTAACCTGCATCTATACATGACTTGGTCAATGGTGAACCTGTGTATACCTCTTTTTCTTCATTCTGTGAAGATTGATCTGTCGTTCTTTGTTGTTTTCTTGGTATACTGTGATCTTTCATCTGAGTGAGTTGCATTCTGAATTGATTCCTTGAAGCTGCCCTGCATTTCATCACATCTGTAAACACTACTTGTCATGCATTCTGTCACATCTGATATCTTTTTTTTAGATTCATCTAGTTACCATATACAAGTGTACAAGTGAGTTGTTCTACTACAAGTGGGTTGCCATCAACTACAACACATACATCATAATGCCAATGATCTCCCCCTTTGGACTTGATGGCAACAACAACCACACCAAGTCATTCTCCACCTTTGACATCAAGGGCAAAGGGTCATGCTCCCCTTGAGTGCATGATGAATTTTCTGATATGCTGAAGTGTGTTGATTGAGCTTCCCTAATTGAATCCATGCTCCCCCTGAGCATAAGCAAAGTCTGCAAAAAGATGTTCTAAAAGAAGAACATGACTCTATACATGCATCACAAATGACCTTCCTATCACTAATGACTCATACATACATCCATCTCCCAACCAAGTGGGGATATGCCAAATTTGACTCATCCACCCAATCAAGTGGGAATATATCAATTGTTTATACATGTCAAAAACAAGAAACATCACATTATCCATCCCATGCATAGTGGGGTTACAAATTAGGTCTTTTTCATGACCGTTACATTAAAAGATATACATGACATATATAACAGAGACCAAATATCTGAAACAAGACCATGATAGTCATCAGAAACTACCATCAGCAACATCTCTCAATTAGCATCTAGACCAGCAACCATGTTCTCCCCCTAAACCTATTCCACTTGAAACAAAATCTGCACTAAGATCTTCTAAGATAATGCCAACAATATGCATTATTAGAAGTATATGCTCCCCCTGAACTTGTGTCAGATGTTCACTATCAGATCTGATTATTTCATATATCAGAAGAGTTATCAAGGCATCATCATCAATTAGATATATATCAAGTTATCAACCACTTATGAGAGCCAACATATTTCCACATGTCATCAATAGACTATAACCATCATCAAGCAGAGCAGATAATTCACTGAACCATATCAGACTCCTTTCTCCTGAGTCTGGCCCACTGCTTTTCCTCAAACTAGCATATACGCAATTGTACCCATATAAACCAACGTATATACGTGACTATGCTCTCTGAAACTCGTGTATAGCCACCTTTCTTTGAAGAAGATATGATTTAACAATAGGATGATGTAGCAACTACCCCCAACGTTTGTCTGAGATATTCAAATGTCTCTTTGGGTAGTGGTTTAGTGAATAAATCAGCAACCTGTTCTTTGGAGGGAACATACTCCAATTTGACTTTTTGTTTAAGAACTTGTTCACGTAGAAAATGATATTTGATGGGCATGTGTTTGGTCTTGGAGTGCATGACTGGATTCTTTGAAATATTGATGGCACTTGTATTGTCACATAGAATGGAGATGGGTAGAGTACATGTGATCTGAATGTCTTGCAAGGTTTGCATCATCCAAAGTAGTTGTGTGGAGCAAGATGCAGCAGCCACGGATTTTGCTTTAGCTGTAGATAATGAAATTGAACTTTGTTTCTTATTGAACCAAGACATTAACTTGAAACCCATATAGAATGCACACCACTAGTGCTTTTTCTATCACCAACACTTCCTTCCCAATCTGCATCTGTATATGCATGAAGTGTAAGATCTGTATCTCTAGGATACCATAAACCAAAGTTCTGTGTTCCTTGAAGATATTTGAAAATCCTTTTGACTGCCTGAAGGTGTGTTTCTTTAGGATTTTCTTGGAATATTCCAACTATTCCCATTTCATGCATGATGTCCGATCAGGTACCTGTTAGATAAAGAAGATTGCCAATCATGGATCTGTAAGTTGGTTGATGTACCGCTATTGATTCATCATTTGAGCTAAGACTGCATCTTGTTACCATTGGGGTACATACTAGTTTAGAATCTTCCATGCCATACTTTTTCAGGATCTGTTTGAGATATTTGGTTTGTGAGAGAAAAATACCATCTTTATTCTGCTAAACTTGTAGACCAAGAAAGTAGGTGAGCTCACCAAGCAAGGACATTTCAAATTCTTGTTGCATTACTGAGGCAAAATTTTGACCCATGAATTCTTCATTGCTACCAAAGATGATATCATCAACATACACAACAATTATTAGCAATTTATCAGTTTCCATCTTTGTATATAGATTGCTATCTATTGACCCCTTTGAAAAACCTTATTGGTGGATATATTTTTCAAGACGGTAATACCATGCTCTTGGAGCATGTTTCAAACCATAACGAGCTTTTCTAAGTTTTCATACAAGTTTTGCATCGTTTCCAAGAATGAATCCTTCTGGTTGTTCAATATAGACTTCTTCTTCTAAGTTTCCATTAAGAAAGGAAAATTTTACATCCATTTGGTATACTTTGAATTTCTAAAAACTAGAAAGAGCAAGAAACATTCTTATGGCTTCAAGTCTAGCAATAGGTGCAAAAGTTTCTTCAAAATCTATACCTTCTTGTTGAGCATATCCTTTGCAAACAATTCTGGCATTGTTTCTAATAACTTCTCCATTTTCCTTCAGCTTGTTTTCAAATATCCATTTAGTTCCTATGATATTCTTATCATGAGGTCTAGGAACTAATTCCCAAGTATTATTCTTTTCAATTTGCTCAAGTTCTTCATTCATGGTCTTGACCCAACATTCATCTCTGCATGGTTCATTCACATTTTAAGGTTCAATGGAAGATAGTAATGCTAGATAGCTTGAGGTTTCAACTATAGTTCTTCTTGTTTGCACACCTGCCCCCTTTTCCACCAAAATTTGAGTTTCTGGATGATTTTTCTGAACATACCTGGATGGAGTATTTTCTCCTATTGTTATCTCTTCTTCTAGTGCTTCATTGGTTTCTTCTTCAAAATTAGTGTGATTTGATGTGGGAAAATGATCCTCATCTTCTTCATGATCTTCAGTTTTTATCTGTTTTGGATTTTTGCATGTTTCGTCAACTACAAAATCAATAGTTTCAATCATTTTCCCAAGTATTTTGTTATAACATTTGTATCCTTTACTTCAGGAAGAGTACCCAAGAAGAATGCCTTCATCCGCTCTAGGTTCAAACTTACCAAGTTTTTCATCGGTCCTTTTGATGTAACATTTTCTTCCAAAAACTTTGAAGTACTTTACTGTAGGAGTTTTACCATACCAAAGTTCATGTGGATTTTGAGTGTTGTTTAACCAAACATTTTCTTGGTTGAGAATAGTGACGGCGATGAATGTAGCTTCACCCCAGAAGGTTGCAGGAGTTCCAAATTCATCTAGCATAGCACAAGACATTTTTTGAATAGTTTTGTTCATCCTTTCTACCGCTCCATTTTGCTAAGGAGTCCTTGTGGTGGAGAACTACATTTTTATTCCATGTTGTTCATAGAAGTCAAATAATTTATCCAAGGCAAATTCCTATCCTCGATCAGATCTGAGGCATTTGATTTTATGATTTGATTCATTTTCAACCAAAGCTTTGAAGGCTTTGAACTTTTCAAATGCTTCATCTTTATGCTTTAGAAGACCTATCCAACACATTTTGGAAAAATCATCAATGAACAATATAAAGTATTCTTCTCCACACGGTGACTTTTTCCTTGATGGTCCACATAAATCAGTATGAACAAGTTCAAGGGGCTTACTAGCTGATCCTTCTTTTTCGATGAACTAAGATCTGGTTTCCTTACTAAATTTACATGATTTGCATTTAGTATTTTTAGGAATGTTGATATCTGGAAGATCTCGAATAGCCTGGAATCTGCATGCTTTTCTTATTTGAGAAAAGCTTAGATGTCCCAATCTTCTGTGCCATAGCCAGTTTTCATCATTTTTGCTTAGATAACACTGTGGTTGTCCTCCCTTGAGTATGTATAGGTTGTTTGGAGTTCTTTTACCTTTAATCACTATTTCTCCTCTATCAAGATCACGAACAACACATCCATTTGATTGAAACACTACTTCATTTCCTTGATCACACATTTGACTCACAACAGGTTATGTTTTAAGCCATCAACATACATAACATTTCCAGCTTTAACTTTTTCGTTTAAGAAAAAAAAGCCTTTACCTTTTCTGACAGCAGGAGTGTCATTCCCAAATGAGACACCCTTTTCCTTTTCTAAGGCATTACATGAGTGTAGCTTTTCTCTATCACGTGTCATGTATTTTGAACATCCACTGTCGATGTACCATTGGTTTTGTTTTCCTTCTACATACAAGGCTATACCACATCTTTCTATTTGTGGTTATTTCTTTCTCCATATTTTGGGATTGAATGGGGTTTTCTCATTTTGAGATATTTGCCGGAATTTGCTCCTGCATTCAGATTCTTCATGGCCAAAGTTGTTACAGATTGAGAATTCTATTTCATTTTCAAGTAGAGAAAAGTTATTATAGGAACTTTTCTTGATCCCTATCACATTCCTTTGATTTCGTGCTTCTCTAGTCATGATGGTTTTGTAAACAACACATTGAGCAGCTTTGTGTCCAAAATTATGACATGAGAAACATTGACCACTAAAGGAGTCTGCGATTATTGAATCTACTGACCTGGTGATTGTAGTTTCTATTGATATTCATCTTTGAAGCAAATTGAGTACGAATTACCCGAGGTTGGTTGTGCCTTTTGTTCATCCTTGAAGTAAATTGAGCCTGGTTTACCTAGTGATCTGCTTTGTGCCTTTGCTGATGATTGTCAAATTGTTCACTGCTCTTTGCTACATCAAGATAGCTTTTAGTGGAGGTTGACGGCTTCTGTGATTAAGATGCTTCTTTAGTATATCCAAGACCTATCTTTATTAGAGGAGAATGCTGCACTTTGATAATTTCATTTAAGGTTTCTAATCCTTTAGCAAATCTGAGATTGAGAGCTTTTGTTTTCTGAAGATCCTTTCTTAGACCCACAATTTCACATTCTAGTTTTTCATTGTGTTTTTCTCTTTTAGCAAGTTGGTATGTCAAGGTATCCATAATCATATTCTTTTCTTCTAAACATATTTTAAGTTCAAACATTTCTTCATAAATGTCATATTCATCTAAAGCGTCCAAAACGTCATCATCTTCATAAGCCATTAGAAGTCTTTAGTCATTACTATTTTCATCTTCATCACTATTTGATAAACCATTGCTATCTTCGTGAGTATAGTAGCTATTTTTACTTACACTTTGTTTTTGATTCCATTTTGTAGATTCCTTCCCTTTATCATATTTATCTTTATGAGGGCATTTGGCAGCATAATGATTGACTCTACCACAGGAAAAACATTTGAAAAGTAATTTACCTCTGAATCTTCCATAACCCCGTTGAAGGTTCTTGACAAAGTTTGCTTCTTCTTCTCATCCTGAAATATGTCCTGATTCATTGAGTTCTTCTTTTCCTTTTGCTGAAGCTTTGAATGCGACTTCTCTCATATTTGATGTACCTCCTTTTCGCATCTCAAAGGAAGTTAAGATTCTGTGAAGCTGTGTCATAGTAATAATCTGTAGATCCTGCTTTTCTTCTATGGTAGATACTTTTGATTCAAATTTAGCAGACAAGGATCTTAAGACTTTTTCAACCAAGGTAACTTCCTTTATCTCTTCACCCAGATTCTTCATGCAATTAACAACCTCATCTATACGCAAGAAGTAACTAGCTATACTTTCATCATTTTGTATCTTAAGAGTTTCATATTGAATTATAAGAGCTTGTAGTTTAGCATGTTTTACCTGAGAGTCTCCTTCATGGCTTAGAACAATTTTATCCCACATTTCTTTGGCTGATTTGAGATCCATAACTTTGACAAACTCTGGTTGTGATAGACTTCCTAAGAATATATTGACAGCCTTGGCATTAGTTCATATTGCTTTTTTTCTGCCGTATATGTAGGAATGGCTGATGGAAATGTATGTCCTCCTTCCACAATTTCCCAGACATCTGTTCCAAGAGATTGAAGATAGGTTGTGGTCCTTACCTTCCAATAAATGAAATTGCTCCCATCAAAGATTGGTGGTCTGATGGATCCCCCACTTTCTTGATTACTCATGATGATGGATCTGCCTTCAAGCGATCAAGCTTCTTCTGAAGGACCTGCTCTGATACCAATTGTCGAAAATAATACAGAGAGGGGGGGGGGTGAATCAGTATTATCAAATCAATAATTTAATTTTCAAAACTAATTTGTATACGCTACTTCAGCTTAGTGAACTAGCCTCTATATGCAACTATACTTAATGAAACCAGCATATATGCAGAGATCTGTTATAGACATTTTTGGGCAATGCAACCCCAATCATAAATGTCCATAAACCAAGGGCTCGTAAGTCCCTAAAAGTGTTGTTCCAACCCCTAAAAGAAAAAGTTCAACTGATTACATCATCTCCCAGAAGTTCTCCATCAAAAACTACTCAGAACTGTTCAAAATTGGACCATCTCACCTGCTCCATGGTCAAAGTGCGCTGCATCCCACCTCAATGCACACGGGAGGTGCGATGCATACTGAAAATCCCTTTTATGGGGTGCAATGGGCGAGAGTGGACAAATGGCAGAGTCAATTTGTGAGGTGGAGGATCAGGGACCTTCTAGAAACTTCTCCTGTGACACTTGCCTCTCTGAATTCGCCCAGGGATGAGTAAGAAATCATCAATCTCCAAGTGCAATCAGGAACTATCAGAGAGAGGACACTATTCAAATCTCAGAAGCTGACTCACCCCCCCTTGCAAATATCTATATATGGATCCCTCATCCTAGAGATCCAGAGCCTGGAATTTTGTATCTTGTAAGGAAGTGCTGCTAGTTTCTTGGTGTAACATCATAGTGTTGGGCGATCTAAGCTTTTCATGAGGTGAAGAAGGGCTTTCTTGCTGAGAGGATGATGCTGGGTCAGAACAATTGGTTGTAATCCTCTTTGATATTCTTGATATTAATAAAGCTATTCAAGTTTTCCTCGACATTCTTGTATGATTGATGATATATGCTTTTGTGTGGTCAATATATATCTAGTCCTATATTGTTTATGATAGTATATCTCTATTCTTGGATATTGTTATGCTGCTTTGATTCCACAGGTGCTCTTTGAAGCTGGGTAGACAAGGAAGCGAGTGGCAAAGATCTATCAGAAGGGAGAGGAATCAAGCAAGGAACCAAGCGCAAGACAGAGGTTGGTCTCCTTTGCTCCCCTCTTATCTACTTCTCATAAAGGAAAATGAAAGTAGTTTTAGTTAGTTTGTTTCTAAGATAGCTACCAGTCTTAGTGGGACTAGCAGCTCTGCATAGACACTAGATTTCCCGATAACAAAATGGTGACTCCACTGGGGAGTGAATAGATTGTTTGTTTGTCTATATTTTTTTGCTTTATAAGCTTACAGACGGAGCCTGAAGTCAAGCCAGCTAGCCTTCGAACTGCATTTGCTATGCAAGTACAAAGTAGATCAATGCTACTTTAGTCTATCTCCAGGTTTTGTTTATGAGGTGAACAATTGATTTAAAAACTCTCTAATTGCCCTTGTGGTGGCTCTAGTAACCTCCTTAGATCTACCCCTGTGATTTATTTACTGATTATCACTTGCTCGGCCTAAATCCCTAAACTGTGTTGCAAACTGTGATCAAGAACTGGATCAAAAGTCCCGCACTCTACCATCGCACCCTCTCTTCAAGGATATTAGTATACATCGCGCTTCCCATGTGCTGTAGGTGGGATGCATACTGGAATCCCTGTGTAACAGGTGTGCTGATCAGAAAAGGCTAATTTTGCCTCCAGACTTTGGTTTTTCTTCACTCTTTTCAGCTCTATTAAGGAGTTTTGCTGTCTGTAGTCAGTATACCTCTGTTGGAAACCCCATTCCTTGCCATTATTCCGCCTCCATTGTGCAAAGAACTGTAAATGTTTTTATGTATTGTGAGCCATTTTCAGTTCTCTTTTACAAAGAAGTAGTGTAATTGAACTGTCGTTTCTTGATTTGGAAGTGTCGCAAGTGTCGTTTTCAGTCATAGAAGCGAATCCAATTGTTCTTGATAGTCGATTACACTGTTACTCTTGTATTTGATTTGAATTAGTAGTTTTTCCAGTGTCAAAAGCAAGTTTTCAATTCTGAATCACAAAGTGTTGTCATTGTCTTCATTTTGTTTTGAAAAGAAGCTTGTTAGTAATGTCACTTTGAAAAATAATTCAGATTTGCGCTTAGCTTTCTTTTTATCATTCACACATTAAGAAGGCTGAAAAAAATACATGCATGTGCATTTGCATTTAGACTGTTTGTTGGTTTGATTTAGGATAGTGCATATAGTGTGTGCTCTCTGCTCAATGTTGAAAGAATATCATCTCTCTTTCTTTAGTAGTTAGGATTTTCATTGCAAAAAGAAGATTAAACGATTGTTTATCATCTTAGATTGCATTTTATGAATTGTATATCTACATCACACAGTCAACCTGAAAGGAAAATTTATTAAGCAAGATCAACTGTAAAATAAATTTCATGAATCAAAAAATTCTTTGGAACCTAACGCACAACATTTAGAAGACTAGGCTAGAGACGTATTCCGGCATTGTAAAGCCTGGTAACTGTTGTTTTCATTGCTGGTTGGGTGATTCCTCCACTTTGAGACGATAAGTGCCAGTACGAACTTGTGCTCCCACGTACCGTCGAGTATATATTGGGAGACCACAATAGGCTATATCCTTTATCCATAGGAAGCTGTGTCTGCCGCCCTATCGATCGCAATGCACTGAACACAGCATTCGGGAAGATTGACTTCCCTACCGTAAAAAGTATTTTACCGTTTTGCAATTGGTTTGGTAATCCCTCTGTTTAGATTTCCAGAGTAGTCTCTTTTGTTCCTTTTCAGACTCCTTAAAGGAAAAGGTCCATCTGAGCACTTGTCACTTCAAGCTCATTAAAAATCGAAGGCAACTAGAGTCATCTTTTGTTTTTTCTCGACTCTTAAAAATTGAAAAAACAAGTTGTGTCAAAGTGTCTAAAATTCATTTAATTTGGAAACATATTTCCCCTCGATTTTTAGTTGATCGAGTAATCTGCAATCGTGGAGGAAAGTCAATTGAAAACCCGTCGTTCACAGAGGCTTACGAGTCAACCGTCTTTGTCTCCAGAATCAAAACTATTACGGATGAAGCGAACTCGTTTAACTGGTTCAAAATCCCCTGGTAAAGTTAGAACAAGTGTTTCAACACCATCGGAGACTGTGGTTACTCCAAACATTTCTGGTATCCCTACCTTTATAGAAGATGTTCCGCAGCCACCAAAGGATAGTAGGGCTAATCCTAGTGTGAAGGTAAACACTTGTATTACTGAACAAGCTCCATCTACAGCTGATTCGGAAGGTGTTATTCCCCAAACATCTATTGCTGCAGAATCTATACCTTCTTCGACACCGGAAATATTTTACGGACCTGACGGTCTACCTCTTCCACCTGGTCTAATTGCTATAGAAGAGATTGTGGAGGATCCTCCATCTAGTACTCCATCACAATTTGTAGTCGGGATCACCCTATATCCTTCTTCATCAGAAATTAGTCTACCGTTATCGGAAGCTCCTGTAGAATCGCTAGGAAATCTTTTGGATAGACTAGAAATGTCTGAACAACCGTCGACATCTAGGACTGTGTCATCTGACACAGCGATGGCAGAACTTCCTGCTGTCACTCCAACAATGTTCGTCGGCATACCATCTGTCCCAACTAGCTCTCAATCGCTAGATGGGGCCCACTCAAGGGCTATTTCGACAATATGGTCCATTCCCATTTGTTCGTCTGGAATAATATCTGGGAACTCTTATGTTGAGTCTCAGCAAATTGATCCTTCACGGTGTCAATTTGGGCAGTCCGGTCCTCAAGGACAAATCATTCCTTTGAGTACAATATTACTACCGTATGGGGGGCAATATACCCTTTCATTGTCTCCTCCGAGAGGACAACCATACGAGAGTTCACAACAAAATTCAGGTTACGCTAGAATTACATCTAGCGGTTGGGTGCCAATACTACCTCAACAACCAAGAGTTGTATACTGGATGCAACAATGTTTACCTATGTCAAATATACCAACTACGCTAGCTATTGTGACAGTGTTGCAAGTACAAGCATTGCCTATTGTATGCCAACCTCAGGTTTCTCAGGTCGTAATGCAACAGCCTCTTATCCCTGCAACTCAACCACAATCACCAACTAGTGGAATGACATAGGCCCAAACGGGTACAATTACCCCTCATCTTGGTCAAACAGCCAGTATTGGACAACAACACATGGCTTCGCAACCATGGTTGGTGCAATATCGACAACCGCAATTCCAACAAGTTTACCAAGGATCTGAGTAACAAATCTTTGCAAACAATGGGCAGCCATATATTCAAAACGATCAAAATCAACCATTCTACAATGGTTATGCCCATCAACCTTACCAAAGTTACCAGCATCAAATGCATTATGCTGGTATGAAAAGACCAACTGCCCAGGCGATTCCATCTTATCCTAGGTATGCTTCGCCAAACCTGAATCAACAGTTACCCTTTGTGGTGCCTTTAGAGTTACCAGATCTAAATCGGCTAACGAACGATCCAATTACTTACGCCCCTTGGTGGCCAGTGATTTCGCATAAACTTCCATCAGATATTCGTAAATTTAATGGAAATCTGGGTGAAGACCCGTCAAATCATGTGATGACCTTTCATCTGTGGTTTTCATCAAACACCCTAAACGATGATTTGATTAGGCTTCGCCTTTTTCAAAGAACGTTAACTGGTCTAGCAGCAAAATGGTATATCGAATTACCTAGAGCTTCATTTGATAACTTTAGTACCCTAGCCACAACCTTTTTAACCCATTTTCAGCTACCCATAAGGTATGAAATGGGAACAGAACTTCTTACAAATTTCAAGCAAATGACGGCCACTCACATATCCGATCATATTCATGAGTGGCGACGTCGTCATAGAATGGTAAAAACGTACGTTCCTGATCAGCTTTTAGCTGAATGGTTTATTAAGTCATTATTACCTTCTATTACAGAAGATGTGGCAAAGGGAGGAGTCGTCACTGAAGAGCAAGTTATTGCTCATGCACAATATTTAGACTTGATTTATACTCAGTCTGGCACGCTCTACGATAAAATCCCTGATGCTCCCAGACCAGAATTTTCCATTCCTATTCCTCCTAAATCGAACAATGACTCTCATGCTGGCGATGGTGTTATTGGTAAGACAGACACGAAATCAACAAAGGCTACATCTAAAAAGGCCCGTAAGATTTCTAGTCAAAATGAAAATGAGGAACTTCTCGCCTCGGAAGTAAATGCCGTCTCAACTGAAAAAGGAAAAGAAACCAAGCAACCAGGAGGCAAGAAAAAAAACAAAGGGAAGAAGAAGAAACAGGAGGAATCATCACCTGAAAAATCTTCTGCAAACCCTTCTGGAGATAAGAAACCAAATCGTCCATGTCTTATATGTGATGAGGATCATTGGATAAGAGATTGTCCATATAAAGCTGAGATTAAAAAATTCTTCAAGAATTCAAAAACCTCGGCGGTATTAACTGATCCGTTTCCAAATCCAAGAAAAAATCTGGTTGCTAGTGATAATGCTTCCCTGTCCCAAGTGCTGATGTTTTTGGTTTCAAAACAGTAAAATGATGCTTTGATAATGACAAGGAATAAAGATTATGGGAATCCACAGTTGTCGAACAACAAGGATAAATATCAGCCTAGTAGTTCGAAAACAACTTCGACAGAAGTTGCATCGCCCATCATTCCAAAGCTAACAATAAAACCGCCAAAGGGAGTAGTACACAAGTCGACATTTAATCCTCGTGCCAAAGTAGCACAACATTATAACATAGTGGAAGATTTGGCCCAATCGCCATCCGCTATGTCGACACTTGAGGTACTACAAAATTGCCCCTCCCAAAAGCAGGCTTTATTATCAGCAATAGGTGGGATTGACCCAAAGGATTCTAATCTTGTGTCCTTTAATCACAAAGGATATGATCCTTAGTTACCAGCTCAACTAGCTTTCCTCATTCAAGTGAAAGCCCTCAACAAAACTGTTCATCGAACAATTATTGATGAGGGGGCATCTACATGTATTATGTCGATGAGTTGTTAGAAAACTTTAGGATCTCCAAACTTGTCGCGATCTTCGACGACATTAAAAGCATTTGATGGACGAACATATACCCCCGACGGGATTTTAAGTAACTTGCAAGTTGAACTGGGGGGGGAAACAATAGAAATAGATGTTGAAGTAATCAATGGAAACCTCAGTTACAACATCCCACTAGGAAGGCCCTAGATATATGCTATGGCTGTGGTTGTGTCGACCTACTTCAGGAAGATTGCATTTCCCTCCCAAGGAGGAATTACAATCGTCTACCAACAAACATTTCTCCCCAACAGTTCATAAGTTATGGGAAGCATTCCAATGATCCATGGAAGCAATCATTCGCCTCAAAATATTGGAGTACGTCTCCTAAAAGACCCTGCCTTAATGGGTACTTTTGCCCTATCGCCTCCGAGTAATCTGGCGAAAGTGGCCACAGTGGAAACCTGCAATATGAAATCTTCTATATCTAATGAATTCGGAAGATTCCTAAACATTTTGTCAGCATGGATCATCGCCATTTTAGAAATATTGTAGCAATCAATTTTCTTGGCCTGGGCGGCAAACCCAAATCAATGCTCATCGAGTGTTTGGATAGATAGGTCTAAGGAATATGGTACCTCTTCAGATCCTTGGTCGCATGTACCTTCTACAGACAAAGGAATCATTCAGTCAATGATGTCAGGAGAGGCACCATGGGAAGATTACCACCATCGTTCCCATCTCCCAGATTACAATGAAGAATATTCCAATGACCTTAATCATCCTTCAAGTTTTTGATTTTCTAACAAATACTGTAAATATAGTGGGTTCCGAGGATGGTTCTTATCTCATGTCAACCTCGTTAAAAAATGAAACAAGGAGTCATGAGGATAGTTCTTTTACTATGTCAACCTCATTAAAAAATGAAATAAATCCCTTTCCAAATCTCAAAGGTAAACCTTCATTCCAACCACCGAGTTGAATGCAATGAAGCTTGGGGGGCATGCACCTCGATTTGCGTTATTATGCTGGGGGCATGCAAACTTATCACGAGCAGTGTTACTGCAGGGTTCAAGCTCGTTAAAAAATAAACCCGCCTCGAGCAGTTTTTATGTGGAGTTCAAGCTCGTTAAAAATTAAACATAAGCAGTGAGCAAATGTTTCCCCCAGAGTTTAAGCTCATTGATTAAAAAATGAACCAATTTCCGGTAAATAACCATCGTGAATGCATTATCGTCAACCTTTGAAGCCTTGGTCGTGTTCTCATCATCACCTCCACTCTGTATTGGCCGATCATTCAGCTCCATTTGATTGTTTACCCTTTTTGAGGAACAACTACGAAGAGTGATCCTGTTAGCCATCCTTGTAACACTGCTGTGATTGGAAAATTCCAAACCTTACCTGGAATTAGCTGCTACCGGAATTTATCACTCGTTCCTCGAAAAATGAGTCTCCTTTAAGCTCTTTTCATCTGACTCATAAAATATGAAAAGATTGACGAGTAATTGGCCTCTCCATCTCGTTAAAGTGACTGGAAGTGCTATCCCCCCTTTAGATTTTAATCTTTTTGGACCTGAGGGATTATTACACAAAAATATCGAGCGTTTGTTTTGTTCGGCTCGTTAAAATTACCGAAAATTCATCCCTTTTGTATTATCTTATACTTTTTCAGACTTAAGGGATTATATGATGAAAAAGGATTGTTGGAGTTTTCTTTACGTCCCTTCCAGACTCTCTAAAATTGGAAAGGATCGAGTTATCTTTGTCGTTAAACTCGTTAAAACCGAATAGCGACAAACTTGTCCATACCGACAAGAACGAGTTTCACTATCGCTAGGCTCGTTAAAACATAGTGATGGGTTTGCCCGAAGGGCAAATTATAGAACTAGCATATGTTATCCTCCTCAAGCTTGACAAAAATAAAGAGGTACTGGTCAGCAATGACTGGAGAAAAATTGGGAAGAAAACTTGAAGAAACTTTATTGGTAGCAAGTCGCTCTTGAACATGACACTTTCACTCCGCATCCGAGTCAGGTTGGGTTGTTCCGTTCACTGGTCATATCAACATTGGCCCATCACACCATCCATATTTGGGGTTAATGCTACCAATCCATCATGTCAGTGTCACCGATATGTTCAAGAGAAGTCGCTCAGAGAATTCTCCTGTGTCTCATCCACTGCAATACATTTACGCTCCATTCTTTCATGACCGCCACCTTGAACCTTATATCATCAGATCATTTTCACCTCCATTAAAATCATTTTCTCCATTCCGTGTCATAAATGTGGGATTCAATAAGGCCCTCCTATGATGGATCGCTTCTTGTTGACATTAACTCATTATCCAGGAAGTCGATCTAGGAACAACCCTTTCAATACTTTGAAGCTTGCATGCCTCAATGGCAAGTTTCTCACTTCTGGCGATAGGTTTACATCAATGGCCTTCGAATGAAAGATTTTGCGCGGTGTTCGATGCCAAGTCCCTTATTCATACCACATGAATTGTACTGTAGTACCTTGAGGGTCATCATCATTATCGACGATTCCTCTCACGCCTGTTAACAGCTTACATCATTGGTTGGTAATCAGGCGATGTCTTTCCATGTTCGACTCCAGAACATCTCTCACATGGATCGAGTTGTACTTTGAGTGAAGATCGAACGAGATTGAAGACCTCGGATCTAGTTTCATCCATCCGGGTTGTGATATATATTCAGGAAAATAAAGACATCAAATGTACATCATTGCTGCACAGATAATCATCCAACCTAAGGGATGATGGCTCTACCAGAATCATCAGTCTGCACACAGACGATTGTCTGTCTTATGTACATGAAAATGAATTTATACAGCCAAGCATGGGCATGCCCACCTCAGCTAGATCATGAAAATATTATGAAGATAATGTATTGTATTGTATCTTATTACAGGTCGCCTTCTAGCTCGAAAAAGCTTCGGATCCTCATGATAAAGAATTTCACCCGACATCAAAAGATTAACGACCTCATGCTTTAGGGGGCAACTGTTATATACATTTTTGGGCACTGCAACCCCAATCATAAATGTCCATAAACCAAGGGCTCCTAAGTCCCTAAAAGTGTTGTTCCAACCCCTAAAAGAACAAGGTCAACTGATTACATCATCTCCCAGAAGTTCTCCATGAAAAACTACTTAGAACTAGTCAAAATTGGACCATCTCACCTACTCCATGGTCAAAGTGCGCTGCATCCCACCTAAATGCACAAGGGAGGTGTGATGCATACTGAAAAGCCCTTCTATGGGGTGCGATGGGTGAGAGTGGACAAATGCAAGAGTAAATTTGCAAGGTGGAGGATCATGGAACCTTCCAGAAACTTCTCCTGTGACACTTGCCTCTCTGCATTCGCCCAGGGATGAGTAAGAGATCATCAATCTCCAAGTGGAATCAGGAACTATCAGAGAGAGGACACTAATCAAATCTCAGAAGCTGATTCAACTCCCTTGCAAATATCTATATATGGATCCCTCATCCCAGTGATCTAGAGGCTGGAATTTTGTATCTTGTAAGGAAGTGTTGTTGGTTTCTTGGTGTAACATCATAGTTTTGGGTGATCTAACCTTTTCATGAGGTGAAGAAGGGCTTTCTTGCTGATAAGATGATGCTAGGTCAGAACAATTGGTTGTAATCCTCTTTGCTATTCTTGATATTAATAAAGCTATTCAAGTTTTCCTCGACATTCTTGTATGATTGATGATATATGCTTTTGTGTGGTCAATATATATTTGGTCCTATATTGTTTATGATAGTAGATCTCTGTTCTTGGATAGTGTTATGCTGCTTTGATTCCACAGGTGCTCTTTGAAGCTGGGTAGACAAGGAAGCGAGTGGCAAAGATCTATCAGAAGGGAGAGGAATCAAGCAAGGAACCAAGCGCGAGACAGAGGTTGGTCTCCTTTGTTCCCCTATTATCTACTTCTCATAAAGGAAAACGAAACTAGTTTTAGTTTGTTTGTTTCTAAGATAGCTACCAGTCTTAGTGGGACTAGCAGCTCCGCATAGACACTAGATTTCTCGATAACAGGATCTTTTGATTTACCCAAATTATCATGTACCGAACTTTAATAAGTATATCAAAAATTCATTAGACAGTGTAGTAAAAGTAGAATAAAGTATCACACATAAGCAACACACATAAACTCCGAGATATAGGTGGAAACCCAATGTGGGTGAAAACCACCTGTTGCAATCATCTCTGTCTTATTTTAATAATAAGAAAATTTTGTTTACAATTTTTGTACTGGTGCAGCCTTATACCAGTACACAGGGTTCTACCTACAGAAGGCTACAACCATCTCTTGTTCTGTAGCTTCTACTGGAAGGGAGCTACAACCCCCTAGCTCTTGTACTAGTTGATATGTTTACTAGTACGTAGGTGCCGACCTACAGAAGGCTACAACCTTCTCCTTTCTTTGAGGGATCACGTTTCATAAATTTTCAGACTAGATCCATTAATAACATCATTCAATCATCAAATATATCTGCATCAACCAATCTCCTATTGAACCAACCACAACCAAGTCAAACAATCACTTTGAAAACCGATCAATCTGATCTTTCAGAATGTTGTTACCAGAATACAGTAACCAAAACCCAAGCCAGAACCTAGAATACTTCAACAACAGACAAGAGAAACTAAAACATAGATTATCAGGTATACACTACTTTCTTGTGCCGAACTTGTGTGTATGTACGTGCTTTCCTCAAAGCCAACTAGTGTATACATCTGTAAATATTAATTCATAATTTTGCAGCTATACCAGACTTCAGTTATACCCAGATCATATCATTTACAGAATAATATATGTGTTAGTATTCAAATCTAGAATATTCATGAGAAAAAACACATAATGATAGTTTGCTTTATGCCTTAAAATCCTGATCCATCATTAGATCTTATCCTCCATCAACTATTAAGGTTCCTCCTTGGTTCAAATCCAGCAATGCGCCATAACCCAATAACCTGCATACTAGGCCTCACTCTTCATCAGATATTCAATACTTGAGTGCTTTGGTCTAATGATCTTCTCCTCCTTTTATAGTTTTAGGCCTTTCTCAATACCATGGACCAAAACCACTTGGGATCAATACCTTGGATCAAATACCTAGGGTCAATACCTTGAATCAAATACCATGGAAAAATACCATGGATCAAAATACCATGGACCAAATACTTCGGACCAAAACTTAGTTTTCCAAGGTATACGGGCTTTCCTTTCTGTGAAAGTGTGTGTGTACATTATACACTCCTTTTGTTCTACCAACCTGCGTGTATATGCGGCTTGGTCAATGGTGAACCTCTGTATACCTCTTTTTCTTCATTTTGTGAAGATTGATCTGTCATTCTTTGCTATTTTCCTGGTATACTGTGATCTTTCATCTGAGTGAGTTTCCTTTTGAACTAATTCCTTGAAGCTGCCCTGCATTTCATCACATTTGTAAACACTACTTGTCATGGATTCTATCACATCTGATATCTCTTTTGTAGATTCATCTAGTTACCATATACAAGTATACAAGTGAGTTGTTCTGCTACAAATGGGTTGCCATCAAGTACAACACATACATCATAATGCCAACACTTGGCATATTCCTCAACTAGTGACTAGGGATCAGAACCTGGCCCTATGAAGGGAAATCACTAAGTCTGAGGTGGAAGAAGTAATTAAAGTTTTAGTGAAGAATAAAGCTTTGGGCCTGGATGGCTTTACAACAAAATTCTTCTAGGAAACTTGGTCGATGACAGGAGAAGATATCGTGGCAGTAGTGGAGGAATCACGGCATAATAAAATGATGCATCTGGGCCTGAACTCTACCTTCCTAGATCTTATTCCCAAAATAAACCACTTGGAAGAACCTCAGGGGTTTAAACCAATAGCACTATGCAATGTAATATAGAAAATTATGGCCACAATCATGGTAAACCACCTCAAACCTATCCTACCTAGATTAATCTCTCAAGAGAAGACTAGATTTATCAAAGGGAGGCAAATTGTGGATGGAATAGTCATGGCTCAAGAGGCAATTCACTCCTTCAAAAGAAAAAAAGCTAAAGGAATGATGATAAAACTAGATCTATCAAAAACCTATGATCGCCTAATATAGAATTATCTACAAGGAATACTGAAAGTGTTCATCTTTGATCCTAGATGGATAAATTGGATCGATTCGATGATATCTACCCCTCTGTTCTCAATCCTCCTAAATGGAGCTCTAATGGAGACTTTTAATGCAACAAGGGGGCTAAGACAAGGCAACCTAATGTCCCCGTTCTTGCTCATATTGGCTGCTGAAGGACTTGGAAGATATGTAAAACAAAAGGTGAAAGGTAGTCAATTTACAGTTCTGTGAATGTGGGGTAACGATCTATCGTTAACACATCAACAGTTTGTCGATGACATAATGATGTTTGGGCAAGCAACCCTCAAGGAAGCCAGAGCCCTGATGGAAATCTTAAATGATTTCATGAGTGCCTCAGGGACGAAGATTAACAAATATAAGTCGGACATCCTTTTTTCAATACAACAGCCCAATCGCAAGATTTTCTAGCAAAAATCATGGGCTTCCACATAGGTAATCTACCCTCAAAATACTTGGGGATCTCACTAAGTCTTCACCCAATCATAGTGGCAAACTAGAAGACTCTTCTGGTGAAAATCCAAGGGAGGTTATAGAACTAGACTTTCAAGACTCTGAACATGGTGAGTAGAGTAATATTGTTGAAGGAAGTGCTTCAGTCAATCCCAATATACCAATTATCAAGCCAAGTTGTCCCTAAAATCGTGTGTCAATGGATGATTGATATCTTCAAGAAATTCTTGTATAAGGGGCCAAACACAGCTGAAAAATGGGAATTTCCATCTTGGAATTGGCTAAGAAAACCTATCAAAGCAGGAGGGTTGGGCCTCAGAGACCCCTATATTCTAAACCAAGTCATGGGGACCAAGTTATGGTGGAGATGGATTCAGGGAGGAATAAACCTATGGAAAGAAATATGGGGGAGAAAATATGGAATGGTACGATCGACTGAGGGAAGGCTAAGAGTCTAGGAAAACATAAAGGGGTTAGCCATATGGAATCTTACATCTACAAACAGAGAGCTAATAAGAATTCATAGTTTCTAGGCATTAAGGGGAGGAGAAAAAGCTAGATTCTGGAAAGAGGCATGGCAATAGAGACAAAAATTACAAAGTAAGCCAGACCTGGTGGAAATATGCCAATTTACCAATAACCCTGCAAATTAGACTGTGAAAAATTATTGGGGTCCAAACATAGGGCATCATTGGAGAAAATGGAAGTAGAAACAAGATTGGTCGGATGCTCCAGAATTGATTCAGTGGGAAACCTACGAGAAGGAGATGGAGTCCCGAAGAATAGTGATATCACAAGGACCATATATAATAAGATGGGGATATAGGATAAAAGGGATGTTCACCATCCAAGAAGGGTACCACCTGCAAGCAACACACCAACAACAACAAGGGCCTCCCATATGGAATCTTATCTAGAAGGACAAACTATGGCCTAAAATAACTTTTTTTCTATGGACAATATGGCATGGTAGAGCACTCACTTGGGACCAGCTACAGATAAGGGGGATGCAAGGACCATCGGCCTATTGCATATGTGAAAGACAAATGGAATTGATGGAACATTTACTAAATGCCTGCAGTTACAATGAGGTTCTATGGCAGTATCATGAGAAAATATTCAGCCATAGAGACAAGCATCAAATAAGTACGAAACTAACAATGGAAAAATGGAGAAGGAAGCCTTACCATAATCCCATCCTAAACCGAGCATGGTAGTTATCCCTTGGATTCCTACTCTGCGTAGTGTGGAAGGAAAGAAACAAAATATTTTTCAAGGGGGGAAAGAGAACAATAATAGAATTATGGGGAATGATAGTCCAAAACATTTAAGAAACTATTTTAGCAAAGAACTAGTATCTAGATGATTGGGAAACCAACCCATAGGAAGGTTGTATACTGGAAAGGTTAAGCATAAAGCCAAGCATGTTGAATGATAACTCATGGAAACAAAAACCTCCTCCTAGTGACTCCCCAACCCTCTTCGTGTTTCCACAGCAAGATTTCATCAAACTAAATTTTGATGGTGTAGCGAAAGGGAACACAGGGGCTTCTGGATCTGGAGGCGTGTTCTGAGATTACCAAGGCAACACCATTCATATGTACTCCATAGATTTTGGCATAGTGAGTAATAATGAAGCCAAGATCTATGTGTTAAAATGATGGCTAGAAATCACAAGTAGAGAAAGGTTTTAGGGAATACAGGTGGAAGGATACTCAAGACTAGCAATAGAGATGATTAAAAAAATCCAGCAGAGAACTAGATGGGAGAAGATAAGCCAAAGTTGGAGGATAGAAAGGTTGGTTTAGGAAATAGGAAATCTAATCCAAAGGATAGATTACACTGTTCTAACACATACCTGTAGATCTGGGAATGTGGCAGTAGACAACTTAGCCAACTAGGGATGTGGACACATTGGAAACAACCTTGATATAAGGGGTGACAAGTTAATACAAATGGGAGGAATGATCAATCTAGAGGAAATCCTGAGAATAGACGATGAAAAAGGAGAAATCCCTGATCAGGGTGTAAGGGCCTATGCAGGTCAGAGGGGAGAGAGGTGAGCCAAATGTCACGATAGATTAAGGACAGAGAAGCTGGCCATATGGCACGACGGGTAGAGGGAAGAGAGGTTAGTCTGGGGCCATGAGAGCTAGCAAACGAAAGTGGAGGAATGGGAAACTCAGGTAAGGAACAACTATTAAGGTTGGAAAAGGAAAGAGAATCGAGCTAAATGGCATGGAGTGTAGAGAGACGAAGGCTCAAACAGTTGGCATAGGAGCCGACAAGTGGCGAGGAAGAAAACGACAACTCATAGCAAGAGAAATTGATGGTAGGCAGGGATTAAATAATGACAATTATGGGAAGGTTAGTGGACTCTCATCTTGAGACTGACATGTGAGAGGAAGGGTGACAGATAGCAGAATAGATCATGTGGCGCGTTCCTTGGAAGGGATGTCAGGTAGGTGGATGAGAGAAACAAAAGGAAAGGTGGTAAGGAGGAGAAGCATTTTCATGAAGAAAGATAAGGCAGGATGTTCAGCTGGAGGTGGCAAGAGCCGAGTGTTAGGGGATGTTGAGTAGTTTTTAGCTTTTCATTGTAAAACCTGGTATGTGCTCCTTTCCTGTACTTGCGTTGGTTCAAAAAATATGAATTGGCATCTGTGTAGAATTCAGTTGGAAGGAGGCATTGTAAAGAGTCTGTAAGATGATTACTAGTTAATAATTATGATGTTTCCTGTCGATTTAAGAGAAGAGGCTTCCCGGTATCCTTTG
Organism: Pinus tabuliformis; assembly: GCA_031772625.1. Classification (NCBI taxonomy): domain Eukaryota; kingdom Viridiplantae; phylum Streptophyta; class Pinopsida; order Pinales; family Pinaceae; genus Pinus; species Pinus tabuliformis. The sequence continues at coordinate 238,971,986 of CM062820.1, forward strand.
GCAATTGGCTTGTCAACCTGGGGAGGGTTTGACTGGTTAGCCATCTGGGGAGGGGCGAAGGGGCTCCTCCTTTTCATCTCAGGGTAACTAGGTTTTGGGGCAGAAGGACAATGATGAGTCAATTTGATGCTAGCAACGTCGTCCTAAGTGGTTTTAACTGCTTCTGTGGGAAAAACATCTTTAGGTAGTTAAGAATGGGTATGTGGATGGAGAGGGAAGGATTAAAAGATAATAGTGGAAGGCTTGAAGAAATATCTGACCCTGGAGCCTCTTTAGGCTCATCAACTTGGCTATAATTCCTTAGTACAATGTCGATTCAAGAGCTAGAATGGAAAAGCAAGAGAGGGTGCAACAATTGGACCCAAAACTCAGGAAGGGAGAGTGCACAAATTGGGCTTTGGCTTGGCTCCCTTGAGGGGATACAATGGTGAAGGGTAGGAATTTCATGGCCCAGGGATAGAACTGTTGTCTGGTGGGAAAGGGAGAAGCATTTGCTTGCCGTTAGGTGTGGTGAAACCTAGGAATGAGAGAACTTCGGGAAGCTGGTTGGCACGGTCGGGAGCATGGAATGCTGGAGGTGCAAGGTGGTATTGCGTAAGTCAATCAAAGGAAAAACTCATCTACTCATGAGAAGAAACCTAGAAAATGGCATTATCACTATCTTGCAAAAAATTGAGGGAAGAGTGTGGAATTGGGGTGTCGATAGGGGTAAAAATAAAAATCACGACATGAAGCGGATGAGAGAGACTACTCCTGAGCATTTTCACCCGGATTTGCGGAAGTGTGTTGGGAATCCTGAAAGGATCAAGGCCAATTCCTAGGCAGAGTATACAAACAAAAATATAAGGAATGTAGTCAAAACCAAGACCACATTACAGAGCATAAAATGCAATATGTTCATTATGGTAAATTTGATGATGGTTCATAATGTTTTTATTCTGGTTTTTGTTATAGTTGGCTTAAAAAACAATGTGTAGAGGACTCTAACAGCACGACACTCAAAGCACACTAGTGCATACCAAGCACTGTTCTAGGTGAGTCACTTGGATAGGAAAGAAAAAATCAACAAGAAGAGTTGGATGTTAAAGGAAGCAAGCCAACAGGGAAGGAAAGGAAAAATAAGACCAGGAAAGATAGAGAAAAAGATGAAAGGCCTGGAACCGACTACAAGAAAAGGACCAAGCAAAAGAGGCAGGAAAACAGGGAAGGAAATTATACAGAACCTTATCAACACATACTATGTACGAAACCCAGACGAGGTGGAAGATGGCGTCTCTAAATGGGAAAGAGAACTAAATTGTAACATAAAAAATGAGGAGATTCAGGCATAGAAATGGGAGACAATAGTCAAAGATCTTGGTAATACCATAGGGTGCCAAACTTTGTTTCAGCAGACCATCCAACAATATTGGGTGATGAGAAACATCCTGGCTTGAGCTATGACCACCTATAAAGAAAGAGAATACCTAGAAGAGGACAGGCCAAAAGACCCAAGTTTGAAGGATCTGCAAAGGGAGATACAATCTATCCAAATGTAGTTTTATCAAAACAACCTCTACCTAAATAGGGCTGAACATAGGCTCCAGAATATGATGCAAAGTGATGTTCTGGGATCGAGCATGAAATATCTAGCCCCAGTTGATTCTTCAGATGAGTGAAGTAGCCCTGCTAGTTTATTTTTGTTCTGATGACAGTTAGCATTTAATTTTTTAGCAAGAATTATATAGAAGATAAAGTCACTAATGCAACATTGTTGTCTTATTGGGGCCTGACCCAGGTTTGGAACAGTTATTAGCCAAACAAATCCCGCACTACAGACCCTTTCGGAAATAGTCTGCAGAGCGCGGACTAAAGTCTCACCTGAGGTAGTAGGGGAGGGTGCTAGAACTATGTTACCAAACCCTCGGGATGTCTTAATGTGGTCTAGCTGGGTCGCAAACTGATCTGCGCCCTCGCACCACTCTGCATTATTGTCAGGGTGTCGCGTAGATCCACACCATTGCGCTTTATTATTAATGAGTTTGTTATAGATCTAATTTCTTTCTTATAGTCTTTAAGCAAGCATTTAACAATGCTAACCAATGCACATAATCATGAATAAGCATAAATTCAGAACATAAGAAAATAGATATATTCCCTATAAAACACACAATTGATTCATAAACTCGTATCTTTATTTATCTTCTGTCAATACAACTAGATCCGCCCTGCGCACACAACTGCAGCGATCTGCACACACAGCTGTAGAGCCATTATCTATCTACTAAGACCCTCGACTCAGACTTACAGACACAAAGAGAATATTGCCTTCATACATCCATAACATTCCAGATCAAAACCAAAAACTGACTTCTAACCTTAGAGCCTTGCTCTATTTATACATTCCATGGTCTGCAGATAATGGGTAGGTTGACTCATTTTCTATTTTCTTACATTATTTTTGGGTGGACAACCCTTTGACTTGACTCATTATAATTCATGCTCTGTGGACCTCGTGGAGCCTTTACCATACTATTACCCAAAATTGTGGGCCTTAAGCCCCAAAACCGTTATGCGGGGCCTCTGATACCCAACAAGCCTTGAACAAAATATTTGTGACTCGTCCCTAGTTAGTCGGCTGGTGTAGTAATCTTTGTGCTGAGGTCATTCAACAACTTTTGTGCTTCGCTTACACTCACAACAAAGTCTTCCACCATCTACTATACCTGTTCTACGTGAGCCACCAATGCATCAATATCCGTTTCAGTTGCTTGTCTGAGTTCATATACTACCTACGTGTGTGCTAACTTTCCCTCAATGTTGGTGGAAACCACAAATGCCTCATCAAGCCAAGGCTGGATGTGTTCTTTAAGCACTGCTTCCTTCTGTCGAGTGGTGTCAACTTATATTTTGAGAGCCTGGGTCTCCCTCATCTTGGCCATGCACTGTGTAATAACAACCATTTGCACGGTCCCCCTGAGATTATCATAGGCTTGTTGTAGCTCCCTCGCTTATGTTTCCAATTACTATAAGGTTGGGTCTTCCTGTAGTGACGTGACCGTAATGAGTGACTGATCCAACAAGCTGGTGCACTCCTACATGGCACGTGCTATTGTTTCCCACCTGGATTGAATGATTCCTTTCCACTTCTCTATGACCTTCGGTGGTGTAGAGGGCTGTGATTTTAGTTTTAGTTCTGCGATCTGCAAGTTGAGTGCCAACTGGATCCTTGCTACTTCTTCCTTTGCTTCGTGGAACCCATTGGCCAACTTGTGGATCCGTATGTCGACAGATAAATTAGCCATGATCTCGAGCTCAAGTGCATGACAACATGCTTCCCCCACAATTTTCTCCAACTGCTGATTTTTTGCTATTGCTTCATCACGTTGGAGGCTCAACTGCTTTATATTAATTCGCTAATCACTGAGTACCTGTATTGCATGTCCTTCCCTAGTGTGGAGCTCTACCGTTGCACTGTCTTGAAGCTGGTATAAGCTCTCATGTGGGAGGGCAACCAAATTTAATCCTTGCCCCATAAGTTGGCCTACCATAGCTTTGTCTACCGCATTGTCTGTTGTTAATGCTCCTGATGGGAGTGTGATAGTAGTAGCCATTTTGGCCTGTAGCAGCTGCTCAGTTGCTGACATACCCATAGCTCCATGGGTAGCAACTTTTCCCGGTTGTGAGATCTGTGCTCTGAGTTCCTACAGTTGTACGCTGAGCGCCCCCAACACAGTCTGCTGCTCCATCATGGCCTCGTCGAGTGCCTCCCAGGTGACTTCGCGAACTGTATCCCCTATGTCACATAGGTCACCTTCGGTCAATGTGATAAGTTCCCCGTCCAACTTGGATGCCTTTGTATTGTTCCGTGCCTTTGACCGTTCTATTGACCGTGGTTGTTTTAAGGGTGAGTTGGTGGTGGTTGTCGCTGCACCTTCCATCCCTATATTTGTGCCCGGCTCTACGGTTACATTTGGGTCACTTTTGTCCTTTGTTGTAGCAGCCCCTCCTACTGGCGCCTTACCTATGGAAGCCTGCGCTGCCTCCCGAGCCACCTGTGCTTCTGTAGCATGCTGTTCTTTCCACTTCTGTTGTGCTAAGTGCTTGTCTTCAGCCTTCTATTTTTGGATGGTGGTCTCATCGCACCCTACCACATCTGGTCCATGCCACTCTAGTGGCTAGTTATCCAGCATCGCAAAAATAGCCTCGTCGATGGCAATGAAGGGAAGTGTGGTCCATGTCCACTCTGGATCCTTGCGCATCTGTATATATACATGGTGCATATCCACCTTAAACTCGTCTATGTTCTTCACACTGTCATATACCTTGGTAGATAGATGGGGTTGCTAGTTGATCCATTGTCATATGTTCGTGTTCATCAGTATCCAGAAAATCTTGACTTCTCGGATTCTTGCGGCATCCTTCGTCGCCCATAGCGATGGATATTTTATGACCTCTGGCCAATCCTAGTCTAGGGAAGGAAACTAACTATCTTCGGGTAATTCACTTGTAACCAATAGGATGGATTAAAGTAACCACACATAATGGAAGGTCTTACCATATTCCTAGGCCTCCCTGTAGTTGGTCAGGAATTCGTCACAGAGGAACTGCACCCATTGAATCGTTCCCCTTCTGTGCATTGCTCAGATAATGCTAGGACCTCACTGCCTCGGCATTTCCTCATCACTTTTCCTGTCAACAACTGGTTAGTAATGTGGACCCCTTTGTCCTAAATACTAGTAATAGCATACCTTCTCTGCTTTTTCTCTAGTTTGTATTTCTTTTTCAGGGCTTCGATCATCGTTAAATCTCCACTCACACCAACTATTTCCATGGGGTCCCTTCCTTCATAGGGAAGTCGCAAGATCTTATGAATGAGCTTCGCCATGATAGGGACTGGTTTGTCTATCCCAAAGTACCCATCGTGTACCAGGTAGAGCAGTTACGTGATGACCAATATTGTAATGGGGGCCCGATAAAAATGTGGAACTGACAGGAGGCAGAGTAGCCCAGCTTCCTCCACCTTTCGCAGCCATTCCTACGGCTGGAGGGTCATAACAGCCCCCTTCGTGCTTTGCTCCATCAGTTCACTAGTTTCCAAATGTGGAAACTTCTCATTATCTACAAGGTCCCAGTCTTCAAATTTCATAGGAGGGATGCGGCTGGTAATCGTTCCTTCGAACAGAACCCCTTTGGGGAGAGACAGGGTGATGAGTGCACTATCGATGACATCTAAATATTTAGGTACCTTGGCCTTCCCTTTCCTTGGAGGAACATATCGAGGCTGCTTTGCTGGAGCCCATACTGGCTGGATATCTTCTTTCATTTCTTCTTTTGGTTCAATTTCTTCGACAAAGGTCGGAGGATCCTCTTCCTCTTCATCGCTCTCAATAGCAACAGTTTTTCCTTTTCCTTCCTTTGATAACTTGCCGAATCGCGGATTCCACGGAGATATCCGGACTAGTCCTACTACTTGTGGGTTCTTCTTGGTCCGCGACATCCGAGGTGATTTAGGAACTTCGACTGTCCCTTCCATCTATGACATAGAGTTTGTCATAACGTCCTTGGTTGTGGATATCAACCTGAGTAGCGACTCTTGTATTACCTTTGGTAATTCTTGAAACCATGGGCTTCCTTTTACAACTGCCTCATTCATCCTACGCCTCTCTATTTGAACATAGAACAACTTACTATGCAAGGGGCCAAAGGGTGTGTGGTAATAAGCCACCTATGCTTTATATACCTTTTCGACTTCAAATTTGGTTGTGCTCCTTGTTCGTGGCACATTAATGCGATTTTGGTGGAAAATCCATTCAGCCCTATGTCTTAATGGCCCGCTGCCTGCTCCTCAGTGTCTTAAATGAGACATCTTGTCATGAATAGTATCTACAACAGTCACCTTCCATCCTTCCCATGCGACAGCGCAGTCGTTGGTACGCAGAGGTGTTCTATGCTTCCTACTGGTCCTGCCTCCCACATCCAAATCACGCACCTTTCCTACAGACTTCTTTATAGTCTTGCACCCTCTTTCAATTACATGGAGTACTGAGACTAGGCCTCCTATAGATAATCAGGTGGTCACACCCATCATGCAAGACATCCTCTTCCCTGCTAGCCCGGTCTACGAGCACTCTTCGCGTACCTTTGGATCAAGTAGTGCAATGCGTACTATGCTCCCTCATTTAGTAGGGTGCAGGCGCAACCATGATAGCAGGGTCATGACTCGTTCTAGTATCATAGGAGGGTTGGCCAGGTCCTGTCACCTTATTTTCACATTCACCCAGCCGGTTTGTGCGACTTCGATTTTTATTTTTCGAATTTCTCCATCCAGCCTCGTGCTTTTCCTCCTTAGCCTTACCCCCTCTTCTTCAAGTTCGTGAAGTCTCAAGCTGCCATGCTGAATAGCTTCCTATAACTGCCAAGTTTCTTTGTCTGGGTCCTCTCATTTAGGTCGAAATGCATGGGCAGTCATCGGGGAGATTCTCTCCACTTTCTGGGTTTCATCGCGTCTGACCATGGATAGAGTTATTTTCACACACCCTACTGTGTTTATGAACTTATTGGCCCAGCGAACCCCTGTCACACGTAGATTCAGTTGGGTCGATGGTTGTATAGCATACAGTCATACCCTTCATTATAGATGGGTGCCCAAACTGCTTCGTAGTGGCTTCCTTGGTTGCGTTCACCGTAGAAGTCCTCCAACCCATACATGCATCCACCTTCTACCTTCGCACCCATTCCACCTCATCTTCCTAGGTGCATGCCACACTGGTGTGATTGTCACGCACAACGCTCCTTCCGGTGCACCCTATCACTTCTGCTCTACGATTGAAGTTCTACAGAGGTTGACAAAGTCCTCCCCATTTGTTGCACCATCGTTCACTGGTTGTTTCGTTACCTCAGTTGTCATGCATTGCAGTGATCTAATCATCACGTTACAATTGAGTTTTGTCACTTCATGTAATCAGGTCTGCCATCATTCTATCTCCTCATTTGAATCCAATGTGCAGGAACATCGTGCTCCCATGAGATTCTCCCATCCACTATGGGATTCAATCGATCCCAGTCTTGTGTTGTTATTTGGTAGATGAAGTCTAGTTCATCATCATTGTCCTCGTCGTGCACCAGTTTGGTGTAGCGTGCTCCTTCAACTGGGTGTAGCAGAACTATAAAACGAAGTGAATTTTTATCGAATGTCATCTTTTGTCTTTTTAAGTTGATGACCCCATTCATGTCTGTGGCCCAATCTATCCCTAGCAACGCAGGGTATGGAATACTTTCATCAACAATTTCTATTACCTCAAAGTCTATCTGCATACTTATGCCTTCAATGTCCACTATCACCCCTTGCAATCTTCCCATCAGTAAGATCTTTTGATGGTTGGCCATTCGTAGTTGAATAGGAGGCCACTATAGTGCGGGCCTGCCCATGCATTTCCATATTTGCTTAGGAAAAAAATTCTCATCTGACCGCATATCCAGGATGACTTGATCCATCTCATACTCGCCAATTTGCGCCATCATCTGCATTTCCCACCCAATCCATAGAGCATGTTTTCCAAGTTTCTAGACTATGCATGCCTCCCCTGATCTTATGCACCTAGTGATCAACTCTTGTAGTTGCTTAACTACCTTATTGTCATGTAGTAGCTTCATACATCTCTCTAAAAATGTGGCAAGCATGGAAGGTTAAATTCCCAGCTCAATTGAATCCCCACTACCTGGAGTAGAGGCTTCTGTGAAGCTCTTCTTAGCTTCCTTAGATGTCCCCTTCACAGGTTCCATCTCAAAGTCAAGTTCCTTTCTAGGAGCATCGCGGCCCTTCACATCTTCTCTGGGTTGTTTCATCACATCTCCCCCTATAGTTGCATCGCTCCTTAGTACCATTTTTATGCTAGGGTCCTCTTCGAGTGGTTTAGACCTCATCATTTGGATATTTTGAGTTGGAGTAGGCTGTAGTACCCCCTTTTCATGTAATTGGGCAATCAATGTCAGACAATCTATGATTTCATGGTCAAACTACTCACACTATGGACAAGATATTCTTGTCGGGTTAGTGCAATCGCGAGCGTAGTGCCCTGGCCCTCCACATTTATAACAGAACAATTGTTTGTGCCCTCGTCCAGGTCCCATTCCTCCTCTCCCTCGTCCACGTCCTTGGAATCCACCGCGTGGCCCCACGGCTAGGTCAAAACCCCACGTCTCAGTCTGCATTCAATAGGTTGGGGTTCTCTCCATCATTAGCTCATAGCTTTGACACATTCGCTCGTTGTGACCGACTGACCTATAGAAGTTGCAATACAATTATTGCGAGGTCTGGGTATACTTCTAAAACAAGTGACAGTTGTTTGTTGCAAGCTTCCCTCCTACTTGACAAATTGCGCACTAGAGTGTGGGTACTACACTTGGCCCTGCTTGTACCTCCAGCCTTAATGGCATCAGCCCTCCTCCTACCAAATAGTTCATGAATTCGGGGTAGTGATCCTTGTCGTGACCTCCTCGTTTACGTTTGATACACCACACTTCTTCACGTGCCTCAGATCGGGGCGCCCTATCTTCCTTCAAACTTTGCCTTTCTAAGCATAGGTTTTGTAGTTGTGTGTGGATTTGTTGAACTCCAAACCTCGGATCCTGTACTGGAGTTTCATGCAACCTCATTGCTATCTCCAATGCTTCAGCTTGGGTTGAGATCTTTTGATGTGACAGCACTGTCCTGAGATGGGATGTCAAAGATGCCACAAACCACATGTGGTGTTGCGCATTTTTCAACGTCATGTTAGCCTCACGGATTGTACTCTTCAATATTTGATCCAGATCCCATAGAGTTTCTCCTGGTAGCATCATGATTTCTTTGAACCCAATGATCGACTGCGTCTCTGATTTTGGCCAGCTAAATTATTTGTTCAATGCATCCTGGATCGTCGCTATTCCTGCATTTGGGTGATTGCTAGAGTACTTTATATACCATGTGAATGCGCGATCCTACAATGCACTTACTATTAACACTCAGGTTGTCCCTTGGCTCTTGAAGGGATACGGCCGAGGTAACCACAAACCAATCTTTAGACTACAGGTCCTAGCCTACCTGCAATCAGAGAGGGCTCTCTCTTTATAATTTAGCTTTGTTTTAAGGATGATTTTAGACTAGTTATAATGTTCTTTAGGTTTTGTTTTGATTTTGGTGGGAAGGAGGATGCTTTCGAGTAGAGGGGCAGGTATAGTATGAGAGTTTCAAACCATTGGGCATGGAATCAAGGAGTAGGACTGCTGGTGCGTTTTCTTGGTCACAAGAGGAATATGGAGCTAGATAGCTACACATGAAACAACATTCAAGCTAAATGGAGATGGGTTGAAGGCTAAGGAATGAGAGGCAATTAAGAATCTCTCATTTAGCTTAACAGAGGGAAGGTGAATGAGCTCTATCTAGGAGCAGTAAAGAATCCCTAGATAACTGTCAAACATGGGTGAATTAGGGGAAATATGAGCCAAAGGGAATTCATATTCATTACCAATTCAGATGAAAACATAAAGAAACAGCATAAATTGAGCATAGAGTGTAGTTAAACAAAGTCTAAGCTATTCATTTTTCTTGCTATTTTAGATGGTGACATATGTATGATATGAGCATATATCAATGGAAAACAGAGGTAGGAAACACTTATTGAGTCATGTTGCAGCACAAGAATTCCATAATTCACTCTTCAAAACATTAATAACACAGCAAACAGTCCATCTTCCAAGCTTTCAGCAGTCTTTGATTAAAGAAATCATCAAACATACAGAGCGAGTCTCTAGTGGAGCGAATCAACCAACCAACCCTTAAAACAGTGCATAGGGTGGTTTATATAAAAAATATGTACAGACTAGCCCTTGAGCAGATCTCAAGGGAGAAAATATCTGAAAAATATCTATGAAACAGATCCAAAACAGATCTGATGTAATAACTGTCTTTACTGCTAAACTGTACTCAAAATAAATGCATAAATGATCTAAAACAGCTGCGCTGGGGCAGCTGGCAACTCAAAACATTGATCTAAGGCTGCTCATGAGACAGCAGCCTCAAAAATGAATTCATATGGACTCTTGAGCCACGCACTGTCCCTCTGTGTAATAAGTGTGCATTGGGCCCAGCAGCGCCGCTCCAAAATGTGGCTGGATACATTGTTTGTCCAATAACTGTGCTTTTAAATCCTTGTCTGCGCCTTCAAGTGGCTTTAAAGCCAAAAACTACAAGTGGGTGAGCCTTTATGGCTCAATGATGCTTTGTTGACTTTGAGTGAATTCCATTAAAGTAATCTGCCTTGCAAATATGTCTGCCTGCTTTTGGAAATGCAGATTTCCACTGAAAACACCAACTGATACACTTCGCTGCTTCCCTGATACTCTTTGGCGTGCATCAACTGTTAAATCAACCCATTATGACCGCTGTTCGGCCCCAAAATCTGCAGCGAGGCCCTCTGCCGCCTTAGGGAGGTTATCGGCGCTTTGCCGACCAAGAAATCCTTCAAAAATGCTAAATAATTGCAAACTGGATGATTAGAGGAGCACTGGAGGCAAGCCGATGGCGAAATCATGCTTTTGGAGGTATTCTGGGCAATGAGCGATGTAATATAATCGAGGAATGCTTCGTTTCCTTTGTAGCTGTGTCGGGCGGGAGCGCTGATTACAAAACCTTAAAAATGGCCCTTTTTCTATAACAGGCAGAAAGCCATAAATCTGTGCATTTTTATTGAAAAATTGGTGCTGGCAGCAACTGTAGCAAAAATTAAATCCTGGCCGTTGGATTCGGTGTGGGCCGATCCAACGGCTAGCACTAAATCGGCGATCGGCGGATCGGTGGGTCTAATAACATAAACCTCCGATGAGCGATACAGCCCACGGACCCGAAAATGTATCAAGGCCCTCTTTTATTGAAATCGGGTCCGGCCCATCGGTGGAACCCAATCAACGGATTTGATGAAAATGGGTCCGCGGACCCGAAAACTATATATGCCGTAGTTTTTGTTATTTCGGCTCCACCAGTTGGAGCCATATATGGGGCGTGATGCGATATCATTAGGGTCGTTGATCTGGGGGTTGATCCAACGGCTCTGGATCAATCGGCATATCGTTAATCGGCGGGGCGGAGGGTGTGGCCCATATGAATTGAAGCGATGCTATAATGTTATGAAATGCGATAAACATATGTATGCGATATATGAATGAAATGTGATGCGATGATGTTATTGCAATCGGCGATGGGGTGGGGAGTTATAATATATGATATGTGCCACTGCCGACTGCCGATGCGATATCGCAATCGGCGATCGGCGGCCCTTCAGAACACATGCTTTGCACCCTGATGTTTGCGATACGCCGATAGGCAAAATTGCATCGGCACTTGTTAATCGGGCATACACATATACATGGTTTTAATATATGACCTCTCTCCTGACTGCAATATCGCATCGGAGGGAATCCAAAAGAAACCTTCTGCAATCGGACCAATGTTCTTATGTAAAATGGAGGCCTTAAGCAACCGGAGGGGCACTCTTTAGTATTTTGGATGGATTCTAAGGCATCGGAAGGGGTCCGATAGCCTTAAAAAAGGGTTTTTAATGCTTGGAAAGGGCTTTTGAGGCTTTGGAAGGGGTCCGAAGTGTAAAAAAAAAAGAGGAAGGTTTTGAATGCTTTTGAGGGATTTTTGGCCCAAAAGAGGGGTTTATGCTTTGGAATGGGTCCAAAAGCACGAGAAGAAGGATTTATGCCTTGAAAAATGCAAAATCAAGGTAAATAGAGGTTTTTTACACTTTGGAGGGGGTTTTATGCAATAGGAATGAGTCCTAATGCATTTGGAAGATGGTTTGAGGGGGGAAATGAGCGCTCTTGCTAAGTTTCAAGCAAACTTAGCAATTCCCAAGTGTACTTATGCTTACTTTTCAAACAGGGGGAGGGGATAAGTATATAGGGGAGCTATTAACATAGTTTTAGTAGGGGGAGGGGAAATAGATAGGGAATTACATAATAAAGTTAGTAGTTAATATGAAATGTGATGAGAAAGCGCTAAGTTTAGATATCTTAGGCTATAGAGGAGAAATGAGACTAGTAGAGGAAGTATGAACATTCCTTGAGTAAAACAGATCTTTACCAAGGCAAATGATATGAAAATGATGAGACTAAGAGATATCAAGCAGATCTTGACCTCTTTAAGGGGGAGTTAGTGAGTGATTGGGGATAGAGGAAGAATGGGAATTTAGACATGCCTCGCTTGAGCTCCTCCAAATGAACTTTGCCTCATACTTGTTATCTGAATAGATATGATACTTGAAAATATGAAATGGATCACAAGCCATGATTCTGAAACCACAAAACTACTTACCCGACCTGCTTGCCTAGCATTTTCTTTTTTTTTTTGTTTGGGTGCACTTGAACTAGCATACCTAGCTTTTCATTATTTTCTTCTTTCTTTCCTCCTATCTAAATCTACACTTATTGCATCCAGGGGCTCAGATTAAGCTGTTGAGCACCCTTGTTTCTCTACCTATCTACAAATTTGCCAAGATTAAGCTGTTTGGATAGATATTCATTCTCTATATTCTACAACAAGAAATTGAAACCTAGGGAAGCCAAGATTAAGCTGTTTGGACTTCCCTTAACTGAAAAACTCATCAAAATGGATTAACTCATCAAAATTTGGAATACAGCAGTGGCATTTAGACTAGCACACTCTCATGGCCTCTTCTTTGGCCTCTTAAGGAAATATGGAACATTGTAGCATGCAAAATATGACATATTTGGCATGTAAAAATGTCGATCATGAAAGATGAATACCTGTTGAAACAGGAGGCTAACACTTACCAGAGTAGCCTTTTTGAGGTTATCATCCGTTACAACTTTTGCTTCTCATACAGCCTTTACCACAAACTAGAAATGATCTTGTTCTTCATTTCATACGCCTTTAAATATAGGCAACTTGATTGCACTTGCCATTCCAACCCTCGATGGTGGCGGAGGTGGGTTAGGTGAAGATGGGTTTGATGTAGGTGAAGTAGGTGATGGCATGGATGATGGTGGTATCAGTGGAATGGGCTACTTTATTAATCGGACTGCACTTCTCGGAGAGAACACTGTGAGCTCCTCCTCACTTTCTTGTGAAAGTGAAATCTGAGGACTATTCTCTAATCCTTCGGTCCCTCGGTAGCCTCTTCCGCTCTGCGTTACCCCAGACATCAGTGGATGCGCATAACCCATTTTCACATAACATCATTTTAATCCAAGTATTCAACGATTTGATGTACTTACCCCATGATCGTTGGAGAAAGTGCCTTTCTACTTCGCTGTAACTCACAGTTGTGTCTATCACGAACTTAGTGATAAACCCTTCTATTATCTGATCCAATCAGTGATCTACAACCTTTGCGATTTTATCTTCAAATGCTTATAGCCTGCGTACCAACTCTAGAGTCCACACGATTGGTTGTTCAAGTCTGCACCTTTCCTGACTATCAGCTAGCCTCGCAATCCACTCATACATTTCTGTCAAGAAGGACGTGAAGAAGATCTCATGGATTTCTGTGTATATGTAGCTATCTAGCCACCTTTCCTTAGATATCCACGAATTTTTGTTTTCCTGTACCATGAACTTGTGAAGCTTTTGATCCAACCAATCTTCAAGTTCTTTCTTCATAGGGTTCTAGTGTTCCAACATCAGACATCCCTTAAGTGGATCTCGGTCCCGGCAATGGAACCATTTGTTGTCTTATTGGGGCCTGACCCAGGTTCAGAAGAGTTATTAGTCAAACAAATCCCACACTACTGGCCCTTTCAGCAATAGTTCACGGAGCATGGACTGAAGTCTCACCCGAGGTAGTAGGGGAGGGTGCTAGAACCAGGTTTTTACACCCTTGGGATGTCTTGATGTGGTCCGACTGGGTCGTGAACCGATCTGCACCCTCGTACCACTCTGCACTGTTGTCAGGCTTCCACGTAGATCTGTGCCGCTGCACTTTATTATTAACAGGTTTGTTATAGATCTGATTTCTTTCTTATATTCTTTAAGCAAGCATTTAAAAATACTAACCAGTGCACGCAATCATGAATAAGCATAAATTCAGAACATAAGCAAACAGATATATTAGCGATAAATCACACAACTGATTCAGAAACTCTTATCTCTATTTATCTTCTGTCAATACAACTAGATCCTCCCTGCGCACTCAGCTGCAGGGATCTGCACACATAGCTGCAGACTCTACCCAGCCTTTGCACACACAGCTGCAGAGCCACTATCTATCTACTAACACCCTTGACTCAGACTTACAGTCACAAAGAGAATATTTCCTTCATACACCCATAACATTCCAGATCAAAACCAAAAACTAACTTCTAACCTTAGAGCCCTGCTCTATTTATACATTCCCATGGTCTAAGGACCATGCACAGGCCAACTCATTTTCTATTTCCTTACATTATTTTTGGGTGGACAACCCTTTGACTTGACTCATTACAATTCACGCTCCACACACCTCGTGGAGCCTTTACCATATTATTACCCAAAATTGTGGGCCTTGAGCCCCAAAACCCTTACGTGAGGGGCCTCCACTACCCAACAAGCATGGAAGATAGAAAAGTATTGTTTAAATTTTGGACAATGTTTGATGCAGACAGTGGCCAATAGACTTGGTTTCCTACAGGCAGGTTCAGGTGACCTACACGTTTTTTGAAATCAAACTTATTATTATGAAATATTAATAGAAAAAGGGATCTACCAAGCTTACACAAAAGAAATAAAAAAAATAATGGACTCTTAAAGAGAATATGTTCTTATGTGCATATGAATAATATCTAGTATATTGGATCTACTAGAACAAAATATTTGATTTTACATGTATTGGAAGCTTGAGTTGTGCAGAAAGAGACAAGTAATTTTTTTGAGAAAGCTTTTACATAAAAACTTTGCATAAAATACAATTAGATATGTTATTTGACAAGGATTTGTTATTCATGTTATTCCTTAAGGAAATATTACAAATTTGTCTGATGTGTGAAATCATAGGAAAATATTTTGTATTGCATACACAATAACTAGTGAGTTAACTTAATTTTGGAAAAATAATAATCAGTTTGTTAAATTACATGGAAAATAAATATATATATTTGTATGCAATGAAGTATTTTTTGTGCTAGAACTCTTCAAAAACAAGATAAGGGAACAAGCATGTCCTTGTATGCATTATTGAATTAGATTCTTGGAGAGGAATATTGGTAATCACATGCTTTATTGTGTTAAGATTCCTTTGTAAGATTGTTTTGAGAAACATATGCACTTCCATGCATGGAAAAATATAGTTTTGGTATTTTATTTCTGGAGAAAAGGAAGCTGCAATCGCATAATATTGATTGTGTTAGCCATCTTTTGGGAAAAATAATATGCATTTTCACACCTAAAGGCATTAGCTATGGTATTAGATTAATTTTTGGAGAAGTTTATGTATAGTTATTGGGAAAGATCTTTTGGTAAGAGGAAAATGTCTCTTTGCATGCATGAAAGAATAAATGTTACATGTTTAATCCCTTGGAAGAGAAATATGTTTATTTGTCCATGCAAGATTTAGTTAGTTTCCTTTGGAAAGAAATATATGTTTCGCATGCAAGAAGAAAAAACTATAATGTTATTTTCTGTTGCAGTGGAAAAGTAGTTGCATGCAAGAAATTATAACTATTATGTTAACTTTGTTTGAAATTGAGATTGCATTTTTATACATAATAACCATTGTGAATAGCTCTCTTATGGCAAAGATGTTTCTGGAAACGAGCATGCATTCACATGCATAAGTATATAATCTATTGAGTTACTCCCTTTGGAAAAGAAAACATAATAGTAGAAACAAAGAAATTTGCTTGTTGGGCTAGTTCTATGGAAAGCTTGTTATGCGTTTGCATACACAAGAATAATATCTAGTGCACTTTAGAAAGAATATGGAAATGCATGCAAGCTTTTGTTAGTGTACTGTTTGAAAAACAATCTTTGATAATGATTTTCTTATTATTAATGCATTGGCAATGATGTTAAAGAAGGAATTTCATGACATTATGTTTATTTTTTATGCATGCACATGAATAGATGTTGAAATTTCGTTAGTAAAGATTAATTATAGGTTAATTAATATTTTAGGTTTTATCTAGTAATGGTATCAAGTGTGCTGATGATAGCAATTTGTTGAAGCCCCGAAAATCGGGTCTACAACAAGGGGGATACCAACCTGATTCGGACCTTGGTAAGCAGCTCCTTTTCCATTTGGGATGGGGGGTCCGACTGGGGATATGGGACCAATTTCCCAATTTATCTGTATGTGTGTTGAGAATTGATATTTCCTTTCTAATAATTTCTATGTAAAATGTTTTTATTCTAAATCTAATCTAACAATATGCAAATTGTATTCTAATGAACAGAAATATTTAATTCTAAACTAACCCAGGATTTAATATTTCAATTATGCGATCTAAAATAGTTTCTATAGAAATTGGTAATAAATATCATTCAATTGCTATAAGAAAAGAATTCAATAAAGATGAACTGTTTCATATAAAAAGTTAGCCGAACAATTGTGAAAAACATATCACATAGTAAGCCATTCATATATTAAGCACAAATAGAATAGCCATCACCGTACAAAAGTGCCAAATGATAACTCAAGCATTCAGGCATGCACATATAAATAACTAAACATGAATATCACTTAAACACATAAGCAAAAATCGTTAAGAGATAAAAGTACCATTGATAACAAGTTCTACTCATGAGCTTCAGTAATAATCATCAATCTCTTCTTAGTTCAACATCTACTAAGAGTACAAAAGTGCAATTTCAGTAGAAGATATTAAACACAGATATCAATAAACCTTGTTCCATTAATTCATCAAAACCTCCTCTGAGGGTGCAAAAGTGCATGTTCTAAGGAAATGTTTTTGACAAATTTCAACACCCTTCTCTAAATGCACGAGAAGGGTTGAAATACTACTAGCTAAATCCTATAAATAATCTATTACAAAAATATAGGAGGCAGTTTAAATGACTGTCCTCATCTAAGGTTAAAATAAAACTAAAACTAAAACTAAAACTGAATCTGAAAATTACTATCTATGTATCTATTCGCTATGGTCGCAAGCACTCATCATCGGCTTGAGGAGAGTTGGTTGGTCGACCTCCAACTTTATTTGTCCTACAAAAATAGAATCGGCAAGTACTGGCACTATCCTCTCGGTAGAGTTAGTGAGGCATTTGAGAGTCATGCATTGTCTGTGTGGTTCAACCAAGTACTGCCAGTAAGAATCCAATTCAACTTGGTTAACCTATTGATGGATTCTGCTCTTTCTTTAGCCTTTTGCCTCTAGCTGTTTTGTAAATGCCATGCATTTGGGAGAAATTTGCATACCATTTAAATATATCCCTGATAAATACCACTGTTTTTAGAACTCGAGTTTTTTTTTTAGCCTTTAGCACTTTTTCCTGCAATTTTTTGGACTTTATGGTGATTGAGCATTCAGAGGCTTTATTTCTCAAGGGGTTTTATCCAGAAATTAGCACTAAGCGCTAATCACACATCAAAAACTACCTATGTTTCTTGATCTGGACTTCACTGGTGCCAGTTTTCACCTCTTGCGCGTTTTGTTAGATGCCTTCGGAATTTGCATTTTCTCCTTCTTTTCCCATTATATTGCTATGTATACCTTTCTATTCCACTCCTGCAATTTACGAAATCAGGAAAGAGTAATGATATGAATAAGGTGACGGGAAAGCTTTAAATGTTTGAAATCATAAAAAATATATCACCCTACGTGAACTGACTTCTTGATTATATCAAAACCTTATGTCATTAATGATCATCAACTAACTTATTAAATTAACATTAATGCACATGACTTGACATCGGATTATGAAAAACCTATTTAGAACGACATGCCCTACAGATCTGTGATAATGTGATTTTACGATTTGCTTCGCAATATCGCAGATTGCAATATCGCTAATCCATTATGTTTTGACATTCATTCATTACCATGTGTTTCTGTGAAATGCGATTAGCGAGACTTGTTATCGCATATCGCCAGCTTTGAAGCATTTCACCTTAAGTGACATTTGAAGCATAAGAAAACTGTGATGTGATGAATTCCTTTGGTATGTGATCTTGCATCGCAATTTTGCATTTGTAGGAGTTTGCTTATATGATGTTGTTATTTCCCTTTTGTGATGCGATGCTTTTATTAAGAGAAAGATTTTATTTGAACTCATCATAAACTTAATTCTTTTTGGATTTTTGCGTATATTCTCCTCTGTTTATGATAGTAAGATTTATTCAAAAAGGAAATACAAGTTCTGATTTATCGTTATCTTCTAGTTGAGGGGTCCCCACTAATTTAGTATTGATGTCAAAACTAAAATAGGAAGGGGGGTTGTTGTTGGCCACAACAATTGGCGATTCACTTGGAAGAACCAGTTATCTCTGATTTTCTTTTGAATTTTCTAAACTTCCAAAATAGAAGGGATTTTTGGAAAATCAAACTTTATTATAGAAAGATAAAGTATATCATGCTTTCAGCTGTTAATGCTAGTTTGTTACTTCTATGTTAACTTTGATTATTTACTTCCTAAAGCTAGTCATTGTATCTACATCAGCCACTACTTAGTTTGTAAAGATAAAAACAGGGTCTCCTCTGTAAATCAGTTTTAAATATGCTCATTTGTCGTAGGTAGAGCCTTTGCTACCAGCAGGCGTTCATAGCCTCGACAGGGTTACCTGTTACCCAACAATAATCGTGTATCCTACTTGGAGAATAATATAATTTTCAAAGAGAAATCCATATCCACACTTATTGCTTTTATTTTCTTTTAATTCTTAAAGAAAAATGCCTTGGTTTAGTAGCCAAATTATGACAGTGCCACTCACTTGATTTATAACTTTGTTGAACAAGCTGGCTCATGATGAGACCCCTTGTCTTTTGATTGCAATAATCTTGAGTCATTGCCCTGTTTTGGTATGCAATTTTGGCAAAGTCAACAAACTATAATATCTATGATCATGATAAGTCGGCTCGTGATGAGACCTCTTATTCTTTAAGTTTAAAGTGTATCATTGGATTATTCCTTGAATATCGTAATTCTCTAGGTAGGGAGGGAGTCATTGGTTCCTTAAGAATAGCTTTGGATGACAATTATAGAGTTTTTGGAAAGAGATTTTCTACAGAGAAACCTTGTTTTTTGTTATTGATTCTTTTCATTGACTGATATAAAACAAATTCCCACTAAAGGTTGTTTTTTATCAAAATTCAAAAAGTTGAAACTAGTATCATTTGCAAGCTTATAACCTTTGACTGTAGCTTTCAATAGTAATGACCAATTTTCCAAATCAATTCTATTTATACAAGCGAAAAAAAATATCTAACAGAAATGCTAGTCTTTTTATGAATTCCAAACGTAACCATTTACAATTGGTTTTATTATCTAAATCAAAGGAAAAACTAATCTAAAAAAATAAGAAAATAATCTTCTATGGAAAATATTTTTTAAGGATCTGCCCGTTAGCAGGTAAAGATTCTCTTTTCCCTACTAAATCCTGCAACATAAAAGTGGATGGACCTATGATTTTGGCAATTTGGAATGGGCCAAGCCACATTCGTTGGAACTTCGTATGTTTTCCTTTTTCTTCGTGAACCTTATCCCATTTTAAAACTAAATCTCCAATTTGAAAGCCCTTTCTGGATACCATGTTTGAATCAAAAGAAGCTTTTACTAATGCTTGATGATGAGCATGAGTTATTTTAGCCTTTTCTCGTTGTTCTTCTAGCTTAAGAATTTGCAGTTGTCTTAGTTGTCAGGATGAAGTTGGTGTTTCGTAAATAAATTGAACTAAGGCCAAAGAGGGAATTGCTAGATGAGTTGGGAGAACCACTTCTTTCCCATAAACCAAATTAAAGGGAGAAGTGCTAATGGAGGCTTTCTATGTTGTTTGATCTGCCCATAAAGCATACGTTAAAGCTTTGTGCCAATTCTTATGATTTTGGTCAATGGTTTTCTTAATGATTCTGATTAAATTTTTATTTGTTGATTCAGCTAATCCATTCCCATGTGGGTAATAATTGGCATAGTATTTGCGTTTAAAACCTCTTTTGAGTGAAAATTCAGTCATAGCATTGCCAGAAAAGTATGATGCATTATAAAACATTAAAGCAGAGGGTAAACAAAACTTGGTGATTATGAATTGATCTATGAAATCGATTATTTGTTCAGCATTAGCTATCTTAAGAGGAATGGCTTCTACCCATTTAGTAAAATAATCTGTAGCTGTAAGGATAAACCTATGCCGTTTAGAAGATTGAGGAACGATCTCACTGATTATATCCAGTCCCCATTAATCAAAGGGTTGATCAATATTGACTGGTTGTAGAGGCAACGACGGTTTATTTTGTCTTTTGGCAGTAGTTTGACATACTTGACATTTCCTTACATAGCTATGCACATCTTTAAATAGTGTAGGCCAATAGTACCCTGCGCGCAAGATCTTATGTGCTGTAGCATCTCCAACATAATTTCCACCTCCCGGTCCATCATGGAGTTCTTGCAACACTTTTTCAGCTTCAAATTTCTCAAAACATCGAAGGAGAACAAAATCATAATTCATCCTAAAGAGTACATCATTTACAAGTTGATATTGCTTAGCCTTCAATCTTAGAGCTCTTTTCTTTGTATAATCCAGGTTTGAAGGAGCATATCCATTCTTAAGATAAAATATGATATCAGCATATAATGACTCAACATATTTTAGGCTTACCTCATACATTTGTACTTCTAAAGATGGCATTTTGCAAATAAGCGATGCTTCAGCCAGCATTTTGCAAAAGCCTTGGCCTTTTACAATATTTGTTGGTTTAATCTCAGCGTTGTATTCTTGTAAGGAGGTAACCCAATTTACTCTTTTCTCACCCACATCTTTCTGTACTAAGAGATTTCTTACCACTGGAAATGGTACTATGATCTCTGTATGGGTTTTAAGCAGAAAGGGTTTAAAATGCTTGATCGCTTTGAAAACAGCATACGCTTGTTTTTCTATGTCAGAATAATTTAATTCGGCCCCTTGTAGATTTGAACTGAAAAAGGCAATTGGGGCTTCTGCCTCATCTTGATTTGCTTGAATGAGTATCGCGGCGCATGATCTATCAAAGGAAAATGTATACAAAATGAAAGGATCGGAGAAATTTGGGGTTGCTGAAGATGGGGTATTTACAATTCCTTTCTAAATGCATTCATACCTTTGGCAATGTTGGAAGATTTGCTTTAAGTCTTTGAGATGCTTACAACGTTTCTTAGAGTATACAGATATATCATCCAAGTAGATTACTATTGATTTATTTACTAGTCCCTTAAATGCAATGTCCATGGCCCTTTGAAATGTGACACCAGCATTGATCAGACCGAAAGGCAATCTTTTGATATGCGTAAGTGCCCCATTTGGTTCTGAACGTAGTTTTTAATTAATCGTCGGGATGGACTAAAACTTGGTTGTTGCCAGAGAAACCATCCAAAAAGGACATTAATTATGATCCTGCGACTGCTTGCAAAATTTGCTCCATGGGAGGCAAGGGAAAATTATCCTTTTGGTAGGCTTTGTTCAGATTTAGAAAGTCAATGCAAATTCTAATATCTTCGTTTTTCGTTCTGACGGGAACTAAATTAGAAACCCATCTAGAATGTCGAATGGGAAAAATAATTTTGGCTTTCAATAATTTGTTGAGCTCAGACCTAATCTGGCTTTCCAGATCAGGATGGATCTTCCTCAGCTTTTGCTGGATGGGTTTTTCATCGGTTATCATTGGGATAGTATGCTGGATGATAGAAGTGTCGTAAGCCTTTAAATCATTGTAGTTCCAGGAAAAGACACTTTTATATTATTTCAAGAGACGGATATAAGCTAATCTCTCTTATTTGGTTAGGCCAAGACCTAAGTTGATATTTTGCGGCTTGGTATCAGTTCCTAGATTTACTAATTCATAGTTCAGAGTTGAACTCTGAAGTTTTGAATTGGTAGATCTCTTGAATCAGTCTTTCAAATCATATAGGTCTTCCAACTGGACTACTGATTTTGGCATAGCATTATTAGTGCTTTCTTGTTGCAACTGTTAGTCATGTTTTCCTCGTCAATTATCTGATTAGTGTAAGATCCTTCTGATGTGAGGAAGCTTACAATATCAGGATCATCATTGAAAATTCTTCAGTTTGTAACATTGTCAGGAGTTGAGGGTCCAAAGATTAATTCGATTGAAAATCTGTCTGGGCTATAGTCTTTTGAGGGAATGATCTTGGAAGCTACGTTTGCCAAAAGGTCAGCACTAGCATTTTGGATTCTAGAAATTGATGAAATATTGAATGCTATAAAATGTTCAGTCAGATCTTGCACTAAAGATTGGTAATTCTTTAAATGACCTGATAGGCAATGTATAGTATTTTGTACCTATCTAATCACAATTTCAGAATCTCCGAAGACTTGTAGATACTTTACGTTTAATCTGATTGCCTTGTATAATCCTTGGACTAAGGCCTCGTATTTTGTAGTGTTATTGGTGCAATCGAATTCGAGTCTACAAGTTAGCATAGTTTTGTTTCCCTCTGGACTAATTATCATGCATCTTACTCCTGCTCCATCATTAGACTTTGAACTGTCAAAAAATAACTTCCAAAATAAATATCTATTTATAGGACTATCTATAAAATTAACACATTTAGAACTATCTATTTGGGAAAAGTTTTCTACTTGAGATAAAACAGTATGTTCTAAGTAAGGTGAAGTATGAGCATTAAAGTTTCCTAAGAAAGAATCAACAGAATAGTTGCCAATTATATTGTTGATGTATGCTACAGATTCATTCTCCCCTTCCAATTCTGTTAACATGTATTTTTGATGTCTTTCTCACTCAACCTTTATTTGATTTGGTTTACCATTATAAGGGAGCCACATATGTGACCAATCGGTAGCAAAGTATCCATGAAGCTTTTCAGACCAATCCCTACTAAGAATTAAACCATAAAATTTTGGAATGTCTACAACTAGAATATCAATAACTTGACATACCTTTGGATTCGATGACAGACTTATGGTAACTTGATTTAGTTGACCAATCACTTCAACCTATGACAGGTCTAGCTGAACTATACGTACTGCAGATTTTTGCGGTTGAACGTTCAACTTTGTACATATTGATTTAGGCAGGATATTAGATGAAGCTCTTGAATCTACTAAACAATTATGCAAGTTTTTGTTGAAAACTTCATAAGTAATAAGAAATGCGGAAGTATGAGATCTGGACCTTACTCCAATTAAAGCTATATCGTTTGGATCAACTTTATTAGTAACATTAGTTGGAGGTCTTCCCATTTCATGGGAAGCTTGTGAGATTACAGCTGTGGGCAGAGGCACAACTGATATCGCATGTAATTCTTTCAAAAGGAGCTTTTGTTGATGTTTTAACTTGCTCAATTCATGAAAGGTAATATTAGCCCTAGTCTTCTTCATGTCTTCTATGATATTATACTCCATTTCATCAGAAACTATCAATGTTTTGGATGGAGTTGGTGAATCAGATTGGACTGGGCTTGTTTGAGTCGCTTTGGGTGACGTTTTCTTACCTATGACTTTATCCTTAGATATTGAGCTTGCGCTCTTCTGTTTAGGAGTTGGTTGTGGAGGATCTAGTTGATTTCTGCTTCTGGTACTAACCGGTGATGCCTCTTGATCCTCTTCATCAGGGAGAATGAAGTCCCACATTCCCTGCACTTCTACAACTTCTTCTTCAGTGGGCTCTTCATTGGAAACTTCCTCTTCTTCTTCTTCTGATTCTGCATTTGTAATAGCATTGGGAGGTTTTGAATCAGTTGAAGGATTTCTTCTGTAAGGCCTATAAGGGTTTTTAGAAGACGTTTCTGCTACTTGTTTCTTGATGTCGACCATCTCATTAGACATGGTTTTCAAAACTTTTTGCAATCCTTCTAAATCGAATGGGTGCTTTGGTTGTTTTTTCTTGGGATCTTCTTTGAAGGTGACCTTCTTTAACTTACATTCATCAACAAAATTTTTCTTTTCTAGAGCTATGATACATTTTTCTACTACTATTGCTTCTTTCATATTCTCAGCCAAAGTTTCTTTTGCAGCCCTATCGACAAAGATTGCTATGTTTGATGGTAAAGCTGATATGTACCATTCACTTCTAACTTCTTCTCTAGGCTTGGAAGCGGCAGGAATTTTATTAAAAAGTTCGTTGAAATGTGAGTTAAAATCTTTAATAGCTTCTCTTGTTTCGGTCTTAAGATTCGACATGTCATTGATCAATGTCGTAGTAGACCTATCATCACTGAACTTAGTGAAGAAATGTTCTTGGAAAATATCCCAACTAGTGATAGATCTGGATGGTAATGAAAAATACCAAGATCTGGTTGCTCCTTGTAAAGTATAAGGAAAGAGTCAGACAACAACATCTTCATTAGTGACTCCATTCAGATTTATAGATAACTTGAAGTTATTGATGTGTTCTTCTGGTAGCATGCCTACTTCAGGATTAAACTTAGGCAGCCATTTTTCAGGATGGGCTGGTAATTGACTGAAGGGTGCAGGCATTAAAACTACCCCTGGGTTATTCCATGGATTTCAGGCCATTGTTGAACTAATAATAGAAGAAAGTGCAGAGGATGTTCCTTGCGATTGAGAAGATGAAGATATTACAGTTCCAAGAGATTTTGAAGGAGATGTTGAAGTTCTAATAGTATGTTGGACAATAATTTGAAGTGGAGGAGTGGACGGTTGACTTCGTAGTGGAGAGGTTGAGATGGATGATGATGATGAAAGAGTCTCACTATCAGACCCTTTAGGTGATTTCCTTGCTCTCTTTCTTTTAGGTAGAGGTAATTCAGTTGGTTTGATACCAAACTTTTCACTCTGCAATCGGGTAAGAGGATGAGAAGGGTTATATTGCAAAGTCACACTACCTTGAGATATTTCAGATTTTTCGGGTGATATAGAAAATCATTGAAGTTTATGGATCAAAGATTCAACTTCAAGAGGTTCAATAGTTGACTTCTCTGAAATGTTCGGGTTTGTGGCAATGGCTATTTTTTTATTGACTTCTCACTCAAGATTTAAAGGTTCTAAGTGCGATGGAGAAGTCGGGGGAGAAGTTGAGGATGATTTACTCTCAGAATGGTATTTGGATTTAGATTTACTAGCCATTCATAGTTTGGGCCCTCCTTCTAGCACCAAATATGTTGAAGCCCTGAGAATCGGGTCTACAATAAGGGGGATACCCACCCAGTCCAGACCTTGGTAAGCAGTTCCTTTTATGTTTGGGATGGTGGGTCAGACTGGGGATATGGGACCAGTTTCCCAATTTATGTGTGTGTGTGTTGAGAATTGATATTTTCTTTCTAATAATTTCTAAGTAAAATGCTTTTATTCTAAATATAATCTAACAATATGTAAATTGTATTCTAATGAACATAAATATTTAATTCTAAACTAACCCGGGATTTAATCTTTCAATTATGTGATCTAAAATAGTTTCTACAACAATTGGTAATAAAGATCATTCAATTGCTATAAGGAAATAATTCAATAAAGATGAACTGTTTCGTATAAAAAGTTAGCCAAACAGTTGTGAAAAACATATCACATAATAAGTCATTCATATATTATGCACAAATAGAATAGCCATCACCGTACAAAAATGCCAAATGATAACTCAAGCATTCAGGCATGCACATATAAATAACTAAACATGAATATCACTTAAACACATAAGCGGAAATCGTTAAGAGATAAAAGTACCATTGATAACAAGTTCTACTCATGAGCTTCAGCAATAATGATCTATCTCTTCTTAGTTCAACATCTACTAAGAGTACAAAAATTCAATTTCAGTAGCAGATATTAAACACAGATATCAATAAACCTTGTTCCATTCATTCATCAAAACCTCCTCTGAGGGTGCAGAAGTGCATGTTCTAAGGAAACGTTTTTGACAAATTTCAGGACCCTTCTATAAATGCATGAGAAGGGTTGAAATACTACTAGCTAAATCCTAAAAATAGTCTATTACAAAAATATAGGAGACGGTTTAAATGACTGCCCTCATCTAAGGCGAAAATAAAACTAAAACTAAAACTAAAACTGAATCTGAAAATTACTATCTATGTATCTATTCTCTGTGGTCGCAAGCATTTAGTATCGGCTTGAGGAGAGTTGGTTGGCCAACCTCCAACTTTAGTTGTCCTGCAAAAACAGAATCGGCAAGCGCTGGTGCTATCTTCTCGGTAGAGTTAGTGAGGCATTTGAGAGTCATGCATTGACTGTGTGGTTTAACCAAGTATTGCCAATGAGAATCCCAATTCAACTTGGTTAACCTATTGATGGATTCTGCTCTTTCTTTAGCCTTTTGCATCCAGCTGTTCTATAAATGTTGTGCATTTGGGAGAAATTTACATACCATTTAAATATATCCCTGATAAATACCACTGTTTTTAGAACTCGAGTTTTCTTTTTAGCCTTTAGCACTTTTTCCTCCAATTTTTTGGACTTTATGGCGATTGAGCATTCAAAGGTTTTCTTTCTCTGTGGTTTTGTCTGGCGATTAGCGCTAAGTGTAATTATGCATCGAAAACTGCCTTCGTTTCTTGATCCGGACTTCCCTGGTGCTAGTTTTTGCCTCTTGCGCGTTTTGTTAGATGCCTTCGGAATTTGGATTTTCTCCTTCTTTTCTCATTACACTACTACATATACCTTTCTGTTTTCCACTCCTACAATTTATGAAATCAGGAAAGAGTAATGATATGAATAAGGTGATGGGAAAGCTTTAAATGTTTGAAATCATATAAAATACATCACCCTACGTGAACTGACTTCTTGATTAGATCGAAACCTTAAGTCATTAATGATCATCAACTAACTTATTAAATTAACATTAATGTGCATGACTTGACATCGGATTATGAAAAACCTTTTTAGAATGACATGCCCTACAGATCTGCGATAATGTGATTTTGTGATTTGCTTCGCAATATCGCAGATCATAATATCACTAATCTGTTATGTTTTGACATTCATTCATTACCATGCATTTTTGCGAAATGCGATTTGTGAGACTTGTTATCGCATATCGCCAGCTTTGAAGCATTTCACCTTAAGTGACGTTTGAAGCATATGAAAACTGCGATGCGATGAGTTCCTTCGGTATGCGATCTCGCATCACAATTTCGCATTTGTAGGAGTTTTCTTATATGATGTCGTTATTTCCCTTTTGCGATGCAATGCTTATTATTAAGAGAAATATTTTATTCGAACTCATCATAAACTTAAGTCTTTTTGGATTTTTGTGTATATTCTCCTAAGTTTATGATAGTAAGATTTATTCAAAAAGGAAATAAAAGTTCTAATTTGTCATTATTTTCTAGATGAAGGGTCCCACTAATTTAGTATTGATGTCAAAACTAAAATAGTAAGGGGGGTTGTTGCTGGCCACAACACAATGGTAGGAAAGGATGGTGACTTGTGCAAAGGATAGTTCATGTTCAACGCTTTGGCAGATAAAGATTTGTTGATCCATGCAAATTGATGAATTTGAACTATAGGATGATCCATTGATGGAAACAGTGACCACAAAAGCTTAGAGATTGAGGATTCGTGGGTAAATGATATCATGATGATTGTAATAGCTTATAGTTATTTATGTTGCATATAAGATGTTTTTTTATGTAATATTTTTTGAAAATGGTCAAGGGGTGGAATCTTTTATAACCATTGAGTGAGGGGTGAACACCCTCTCGAGCATTTAATAATAAAATTAAACATTTTCTAGTTTTCACCCTACGAGATTTCCTGTGTATATCAATGTCTAATGATGTGATTCTTCATTGTGCCATTTTTATGGTAATTTCTTTCATGATGTGATGTTTATATTATCAATTATGTGATTTACTAGTTAAGTTAAAAGAATCCTGGAATCGATGCATAGTTATAACAAGAAATTTAATTTAATATTATACAACAAAGATAGTTAATGGCCATGTAACACGCTATGCTTTTACTAAATATTTCTCTATGTAATGATGAGGATTATTCTAATGATCATTGAGGGAATATAAAAGTAATTTAAAAAGTCACACAATGGTAAATGCCAACAAAAATTTGTAACTCCATGTATTTTCTTGTGAGGTTACCCAGGGATGTTACAAGTGGTATCAGAGCAAAAGGTTACAACACTAGTGATTTTTGGGAATCATTAAGTAGAAAGGAAGTAGATGTATGATTCTAGTGGGGATCATATCAGGTATGATTCTAACTGAAATTGCAGTAGTCTAAAATTGGCATGAGATGCATGATGCATGATTAATGACCGCATTAAAGAATAGAGAGCGATAATGTTGCTCTAAAATTTGCGTGTGTGACATTTGAATATTGATGTGGATAAGATACAATAAACCTATCTTGTACCTATGAGCAATCCTGAGGAGTCACTAATTATAGTGAGGACTAATTTCCAACCTTTGCATGCATACTATTACAATAGTTATTATGGTGCATAAAAAAAGCATGAATAAAGTTACAATGCAGTGCTTATAAAGAAGGAATGTGTGTATGGTTTTTGTAATAAATAAAGAATGTAGAAGTTGGGGGTTGGCCCTCAGGAGAACAATAGAATGTTAAAAAAAACATTGAAATAACATCCTTAAATGTTAAAAATGAGAAATGAATCAAGTGGAACTCATAGGGTGAACTTAAATTCAATGAACAAATCATAGCAGCATAACGTTTGGTTGTCTTTATTTATGTGGAGTTGTAGATGAAAGTTTTTATTCCATGTGTTTGACAAAAGTGATAAACGAGTGATGCAAGAGCATCTGGACTTAGCCAACAATGTGATTGTTTGTTCACATGTTGTGGCTAAATAAGTTGAATTTCATTGACCTGAGTGGTCAAAAGTTAGTTTTAGTAGAGAGGGTTAGATCTCTCGAAAATGATCTTTACTTCATTACTGTAATAATTAGAAATTTGTATTATTTTAGACTAAGGGATAAGTTGTTAGCATAGGTGTGTAATAGAGTTTAAGAATAGAGATTTAATTGTTAGATTGATTAAAATAGAGATCGAGTTGTTAATGCAATTAGAATAGGATTTGACTCATAAAAGAGAAAACAATGTAATGGAGAAGGATTCGCTGAGATGATAGGGGTTCTAGTGAGTAAGCGAGAGTTTGAGTGATAGATAGGTTTAAGGTTGTGATAGAGGCTAAATAAAACTGTTGTAATTGAGCCGAGAGGTCCAAGACCCTGTAATTCTTACTTTATTGAAGAAATTGATTAAGTGTGTAGCTGTGTGTTAATTCTAGTGCAGAAATTCATTTGCGTCTATGCATCGGTGTTCTGGACCCTAAATTGTTATTTCCCCTATTTTAACCTTTTAATTATAAATCTTGGCATTTATGTGTTTTATCATTAATCACGGTCATTTAGTGTTAAAGGTTAACATCGAGATTAAGTGTTAAACCTTCCTTAAGGGTTTTATTAAAGTTTTGATTTAAAGTATGTTGGTTGTATTTCATGAGCGAGAAGTGGTATATCGCGTGCTTAAAAGGTTGTAAGTGGTAATATTCCAAGTCTACGTGGTTAGCCTCAGTGCTCGACATGTAGCAGATGGAAGAGAGGGGAAAAAACTTTTCTCGCGTGCCTTCGAATTGATAACGACTGTGCTAGAGTTTGCACAAAATTATGTGACGAACGTTGGATAAGACGGAGTATATCGACGAGGGAAAATCGATGAACCAGTTGGCAATCAGGGAAAGCAATAACTATTAGATTTGGAGAGAGAATATCAATGGTGTAGAGTGAAGTGCTTGTTGAAAGGTAAAGTTAAAGTGGGTCCGATGGTGTTTAGGAGGAAAAGCATGACCCTCAAGGGAAAAAGGTCACGTAAATAATCCGATCAAATGAAGTTGATTCGTTATAAACTTAACCATTAGTCTATTTTTATACTACCACCTTATTTCGTCAACCTACTACGTCATTTTGGTATCAGAGCCTAGAGATTGAGTTTGCAGTAAACATGCCACCGAGGAGAGGAGCTGGCATAGGTTGAGCAAGACCTGAAGCAAATGCAATTCCGTTGGAGGAGATCCAGAGCCTGCGTACAAGGATGGACACAATGGAGACTTCTCAGAGGAGAGCACCTAATGAAGGATTTGTTAGTGTTAAAGAAGAATCTTCTGAGGAAGAAGAAGAGGAGGAAAATAAAACTACCAAAGTTATCAAGATGTTGGCTAAAGTAGGTGGAAAACCAAAAGTGGAAATTCCTATGTATGAAGGGAGTCTCAATGCAGAAGAGTTGATGGATTGGATCAGTTAATTGGACAAATATGTTGACTATGAGGAGGTTGATGATAAAAAGAAGGTGAAATTTGTAGTTACCAGATTGAGGGATCATGCAGCTATTTGGTGGGATGAACTACAACCATCCAGAACAAGAAAAAGAAAGTCCAAGATCAAGCAAAGGGATAGAATGGTGAGTAAAATGAAAGCTAAATTTATGCCAAAAGATTATCGGTTAAATCTTTTCAAATAGTTACAAAATTTAAGGAAAAAAGGAATGTCTGGCAAAGAATATATAAAAGAGTTTTATAAGATGAGTATTAGTGCAGGACATGTAGAGGATGACATGGAGAAGGTAGCCAGATACATCAATGGCTTGAGATATGACATACAGGATGAGATCAACTTGCTGAGTCTGAAGACTATTGAAGATTCCTATCAAGTAGGTTTGAAGGCAAAAGAGAAGATGTTGAGGAAACAAAACTAGAGGAATAGAGGGAAAAGTTCAGTAAGAGGTAGAGGAACTACCAAACCAAGGATTCAACAACATCAAAGTGAAGCAAGAAGTTCAAGTAGTTGACGCAACCCTAAAGCTGCCACAATGAATATACCTTATCCGGACTTAATTTCCCCTTAATGGTTCTTATTAAGCTTTATAACCACATATATGCATATCAGAAGCATTTTATAGGAATTTAGCCTTAAAACCCCAAATCACCCCACTTTACACTCTTTCTCCACAAAATATAGGCCCTTTTCCCTATCAAAACTGAAATACCTTTAGAAAGCACTTAAACAAGGCTTTTCCCTTTTGGGACCAAAAAAACTCTTGAAAAGGCTAAAATAGTTCTATAAACACATTTTAAACCAAATATATGTGTTAAGCCATGCATCTAGATCTGGACAATCAGATGGCCCAGATCTAATTGCAAATCGACGATCAGATCCTAATGGTCCACAAATATCACCGATGGCACTTGGTGGAGGTCTGATGCAATAATGTTAATCGTTATCGGTGATCTCCATATAACCAATTTAATATATGTTGCCTCCCCGCTAAACCTCCGACGCACTAGCCTTATGGATCCAATAGGCTATCCAATCGCCACTATATTGTTTCGGCTCCATGTATGTCGCGCTATTGGAATTCGGCAATTACAAGACGATTCCCTTCCTTTGTAGCGATGCGATTATGGATCAGACCCAATAAGGTACAAAAGCACGATTTATAATGTTTCAAGTCTGCTTCATTGAATCTGCTAAGTGTTTTTGTGTAGTTTCCCTATGTAAATGGGTTTTCCGCTTGCGGATCCAGATTACACCAAATTTTCCTTAACCACAGGAAAATCTACTGTAAAGAATGGAAACACAGATCCAACATGAAATTCATCTGAATACAAGTAAAACTAAACATTCAAGACCTCCACGGGCCATTTATGTAATTATGCACACAACATTGATTTCGTTGAAAATGAATCCACTACAGAGTCTCGGCCTTGCCCAGATTATGACATCAAAGACCTCTGTCTCAAAAGAAATCCAATCAATTACACAGTTCTACACTACAAATGCTTTCGAACCCTCTCTCTCTGTCTCCTCTGTCTCCAATCTCTCTTCAGAAAAGAAAGAGAATTACATATATCTCCTGTCTAACAATTTCCTTCTCAATTGAAGGAATAGACTATATATTTAGAAATCAAATCTTATCCCAATCTAAACAAACTAGACTACTTGGCTTAATCTCCACGCAGGGAGGATCATTTGCCATTTTATTCCCAATTTTGTTCAGAATTAGGCAACAAATTAACCACTTACGTAATTTGGAATTAATACAAATTAAACAACCAAGTCTTCCTCCAAACTTTCATTAGCCACAACATGTGACCACTCCATCACATTGCTGGCTAGGCCTAGATGCTCCTACATCAGACTCCCAAAGTTTAAATTAATCATGATCTCCTAATCATGCGCTTCTGATCTGTGTCCCCCTAGATCCCATACTCTATTTGATAGTCTATCGTTGGTTACCACTGTTGTTTGTTGTCCTTCAGGTCCCCATACTTTATGTTGTAGTGCCCCATTAGCCATGCCCTCACTCTCTACTGTTGTCCTTTTCCTATATCTTACTGATGTTTTCTCATCCTTATGGTTTATGCCAGACTTCCATGTCTTAATTTGCAGTTTTCCATTTCCTTCACCTATACCATTCTTTTTAGTTAATCTTCCCTCCTTCCTTTGTCCTCCATTTGTTTTATTGGAATGCTACTGTATGAGTCTCTACAACTCATCTGATTCTTTGTCCACTTCACTTCTAATTTGTTGAATACTATTCTCCTGCAACTGATCGTGTTCTTGAATAAGAACATCATAATCCCTGTGCCAATAATTTTTCATATACATTTCTGAAATGTACAAATGCCTTCTCCATTGATCCTCTGCAATAATTCTAGTTCCTTCTTTTGGTTTCTCATTCATGATTTCACTACTTCTTACTTCAAATTCCAGTATACTTGCAATTCTACAAATTTCTTGAAAACTCAAAGTTCTTCCTGCTTGCTTAGCTACTTGGAATATCTCTTCTTCCAATAACTTCATTTCTGCATCCTTAAGGATCATGGTATCATACTTGTTTGCTTCTAAAATGTCATCTTCAGCCTCTTCTCCATGAATAAATCCCTATAGTATAATAGTAATTCTATTACTATCATCTCTTGGATTCATTTCTAGTTCAACACTCCCATACTGTAGATTCAACATCATTCCATCTTTTTGAGATATTCTAATCTCATCCTTCATTAATTCGATTTGATCTTCAGTATTAACTCCTTTGTTCATATTGACTTCACATTGCCTTGTTCCTACATATAAATCTTTATCATAATTAATCAATTCAATAAACACAAATGCTTTACCCTATTTCGTCATTATGCCAACATTTCTGACAACTTCTTCTCCATATTTGTCATTCATGACAACTCTTTCATTCTTATTTAGTTCTGGTTGTATAATTTGATCACTTATTCTTTAGCTTTCTTCAAGGTCAATAATCTTCAATGACTATTTAATATCTGCAAAGTCTTGTATATCAATCTTCAGTAGCTACTCTCCTTTGGCTTCAGTCTTCAATAGTTGTCTAATATCTACATAATTCACTACAACTATGTTTAACAACTGCTTTTCCCTCTGCATCACATGATTATGTGAGTTTCCTTCCTTTAACTTCTGAAAAATCATATCTTTGATTTTCCTTTCCCTTATGAAAACATTAAATAGTTTCCTTACTTCAGTGTGCCCTGCATTTACACAATAAATATCAGTTTCAAAACTATGAAACACCAAGGTCTTCATAAGATTCTTCATTTTCTTTGTATTAGCTTCATCAGTTTTCTTGAGAAAATTGTTTGTTCCATATTCATATGAATGGATCTCTTTCTTTCCAAACATTCCTTTGATCTCAATAATTCTTTTGCAATCCTCCTTTTGAATTATCCTTTGGATGTCACCTGACTGGACATCTTCCTTCACTTGGCTGTAACGTTTCTCCTTATTCTTCATATGACTGTGGATAGTCATCTCTTCATTTGTTAATATAACAATTTCCAATAACTGCTTGTCTTTCTTCAAGTCTATATGACCTACAAACATACAAAAACTTTCAGTTTTCAAAATACAATACCTTTCATCTTCTTATGGTGCTTCAAGCACGAATCCTCCATCATAAATATTTTGGATTTTAGCAGATCCTTCTTGTTGTGACTCCATTCCTTTGAGTCTCTCCTTCTCTAACATATCAATATGAATTTGTTCAAGTTCCTTGAACTCATTCATCATCTTGCCATTCCACCTCTGTTGCAATAACTTCCACTTGACTCTTTTCTTCATTCTCCATTTGTATCTTCAGTCTTTACTTGTCTTTATTTGTACTGCCAGACTAATTTCTTATTCTTCATTCTGCTACATGTTGCTATACTTCTACATTGTAATGCCTTTCCCAAATTCATTCTCCTGTTACTGATCATCCATTTCAAATTGTTGGTTCCTTCCATCTTCATCATGTTGGATTAATACTTCTGTCTCCTTCATGTCTCTGAGCTGATCTGTCATCGCACCTTCAAATAACCTCTACTCAATTTCTCTAATTTCAGCATCATATTTTTTAATGCTGTCTTCCATACCTACAGTCACATCATTAACTGAAGAGTCTGAACATTTACTTAACTCTATAAATGTTAAATATATTTCATCCTTATCATGCATAGTAACCATAATCTCCTCTTTATCAAGTTCCTTGAGCAATATTTCCAAGAATTCTAATTCCATGTGAAATATCTCCAGCAATTCATCACAACTTCCATCCATTCTTTTCCTGGCAATCCTCCTGAGTTATCATATCTTCTGCACTGTCATATTGCAAGCTTCTTTCATCAATTTCATTAAAAAAATTCATTTGCTTACCTTCTTGGAATATCACTATGGCATTATCATTAGACTTCTGGTCCATCTCAACTTCCTCTGATTGTCTTACCCCAAACATAATTTCATCTATGAACTCTTTCTGGTGCAATAAATTAGCACCTTCTTCCTCTAAAAGGAATTCTTCATCATACCTCACCTTAAGAGCTTCTTTCCTGCTTGTGACAGTTTCACTAGACTGTCCATCATCCTATTTATATCCTACAAACATACACAAACTATGAGAATTAAAATCACAAGGCTTCATTGCCTCCTCTGCTTCCCTTGTCATCATATCTTCGATTTGTTCTGAACTATTCCAATAGTCCATGAGATATTCAGCTGATCTCTCATTATCCTCTCCACCCAACATTTCACTTTGTTCTGGTTTGCAAATGGAAACTTCCATTTCTACTTTTGCTTCTCTGAGTTCCTCTAGTTCCTCTTGAGCACTAAATATCTGGTCAATCTTTCTCAACTCTTCTACTATCTATAAATTCACTTGATGTTTTCTCTTCTCTTGTAACCTCTACCACTTTACTCTCCTTCTTATGGTTCAATGATGCTTCTAGTCTTCATCACTTCTCTGCAGCATCTCCATCAATATTCCAATATGGAACTCTATCTTGGCTCTCTCTCTGTCCAACTCCTCTTGACTCATCCTCATGCCATTTTCTTTGGCATCTTTCCTTCTGTTATGGCTTCTTTCTGAACCTCTGCTATGACTATCAGTAGTCATCTTCTTCTCCTCTCTATTCATGAGCTCCTCACTCCTTTGCAACAAGCCTCTACAACAAAAAGTTTTCCTTACTGTGATCTTACCTCACTAAGCTCTCCTCACTCAGTGTTTTGGTAAGCACGGTCCTCTATCTAGAACCTCCTCTTGAGCAACACCTTTTCTCCTTCTAGGCTTCTGCAATCTCTCACTCTCTCTTGAGAACACTTCAGCTATCCTCTCTGTCCAATCTCTTGTTGGATTATTCAGGTTCACTACCACTTCAGAGTGCTTTCCTTGCTCTACTTTTAAGAACACATCTGGTTCTTTCTCACATCTTCTGTTGTTCTATATTGTTTTTGTCTTCACACTTTCTTACGTTGTCATCTGTGTTTTGAATGAATTTCCTCTATTAGATTAGAATCTCATCCTTCCTCTTGCCTACATAAATACTTTAACACATAACTCTGTTTTTAATTCCTTCATACATGATTTCTTTGTTCTGTTTAACCCCAATTATTCAA
Source organism: Pinus tabuliformis (assembly GCA_031772625.1). Classification (NCBI taxonomy): domain Eukaryota; kingdom Viridiplantae; phylum Streptophyta; class Pinopsida; order Pinales; family Pinaceae; genus Pinus; species Pinus tabuliformis. The sequence continues at coordinate 239,008,032 of CM062820.1, forward strand.
TTATAATTCTGCTTTGATACCAAAAATGACGCAACCCTAAGGCTGCCACAACCAATATACCTTATCGGGAATTAATTTCCCCTTAATGGTCCTTATTAAGCTTTATACCCACATATATGCATATTAGAAGTGTTTTATAGGAATTTGGCCTTAAAACCCCAAATCACCCCGCTTTACACTCTTTCTCCACAAAATATAGGCCCTTTTCCCTATCGGAATTGAAATACCTTCGGAAAACACTTAAACAAGACTTTTCCCTTTTAGGACCAAAAAAACTTTTGAAAAGGCTAAAACAACGCTATAAACGCCTTTTAAACAAAATATATGTGTTAACTCGCGGATCTAGATCTGGCCGATCGAACGACCCAGATCTAATCACAATATTGGTGATCGGATCCCAATGGTCCACAAATATCACCGATGGCGCTTGGTGGAGGTTTGATGCGATAACGTTAATCGTTATCGGTGATCTCCATATACCTGATTTAATATATGCCACCTCCCCACTAAACCTCTGATGCAGTAGCCTTATGAATCTGATAGGCTATCCAATTGCCCCTATATCGTTTCGGGTCTAGTTATGCTATGCTATCAAAATTTGACAATTACAAGCTGGTCCCCTTACTTTGCAGTGATACAATTATGGATCGAGCGCGATAAGGTCCAAAAGCGTGATTTATAATATTTCAATTCCACTTCATTGAATCCACTAAGTGTTTTTGCGTAATTTCTCTGTGTAAATTGGTTTTCCGCTTACACACCCAAATTACACGAAATTGGCCTTAACCATGGGAAAATCTGATGTAAAGAATGGAAATGCAGAGCCAACACAAAATTCATCCGCATACAGGGAAAACTAAGCATTCAAGACCTCCACAGTCCGTTTATGTAATTATGCACACAACACTGATTTTGTTCACAATGAATCCACTACAGAGTCTCGGCCTTGCCTAGATTATGACATCAAAGGCCTCTGTCTCAAAAGAAATCCAATCAATTACACAGTTCCACACTCAAAATCAATTCTCTGTGTAAGACATAAATACAAAACTACATTGAGGTTCTCTACCCCTCTCTGGCCTAATTATTCTAGTTAGCGGCCTTCTCATCCTATGCAGTCCATAGGCTACAAATGCTTTAAAATCCTCTCTCTCCGTCTCCTTTGTTTCCAATCCCTTTTCAGAAAAGAAAGGGAATTATATATATCTCTTGTCTAATAGTTTCCTACTCAATTGAAGGAATTAACTACATATTTAGAAGTCAAATATTATCCTAATCTAAACAAACTAGACTACTTGGCTTGATCTCCATGTAGGGAGGATCATTTGCCATTTTATTCCCAATTTTGTTTAGAATTAGGCAACAAATTAACCACTTACATAATTTGGAATTAATACAAATTAAACAACCTAGTATTCCTCCAAACTTTCATTAGCCACAACATGTGACCACTCCATCACATTGTTGGCTAGGTCTAGATGGTCATGCATTAGTAGTAGACCACCACATAGAGGAGACTTTGATAGAGGGAGATTTGCACTGAGAGGAAGAGGCCGAGGAAGAGATATTCGATGTTATACATGTGGAGAATGGGGACAAGGATCATGGTACTTTCCTCATAATAAAGAAACAAGTCAGAGGAATGTTAATGTGGGGAAGGAAAAGGAAGAAAAACGTCAAATTGTAGACAAGGAAGAATCTCCTGAAGAAGGAGAATCCCTGTTGTTGAAAAGGGTATTTCTTAAGGCAGAGAAAGAGACTAGAGAACTAGCTCAGAGAAAGAGTTTATTCAGAACTACATGCAAATCCAAAGGCAAATGTTTTAAAGTGATAATTGACAGTGGAAGCACTGATAACCTTGTTTCTACAGAAGTGGTGGACAAGCTAGGATTAGTGAAGACAATACACCCTACTCCTTACAAAGTGTCATGGTCGCAAAAAGGATATCAGATTATTGTGAAAGAACAATGCAAGGTAGAGATACAAAATTGGTACTTATAAATATGCGATATTTTATGATGTAATGCCAATGGATGTATGCCATGTATTGTTAGGAAGACCTTGCCAGTTTGATAGGAAAGCTATTCATTATGGGAGGAGAAATTCTTATACTTTGGAGATGGATGGAAATAAACATACATTGCTGCCATTGAAGGATGAAGCTAACAAAGGAACAATTGGAAACAGTGTTATGCTGATGAGTGGAAAGGGGCTGTTGCAAGAGGTTGGAAAATGTGAAGAAATGCATTTTGCTATCATAGGGAGACCTAAGATAATTTTGAATTCCACAAACTTAGATTGTTTACCTGAAGAAATCAAAACTCTGTTGAATCATTCTTCTGATATTATTGTGGATGAGTTGCCAAATGCATTGCCACCAATCAGGAGTATTAGTCATCATATTGACCTAATACCATAAGCAAGTTTGCCAAATAAAGCATCAAATAGATTAACTCCTCAAGAGAATGTAGAAGCTCGAAGACAAGTGAAAGAACTGATGGATAAGGGACTAATCAAAGAATGTCTTAGTCCATGTGCTGTACCAACAGTACTTAGTCCAAAGAAAGGAGGTGAACGGCGTATGTGTACTGATTCTAGAGCCATAAGCAAGATTACTATCATGTATTGATTTCCTTTACCATGCATGGATGATTTTATGGATTGTTCAAGTGGGTCAAAGTATTTTACTAAAATAGACCTGAAGACTGGATATCATCAAATAAGAATTAGAGAAGGAGATGAATGGAAGATTGCATTTAAAACAAATAGTGGTTTGTATGAGTGGTTAGTGATGCCTTTTGGACTCACTAATGGACTTAGCACATTCATGAGATTGATGAATGAAGTCTTGAAGGAATATGCATGAAAGTTTGTTATTGTTTATCTTGATGATATTCTAGTTTTTAGTAGAAGAAAAGAAGAACATTTGGAGCATCTTAAGTTGGTTTTAAGAACTCTGTAGAAAGAGAAACTATTGATAAATCTGAAGAAATGCAGTTTCATGAAATAAGAATTAATTTACTTGGGATTTGTAGTTTCTAAAGAAGGTTTGAAAATGGATCCAGAGAAAGTCCAAGTGATTTGGAACTGGCCTATTCCAAGGAACATATTTGAGGTAAGAAGCTTTCATGGTCTTGCAAGCTTTTATAGGAAATTATTAGAGGTTTTAGTCAGATTTGTGTACCAATTCTTGAAACAATCAAGGAGACTAATCAGCCATTCAACTGGATAGAAGTAGCAAATAAAAATTTTAAGTTGCTGAAGAAGAAAATCACAGATAAACCAGTTTTAGCTTTACCTGATTTTGAAAAAGTATTTCAACTTGAAACAGATGTTAGTGGAGTTGCAATTGGAGAAGTTTTGAGTCAAGAACAGAGACCAATAGTATAATTTAGTGAGAAACTAAATGAAGCTAAGAAGAATTGTTCTTCTTATGATAAAGAATTTTATGCTATTGTGCAAGCTTTAAAAAAATGGAGACATTATTTGCTACCAATGGAGTTTATATTGTATTCTGACAATCATGCATTACAGTTCATAAACAACCAACCAAAATTGAACCAGATACATGCCAAGTGGGTAGAGTTTCTACAAAGATCTACTTTTGCGATCAAACACACTAGTGGTAAGTTGAACAAGGTTATTGATGCTTTGAGTAGGGTAAATTTCATTGTGCAAGAATTAAGAGTTGGTATTCTAGGATTTGAAGAAATGGTTGATATGTATAAAGATGATGCAGATTTCAAAGATATTTATGCAGTTGTACAAAATCCAATAATTCATAAAAGTAGCAGTGGTTAGATTATCTTATCTAAGGAGGTTTACTGTTTAAAGGTAACAACTTGTGTATTTTGAAATGTTCTATGAGGGAAAACGTAATTAAGGAGAAACATAGTGGAGGACTATCTGGTCACTTTGGACAAGACAAAACCTTTGCTCAAGTACATGCTTTTTACTATTAGCCAAAGATGCAAACTGATATTAAGATATTTTTTAAGAGGTGCAGGGTATGTCAACATGCTAAAGGGAGAAGACAAAATACACGATTGTACCAACCATGGGATGAAGTTAGTATGGATTTTGTTTTAGGGTTACCTAGAACTCAAAGGGGAAATGATTCCATTTATGTTGTGGTAGATAGATTTTCCAAGATGACACATTTCATTTCATGTAAGAAGACTAGTGATGCAACACATATTTCTAATCTGTTCTTTTCAGAAGTTCTAAGGCTACATGGATTTCTTGTAAGTATTGTGTCTGATAGGGATACAAAGTTTGTTGGGCATTTTTGGAGAACTCTTTGGAAGAAACTAGGTGCTAACCTTAGCTTCAATTCAACATACCATCCTCAAATAGATGGATAGAACGAAGTGGTAAACAAAAGCTTGGAGCACATATTGAGAAGTTTAGTGTATCAAATCCTAAGCAGTGGAATTTAGCACTTCCTCAGGCAGAGTTTTCTTATAATGACACTCCAAACTAAAGTACTGGAATGAATCCATTTCAAATTGATTTTGGAATGAATCCAAGAGGTGTGTATGAGCTCAGAAATTTGGGTAAACAGGAGACAAGAAGTGCAAAAGATGAATACTTTGTAGAGCAAATGCAAAGACTACAAGAAGATGTCAAAGGTAGATTGCTGGAAAGTAGTCGCAAATACATATAGAGAGCTAATATGAAGTGAAGAGAAAAATAATTCCAAGTGGGGGATTTAGTGATGGTATACTTGAGAAAAGAAAGATTTCCTGCTAAGACTTACAATAAACTAAAGATGAAAAGGATAGGGAATGTAGAATTGTAAGAAAGTTTTCAACTAATGCTTATAAAATTGAATTTCTAGAAGGAATTGGAATATCACCTATCTTTAATGTTCCAGATTTGTATCCATACAAAGAGACAGAGACAGAGCTACAGAAGGAAGTTACAGAAGATGAAGTTCAAACTTTGAATTGGGAAGAAAAAATGCCAAAGACAGTCAAGAAAGAGGTAAAAGCTGTTTTGGAGAAAAGAGTATCCAAAAGAAACAGAGGATAGGTTTATTTTCAGTATCTAGTCAAATGGAAAGGAAAACTAGTAGAGGATGCTAGTTGGTTGATAGTAGCAGAGTTACAAATTTATGGAGCAAACCCTGAAAGTCTGAGGGATGATTATTTTCTTCCCCGGGAGTTTGATGTAGGAGCATCCAGATTTAGCCAGCAATGTGATTGTTTGTTCTCATGTTCTGGCTAAATGAGTTGAATTTCATTGACCTGAGTGGTCAAAAGTCAGTTTTAGTAGAGAGGGTTGGATCTCTTGAAAATGATATTTACTTCATTATCGTAATAATTAGAAAATTGTATTATTTTAGACTAAGGGATAAGTTGTTAGCATAGGTGTGTAACAGAGCTTAAGAATAGAGATTTAATTGTTAGATTGATTAAAATAGAGATCGAGTTGTTAATGCAGTTGGAATAGGATTTGACTCATAAAAGAGAAAAGAATGTAATGGAGAAGGATTAGTTGAGATGATAGGGGTTTGTGTGGGTAAGCAAGATTTTGAGTGATAGATAGGGTTTGTGGTTGTGACAGAGGTCAAATAAAACTACTGTAATTGAGCCAAGAGGTCCAAGACCTTATAATTCCTATTTTATTGAATAAGTTGATTAAGTGTGTAGATGTGTCTTAATTCTGGTGCAGAGGTTCATTTGTGTCTGTGCATTGGTGTTCTCGACCCTAAATGGGTATTTCCCCTGCTTTAGCCTTTTAATTATAAATCTTTGCGTTTATGTGTTTTATTGTTAATCGCAGTCATTTAGCATTAAAGGTTAACATTGGGATTAAGTGCTAAACCTTCCTTAATCTCTTTATTAAATTTTTTTATTTAAAGCACGTGGGCTATATTTGATGAGAGGGAAGTAGTATATCACGTGCTCAAAAGGTGGTAAGTGGTAATTTTCCAAATTTGCATGATTAGCCTCGGCGCTCGATGCATAGCACATAGAAGAAAGGGAAAACATCTTTTGTCGTGTGCCTCTGAAGTGATAACGACTCTGCTAGAGTCTGCGTGAAATTACGCAATAGCCGTTAGATTGGACAGAGCAGATCGATGGTGGAAAATTGATTGACCAGTTGGCAACCAGGGAAAGTGATAGCTGTTAGATCTAGAGAGAGAAAATCAATGGTGTAGAGTGAAGTGCTTTTTAAAAGGTAAAGTTAAAGTTGGTTCGACAATGTTTAGGAGGAAAAGTGGGACCCTCAAGAGAAAAAGGTCACATAAAGAATCCGATCAAATGTAGCTGATTGGTTATAAACTTAACCATTAGTCTATTTTTAGACTACCACCTTATTTCGTCAACCTTTTGCGTCAAGGAGATCCAAAGTTTTGTTGTTTTAAAGAATTTCATCCCTCCGAGTTTTAGATGCGATTCAAATCAGCATAAGGGGGTATTCGTACCTAAAATCCATATAACCACCAATTTGATTCCAAAAATGTGATTTTTAGACTCAGATTCCATAATCTAGTCGATTTTGCCGCTTTGTCATGACCTTGTAGGGATTGTTGATTGTGTTGTTTTGAATAAATTTTATCATCGATGATATTAATATGATTCGTGCTATTTTGTAAATAATAGTTTTATTGTCTCTCTCATAGTTTAAACATATTTATGGAAATTCATTTCATATCCGCTAACTATGTGTTAAAATTCCCTAATGGAATTAGATTGCATGATTGCAAATTGTTTCTTAAAATTCTTCAATGGCCATAGATTGCATGCTTGCAAAATGTTTATTAAAATGTATCAATCGTTTTATATTTCATGCTTGCAAACTATTTGATAAAATTCCTCAGTGGTTGTAGATTGTTTAATAATTAAAAGGAAGCTTTTCTTACCATCTATAAATCTTATTACTCGAAAAAAAGTATCTTAAGAAGTGATGGATTAAAGTAATGGTGCCAAGTAATTAAGAAAAAAAATTATTATATTTTGTTTCTTTGTGTTCAATTGGACTGTTATTTCTTTATAATATTAATGGTTGGTGTTGGGCTCCGGAATCGACACATTTTCTTACTCTATTTCCCTATCATGTCATTAGTTTTCTGAGTATTTTATCTATATAATATGGTAGTTTGTGTGTTGTGAACTTTAGAAATAATTTAATAGAGTGTTTCACCATTTTATTCTCTAAATGAATTGATTTAACCATGAAAAGATGAGTTACGGTTACAATTCAAAATGATAACTAATAGGGATTACGATAAGCATATGTTGTTCCCTGCATAGATGGACAAGAGCGAGTTACATGGAGCTGCTCGAGTTAGTTATGACCTCAATAAGAAAAGATTAATGACCATCATGGAAAACCTAGCTTTGAACTAGATTGTTTCCATCTATTCTGAGGGTACTTAAGAGATTTTGTAACTCGAATTGAGCATCCTGAGAATCTTTAGATTCTCAAGATCACTCCTTTATTCTTAATTATAGACTTGGTTGTAACTATAAAACAAAGGATTAAATCCTTGATGAAAAAATATTTTTAATGTTATTCTCATGCTTATGCTCTGAAGTTTTAGAGACATTGTGATATTGCTATTATTAATATAATGGATACTTACACGGTTTAGCCTTAATTCTTACACTAATTTCGCTCTAAGACGGTTGAATTCCAATGATTGTGGGCCCAAACTTGGATTGACTACTACCCGCTTTATATCCTTAAATTTACATTTCAACATTTTCTTTCTTGTTCTGCAATTATTCGTTTTCCTTCCAGAATTGAGCATTGGTTACTGAATCGTTCATTACATCGATAGTTGCTACAATAGTTTGCGTAAATATCATTAGAATTAGATTTCTAATTATTTTCTGAAGTATTATTCATTTTGTCCCTTCTTATGATTGATAAAGAATTGTTAAGAGTAAGGTGTGATGTTTCCTTCAATAGTTTTTGTTCTAGTCAAGTGTATTGTTTCTTTCCTATAGCTACAGTTTCCCAGGAAACAACATGTGCTTAACATAATTCTTTTTAGAATTTTTAAAGTTTCACTTGTCTTGAATATGCTTTTTTATTGTTTGAATTTATGGAGTTGTGTGCAAAGTGTTCTTTTAAGAAATTATGTCTATTTCTTGTGTTTTCATGCATTTACCTTTCAATAGGACTAGATAGAGTAGGTTTCATAAACATTATTCTTTGCACATTAAATGTGGACAACCTTCAAATAACTAGATGAGTTCCGGGCTAAAAATTTAATGTTTAAAGGTTTTTGTTATTTTTAAAGAGCAACTAAATAACCCAACATTTTGGTGTTGTTACTGAGGATGTTGTCAAAGAAGTGTTAGTTGTATCCCTATAGGGTTGGGTGTTAAAGGTGGAAGGTAAGAACCTGTGCACGCACCAAGTAAAAATCTTGTTCCAGTGCCTACCCTCAGCTGATACTTTTATAATTGTTTATTGTGCATGACTAGGAAAAGGCATAGGATTGTAAATCAAGAAGTTATAGGTTCAAAACCTATTTCAAAAACCACAAAAAATTAAGGTCACTATGGCCTTGGAAGAAAGACTTTTATAGACTAAATCATTTTCCATTCAGAATCTCAAGTGTTGGTAGGTCCCCAAAAAACATCTCAGAAGGGTTCTACTGTTTCCTCTCCAGTGGCAGGATCATAACTTACAGCTCACGCTAAGATTCATGATAAGACTGTGAGGTCTGAGCAGAGTTTCCGAAATACATTTATTAATAACCCCAATCATTTCAGTAAAATAGAGGGACATTCTTGTAACCTAAGAGAGTGAGGAGGTGAAACAAGTGAGCTACAACTACAATCTTCAGAATTTCCAACAACTCCTGTTGCAAAGGGGGAATCTGAAATTCCAAATCTAAGTAGCAGTGTAAGACCTACTCAAAACCCACAACATAGCCAACAAATTTTATCTGAACTTAAACATGAATGAAAGAACTTATAGATATAATCATAAACATAGAGATGCAATAGAAAAACACTTCATTTCATTAATAAAAAAATATTGAACTATGCTTACAAACAAAATGGAAATACGATAGCTCGGGCAATGGTAGATTATCTCTGAGAAGAGATGTCGTGGATACATGCCTCTGAACTGTGTTACAATGAGGCTCAAACACCTTTTTATTATTGGAAAGCAAGAGAAAACCCTAACCCCAGGAGATGTAACACCAAGGGTTTATGGGCCCCGTTGGGGTTAGTTTGGTAGCCAACTTCCTGGGGTTGTAACTTGGTCATATTATATTTGTTTAGCACATATAATACCTTGTTGGAAAGGTCTCACTGAGTACTATAGGTTTCTCTATAGGCCCCTGCCTATGACTATGAGCCTATCACGAACCCCAAAAAAAACATCATTTGGGGGGTCAAAACCGCTCCAAAAGTTCAGGACCTACAAAAATGCTAAAAATAGTAAATTATGAGATGAACAAGGAAACAAATGAAACTGATTGGGGGGTCTAGGTGTAATGGGAAAGTGGCCACCAATATCCACCTGGATCATTCCTCCCCCCTTATGAAGCAATGGTCCCCATTGCATGCAAAGCCTCCATGAGGCGAGGAGATTTCTGTTAAACCTCGTCCCTGGTGAATGAGTTGGCCTTTTTTGACAATTCGATATAACTATATCCTCTATTGGTGAGTGCTCTTGATCTACATATCAAATATGATCAGTTGTGTCTTGTTTGATGTAGTCCAAGTTGAGCTCTATTGGTGTGAGTTGTTTTGCAATGTCAAATGTGTCCAACAATAGTGGAAAGTATGGTTGAAGGCGATCTACATTGAACACTATGTGCAGACCAAGGAACGGTGGGATGTTGAGCTCGAAGGAATTTTCACTAACACCCTTGGTGATGGTGCATGGCCCATATCAGAGCAGGTGAAGCTTGCGGTGGGGTCCAGCAAGGTGCTCCTTCTACAAATGTAGCCAAAATTTGTCTCCCACCTAGAACTTATGCAACAGTCAATGTTGATCATTACGCTGCTTGTAATTATCATTGGATCTATCCAACATATAATGGACCTATTGGTAGATGTGTTGAATGTGCTCAATGAAGTTGTTAGCCCTTTCAGCTTTAGACTTAACGTGAGACGAATCTACCTGAGTGGGTACAAATGATATGGCCACATCAATGGGGCATAATGGCTGAAATCCCAGCCCTACCTGAGATGGTTTGTGGCATGTTGATTTGTGGAGAGCTATGTTGTAGTTGTGTTTGACATAAGCGAGACTTTCACCCCATGTGCATGGATGCTTTGAGTTTTACATGTGGAGAATGTGTACAATCATCTTGTTGACAACCTCTGTTTGGCCATCAGTTTTGGGATGGAAAGTCATGGACTTAGTAAGTTTTGTATCCAACATCGACCCAAGACTTGACAAAATTGTACTCAAGAATCCGTTCTCCCAATCTAAGAGAATATATTGTGGGATCCCAAAGAGTGCCCACACTCACTCAAAGAAGAGCTTAGCAGTGGCCTCTGTTGTGATACTCTTCTTGCAGGCCGCCAATATGGCCATCTTAGAGAATATGTCGACGACCATGAAAACGACATTGTTGCCATACTTAGTAGAAAGAAGGCCTGACATGTAATCCATGGAGATAGATTCCCAAGGCTAGATAGGAGTAGTTAGACGAGTATACATGCCTTGCATCTTCATGGTTGGTTTAGCAATGTCATAGGTGGTGTAGGATCTAATGTACTTCTCAACATCCTGACGAAGTTTTAGCCAATAAAAATACTTCTGAAATATTGCCACTGTTTTCTTTACTTCGAAATGTTTAGTGACTCGACTATAGTGCGCCTCCCAAATCATCTTGGCATGCTCACTTGAAGGAACACAAATGTGTCCCAGGTGGCATAACAGTGCATCCTAAAGGTGAAAATTTAGAACTTGCTCCCCTTCCAAGAGTGTCTTGTATATGCTGCCAAATTCCAAATTTCTCTTGTAAAGATGTGGCCACCTTGATATCTTGTGCACATAGGAGTCGAGCACAGTGATTAGCACCATGATTGGTGGTCGGTCGAGGAAATCAATGATGTTATTGATGCTTACATTATTATACTTAATGTTTAAATGGAACTATTGTAGATATGTGGACCGTTTCTGATAGTGATCGTTTTGCAACTTCCATTGTGTCTGTATGAACTCTAGAGGTCCATGGTCTATGTGGATAACCGTTTCCTTCCACATAATATAATGATTCTATTGATAGCAGGGTTGCATAATGGAATACATTTCTTTGTCGTAAGTGGCATACCTTCAGACTGTATCTAAAATTGTCTCATTATGTTAAGCCATTGGATGCTCATTCTGAATAAGAATTGCACCAATAGAAAAGTCAGAGGCATCTGTCTCAATCTCAAATGGTTGTTGTAAGTCTTGTAATGTGAGCACTAGAGCAGAAAAGAGGTGACTCTTGAATTCGGAGAACACTCTTTGCTGGGTTTCTGGCATAAAAAAATTCTTTCACTCTTCCCTTGCTGACTTGACTTGAAGGCCAAGTGATATGAGATAACCCTAGTATGAACCTATGGTAGAAATTGGAAAAACCTAAAAAGTTGCAAAGCTCTGTTAGAGTGGTTGGGACTAGCCAATCCTGAATGACTTGTATCTTAGATGGGTCCAAATGTACACCTTGATCATCAATGATGTATCCCAGATATCGAAGCTAGGTCAGGCCAAAGGTGCATTTCTCCAAGTTACCACACAACTTGTGTTATCATAGGGTTTGAAGGACCTGTCGAATATGGTGGAGGTGCTCTTCCAAAGTCTAGATGAAGATCAAGATTTAATCTAAATACACCATCATGAATGCATTGGTGGGTTGTAGGATGTCATCCATCAAACTCATGAAGGTTGTAGGGGCTTTCGTCAATCTGAACGACATGACCAACCATTCAAAAATACCCTACTTGGATTTGAAGGAAATCTTCCACATATCAGAGGGTTCGATAGGCACCTGGTGATAACCTAACTTCAATTCAATCTTGCTAAAATGTTTGGCCCCTTTGAGCTCATCTAGAAGGTCATCAATCCACGGGATTGGGTACCTATTCTGGACAATGATCTTGTTCAGTGCCTGATATTCAATATAGAACCTCGAGGTCCCATCCTTCTTCTATACTAAACAAATGGGTTCTGAAAAGATGATCAACTTGGTCTGATGTTCCTTTTTTGCAAGTTCCTGAATTTACCTCTTGATCTCATCATTCTCCATAATAGAACATTGATAGATTGGTCCATTGCGCAGCGGTGAGCCTGGGGTCAGATCGATGGAGTTCTTGACCTGACAGTGTAGAGGTACCCCTATGGGTGAGGCAAAAATATCCATGTACTCCTCCACGACCTTGTCCATTTGTTGTTTTTGTGCATAGGAACCCTACCTAGAAGCTATGGGCACAACCTTCTTCTTGCCCTCGGGGCAAGTCATAAGGAAAACAAATTTCCTGGTCTTGGAAATGATCTTATTGCATTGCTTTGTAGTGATCAAAGAGATGATGGTAGGCGACGCTATCTCTTATATCATGTACAACTTATTAGCCAAGGTAATAGTCACAAAGTAAGGTCTAGACTCATATACAACATGTCTCTTCCAGAAGTATCATTATCCTAATGATACATCACAAAATTCAAGAGGAGAAATGTCACACAGTACTTCATCTGTGAAGGGCTTGATGTTGTTTTGAAGGTGACACTATTGGCTAACAGGAAGATCTTTTACTTGGGGAAGCCACCCAATGGTGTATGGTTGTGGATGTGATCCAAAATGGATCTTGTAGTTTAAGTCGAAATTTTGCTTAATGACCAAGATGGTCCCATGTAGCAATTTTTTATTGACTTTTGCAGAAAATGGGTAGTCGTAGATCATCCCAAAAACAATAGCATGTTGAAGTGTCTGTCATTCCTATGCTTCTTATGGTTTCTCATTTGGACTTTGGATGGTGGAGAAATCATCTGTCAAAGTTTATGAAGCACAGGCACAAAAGAGGACTGGCTAGTCATATGGAGTTTCCATCACTCGACATGGTATTTCCATCACTTGAGATGTGTCATCAAGTCAAATCTTATCTCAAAAATCTTACGAAAGAATGATGGAAAGATGCAGATGTTTATTAGGTGCAATAATGTTAATGGTTTCAAAACATTATAATGTGTGCACATTTTTACCTGAGGTAGAAGGCGTTAAGGGTGGGCGCAATTCTCAATGGTTATAAGCTATGGTGGATAGAATTAGTCCTAAGCTGGAAAACCATGGGAATCGAAAATATATACACCATGGAGCTATAAACTAAATAAAGGTGGGCACATCAAACCTAAGGTTGGAGTGGAAATACATTACAACATGTATGGCGCAAATTATTAACCTATGGTCTAATGTTGGTCATAGTATTTAAACTATGTTTGAAACCTTTGGAGCACAAGTGTAAAGTGATATTACAACTTTATACATAGTTTTAAACCATAATGTGATGAAGGTTAGCAAAAAACCACTGGGAAACAGTTGTGAAGCCACCATATGTGACCACATCTGAGACCGCTAGATGTACCAAGTCAGCTATGCCAACAAAACATCGAAGATCTGGTCAGCCACCAATGTAGATTTCCCACCATACCAACTGAATGGAAAGTGGGGTTATGGCATTCCGATGTAGGTGCATCGGCAAAATTTTAGAGAGTCGTCGGATGAGGTTCCACCATGGTCTGATACATGCCATCACTGATGGGGAATCAAGTACTAAGTCAGCAACAATGGAGGTGGCATGGTGGAGCAGGTCGAGACTACCATAAAGCCAACATGTCAATGCATTTCTCAGGTCTGCAATGATTTCACGTCACTGGAGTCAATGCATATGTCACTACCAAGAGTTAAATTCCATCCTGTGTAGTACGTCACCGTCGGAGCCAGTAGAGTATTCAGGTGTGGGTCTATGGCACAGTTGGATTGCCATGGGAGCACGACCAATGGAGTTAGTTTCACACTGTCAAGTCATCAGGTTGCGGTCCAATAGAGGGTCTCACTGCAACGCGGAGTTGGTGGTTACAATGAATTCCACAAGGAGTGACATAACCGTCGGATACCGGGCCATGGGAAATGAGCCACAACATATGACAGTCAGAATAGTTTGAAACTTTGTTTAAATTTGTTTTGCTATGCACCAAAGTTAGAACATAAATTAATGTTCTATGGTGTTGCTATAGTAGCGGTCCAATAATCAACTGACCTTAAACTTTAAAAACGCATACACAAAACAAAACTTAGGGTCAACTTCAAAAATGGTGTTATAATGTTCAAGCACTGAAATAATTCATTGGACCACCAAAGTATTTGTTAAAACTAAGTGCATAATATATTTTCATCGAGCCATTGTATTGGCTAGCTTCTAAGTTAAAAAAAAAAAAAAAAAAAAAAAAAAAAAAAACTATGCTAAATGTAGCATTCATCCATCCTATAAATGCTTCGATTGTTTAAAGCATAGGTGAAATACTTTTGGAGATCACATATTCACTGTGAGAGTCCTTAAGAGCATTCATAGCTCTACTTGTGCTAGATTGGTCATCGTGAAGCCAAATCGGGCACAAAGATAGGTGACATAAAGAAAATTCATAGAGCCATCTTAACACAGAATCCAATGGTGCCTCCGTGCATTAGTTGGGTCAATTTTTGTGTAAATAAATCATCCATAGCTTTTCCTATTCAACACTTGTTGTAGTAAGCTTGTTGATGTAAGCTTGTTGTTGTAAGATGGTCGTCGAAAATTTGAGTCAGAGAATTTTCATCGGACAAAGCCAATTGTGTCAAAGGATGCGATTTAGTTGGATTCTCTTTGTAAGAAAATTTGTCAGCACCTTCCTAATATAGTAGATGCTAAATTAAAAGTGGAGTCGGAGATGTAGTCCAGGAGGGACGTACTCCATCAACAAGCTGAGTTGCATCCTTTTAACTGCTGCTTATGCGTATTTTACTTTAATGGTTTAAAGTATAATGTCTGTTTAAGTTTTCGCGTGCACTTTTATTGAGCAATTGCTTACCAGTTCCATTTTTAGCCTCGTACACATTGAGAGAACGATCTAATTTTCCGCATTTTAGAGCATATTTTGGTATCATAGTAGGTTCTCATCAAGTGCATGAATGGAAAAGAGTTTTAAGCAGCTCAAGTGATAGAATGATGCTTTGTGGTGGATAGTAGAATCTCTGGAGAAAGACAAGAAGAAGCTCAAGACAAAGGTTGAAACTTTGAAAAATGAGGCTTTGCGGTGAATGGTGAAATCTCTAGAGGAGGACAAGCGAAAAATTCTAACAGAGATTGAAGCATTTCACAAGAGTCAAAGTATAAATAGTCCTTCAGTTCACATCTCACCTAAGGAAATAAATAAAGAGGTCTACCCTCTTTATTTCGACAATGAAGACAGATCATGATTATCCATGACTCAAAAAGTCAGTCTATAGAAGAAGATATCATAAGCTTTTCCTCACCTTCCAAGGAAACTTCTTATGTGCCAAGCTCACCAAGAAAATAATTGGAGAAGAACGAGTCTTCCAGTGAGCAGGAAATTGGGGCATTTGAAAAGCATACCAAAGGAATGGGTAAGAAGCTCATGGAGATGATGGGTTACCAGGAAGGACAAGGTCTTGGGAAGCAAGGTTAGGTTAGACTTCTACTGATTTGAGTACAGGAGAGGCTGAAGTATGAAGGCTTAGGCTTTAACTAATCGATATGTGATTATTGTGGGAAGAGTGGTCACATTGCAGATCGATGTTGGTCTATACATCCTGAACTATTGCTGAAAAAGTTTTAGGACCAGAAATCTAAGCAACTGAATCAATCATGCAGTGATTCAGAAGGTGAGTCCTCAAGTCAAAACTTAATGTTAAAAGTTATAAAGAGGATTTACCTATGTACATTTTGTGGTACTAATTCACATTGTGTAGAAGAATGATGGAAGGAGAAGGAATTCAGCAAAAAGGTGGGTGCAGTAAGGACTAAACCATGTACAGATGATGCAGCACTGCAAGTAAAGAAGCATTCAGGGAATATTTTACCATAGTCAAAAAATGACTTCACAACCTCGAGACAAAGTGTGGCAAAGTCCAATAAAACGGTAGCTAGAAAAAACTCCAGAGAATGAGTTTGCTGACATTGCAAGATGAAAGGGAATTCGAAGATAAAATGTCTGATGCTACCTCAAGAGACAACATCAACATCCATAGAGTAAAAGAACTCGGAACTGAGGAAGGAAAGTCTCCATATTTGAACGAGACGGAATTCATTCTTTATGTAAAAAGTTTCTGTAAAATTTATTGGTAGACCTAGTCGAGTCTATAACTAGCATCTAGATTCTTTTGTAAATAATGCATTTTTTTACTTGTGTTTATAATAAAAACTTTTGGAGGGCCAAAAGTTATTTCTGTTGGAAGGTGTGATCCAAAATGGATCTTGTAGTTTAAGTTGAATTTTTTCTTAATGACCAAGATGGTCCCATGTAGCAATTTGTTATCGACTTGTGCAGAAAATGGGTAGTCCCATATCATTCTAAAAACAACATCACATTGAAGTGTCCATCGTTCTGAATCCGACACCTCTTACGGTTTCTCTTTTGGACTTCGGATGGTGGAGAAATCATCCGTCAAAGTTTATGAAGCACAGACACAAAAGAGGTATGGCTGGTCATATGGAGTTTTCATCGCTTGACATGGTATTTCCATCACTTGACATGTGACATCAAGTTGAATCCTATCTCAAAAATCCTGCAAAAGAATGATGTTAAGATCTAGATTTTGATTAGGTGCAATAATGTTAATGGTTTCAAATCATTATAATGTGTGCACATTTTTACCTAAGGTAGAAAGAATTAAAGGTGGGCGCAATTGTCAATGGTTATAAGCTATGGTGGATAGAATTAGTCCTAAGCCAGAAAAGCATGGGAACCAAAACTATATACACCATGGAGCTATAAACTAAATAAAGGTGGGCAAATCAAATCTAAGGTTGGAGCGGAAATACATTACAACATGTATGGCACAAAATTATTAACCTATGGTCTAATGTTGGTGATAGTATTTAAGCTATGTGTGAAACCTTTCGAGTGAAAGTGTAAAGTGATCTTACAGCTCTATACATAGTGTTAAACCATAATGCAATGAAGGTTAGAAAAGAACCACTAGGAAACAGTTGTTAAGCCACCAGATGTGACCACATTTAAGACCGCCGGATGTACCAAGTCATCTATGCCAACAAAACATTGGAGATCTAGTCAGCCACCAATGCAGATTTTCCACCATACCAACTAAATGGATAGCAGAGTTATGGAATTCCGATGCAGGTGCGTCGTTAAGGGTTTAGAGATCTGTTGGATGAGGTTCCGCCATGGTACGATACATGCCATCACCGATAGGGAATTCATTACCTTGTCAGCAGTAACAGAGGTGGAATGGTAGAGCAGGTCGAGACTGCCACAAAGGCAGCACGTCAATGCACTTCTTATGTCTGGAATGAGTTCACATTACCAGCGTCGATGCATATGTCACAGCCAAGAGTTTTCCGTCCTATGTAATACGTCACCGTCGGAGCTAGCGTCGTATTTAAGTGTTGGTATGTGGCATGGATGGATTGCCATGGGATCACGGCCATTGGATTTAGTTTCACACCATCAAGTTGTCAAGTTTTGGTCCAATAGAGGGTCTCACCACAACACAGAGTTGGTCCTTACAGCTAATTCCATGAGGAGTGACATAACTATCAGATATCGGGTCATGGGAAATGAGCCACGAAATATGACAGTCAGAACAGTTTGAAACTTTCGTTAAATCTTTTTTGCTATGTGCCAAACTTAAAACATAAATTAATGTTCTTTGTTGTTGCTATAGTAGTGGTCTAATAATCAAATGAGTTTAAAATTTAAAAGTGCATGCACCAAACAAAACTTAGGGTTAAATTCAAAAATGGTGTTATAACGTTCAAGCACCGAAATAATTCATTGGACCATCAATGTATTTGTTAAAACTAAGTGCATGATGTATTTTCATCGAGCAATTGTATTGGCCAGCGTCTAAGTTTTTAAAACAAACTATTCTAAATGTAGCATTCATCCATCCTATAAATGCTTCGAATGTTTAAAGCATAGGCGACACACTTGTGGAGATCACATATTCATTGTGAGAGTCTTTAAGAGCGTTCAGAGCTCTACTTGGCATAGATTGGTCATCTTGAAGCCAAATTGGGTGTGGAGACAGGTGACACAAAGACAAGTTGGAGAACCATCTTGACACATAATCCAATGGTGCCTGCATGCAATAGTTGGCTCAATTTGTTTGTAAATAAATTAGCCATAGTTTTTCCTATTCAACTCTTGTTTTGGTAAGCTTGTTAAAATAAGCTTATTGTTGTAGGCTAGTTTTCGGAAAGCCGAGTTAGAAAATTTTGATTGGACAGAGCCAACCATGTCAAAGGACAATATTTAGTTGGATTCTCTTTTTAAGAAATTTTGTTAGCACCTTCCTAATATAGCCGACGCTCAATTAAAAGTGGACCCAGAGATGTAGTCTAGGAGGGACGAACTCCGTCAACAATCTGAGTTTCATCTTGTTAATTGTTTCTTATGCGTATTTTACTTTAATGGTTTAAAGTATAATGTATTTTTAATTTTTCTCGTCCATTTTTATCAAGCAATCGCCTACAAGTTCCATTTTTAGCCCTACGCACATTGAGAGAACGATCTAATTTTCCACATTTTAGATCAGGATGTGTTGTAGTCCTTAGGTCCAGCCACTTCACAATCTTTGCTAAAATGAGGTTCTTTATGCTTCCACTGTCGACAATGAACTACAATGGAGAACCCTTCAACCACATCTGTGAGTGGAAGAGGCATTCCCCCTATCTAGATCTTTAGGCTCAATCTTTTGGATCTTGGTGTTGGCCACTGTGTCACTAGGCTCCACATCAATGATCTACTTCCCTTTGTTAGTTCACTTATCGTGTTTTGGTTTAGAGTCGGAACCTATGTCTGATTCGGAAGCCTTCAGCTCGACCACTATTGACTACTTGTCTTGACAATCACTTTTATTGTGAGTGGAGTGATCCAGTTGGATGTTGGTGGCCACCGACCTATACCACTTAGACCCCCACAACTGTCTCTTTCAGTTTTTCAGTTTCCTTAATTGTAGCACAATTTACTATTTTTAGCATTTTTATGGGTCCTGAACTTCCGCAGCCATTTCGAGGCCTTAAACAATGTTTCCTGGGAAACATTGGAGCAACATAGGTCCATGGATTGATGTTGCTATTCGCAAAGTTGTAGTCCTTGGGTAGATCTTTCTAACAAGGTATTGTTCTCATAAAATGAAGATCGTATGCCAATGTTACGACACTAGGAAGTTGATGTACCAATTTACGCAAACTGCACCCACAATTTGGTGTTTCATCTCCTAGGGTTAGGTTTTTTGATGTTTAGGGTTTTCCATTGTCTCTCAACAATAAATAGGCCTTTGAGCCTCATTGTAACATAGTTCAGAGGCATGTAGCTGCCACATCACTTCTCAGAGATAATCTACCATTGCCCTAGCTAGTTTATTTCCATTTCCATTTGTAAGCATATTTTAGTATTTTACAGTAATGAAATGAAGTATTATTTTTGTTGCATCTCTATATGTATGGTTATATCTATAATTTGTTGTGTTCCTGTTTAAATCTAGATCAGTGGTATCAGAGTGGTATGCTCTTTCACCGTTTTTCTTTACTTGTCCCTGTTACACAAAAATATCGTCACCATGATTATTTTCAGTCAGTATGGGTCTATCATCACTTGTATTGTCCTCCTAAGCAAGTCTCAGGCCTCAGCTCTTCAAGTCAAGCTTTGAGAATGAGAGAAAGACATTGAAAATCAATAAAAGCTCTGGTTCCACACTTTCTCTCATTGGTACCTGTGGTCCCGCACCCCCTGTTCATAAAAACTGCGGACCTGCCCGCTCTGTCCCTAAAGGAGTAGGTGCGGACCCCTGTAGAAGTAAAAAAGGCGCAAGTTTATTCTAAAAAACTCACTTTGGGTTAATTCTAGATGATTCTAGAAGGAATTTGAACATGGATTGTTCGCTCTGAGGTGGTTCATGCATCCCAAAAGAGAAGGAGCTAATCCCTTGATGAGAGGAGCTATCCCTTTGAAGGAGGGCTTTATCCCTTTGAAGGAGGACCTAGTAACTTCCCTCCATTGCACTATAAATTAAGGCATTGGGGTGAGGACTAGGGAGGTTAGAAGCTGAACATTTTGAGGGTAAACGCTGGTGAAATTAGGACTTCTTAGTTGAGCTTGAGAGGAGAGATCACACACCTCTTGGTTCCATTGGGAAGTGAGTGAAGCTTGTCAAAGTAGGGGAGATCTCTTGCTGGACCCTGGGAGGAGCTTGTACAGCATCAAGGCACAGGTTGTAAAGTTCTTCTTTGATTTTAATTAATGCAATTAGATTCATTTTTCTCAACAATGTGTCCTATGTCATTGTTTCATGAATTCCTTGATCTTCATGTTAAATATGTTTTGTGATATTGGTTTTTCAGGTGATATTTAATTTGCTTGCTTGTTTGTGTTTGCAGGTGTGCAACAAGGGAGCTCATCATTTGGATCAAAGGAGCAAGGCTTCCACAAACTAACATTGGACCCAAGGTAGGCCTAAACACTTGATTGCCTTTGTTTATAAATGCATATTTAGATAAAGATAGTTTTTGATTGGCTTGCTTGTCATTAGACATCCTTAGATTTCTAGGAAGGTCTATCTTGTTCGCAAGATCGACTCATTCCATGTGAAAAAATGGCGAACATACTGGGGACTTGATTTTTTCCTTGTTTGTACTTTGACCTGAGAAACTGTGTTTTTGTTTCTATTTTTGGCTGCTTGTGTGTGGAATTGGGTAGATTTAGTAGATCCAGGGTTTTTTTTTGTTTTTCATAACTTTGGGAGAGGACCGCACCCTCAGCTTGGGACACAGTGCGGACTTATACGCAGCTTGTCTTTTAGCACAGAGCGGTACCGCACCTGTGTTAACTGTGGACCTGCGGACCCTGTCAAACTTTTGAGAAACCTAAGATTTTCTCTGTTAGTCAGCTTAGTTTTTTATTTAGATGTTATTATCCTATGCCCAGACATGCATAGAACCTGTCAGAAGCTTTCCTTAGAATAATTTCATTGGTTGTAGGGTTTTAGGTGAAATTCCTAGAGGTTTTGGTTGTTTGGTTTGGTTTTCATTTTTGGTGTTGTAGTAGCTCTGAGCTTAGAAGCTGTAGGAACCTTAGATTACCTTGGTTTTTACCAGTGTTCTTGTGAGTCTGACCATTTATGAAATCTACCCTTTTTGAGGAACACGCTTTGTGTTTTATCTTTACAAAACTTCGAAAAGCTTGTGTTTAAAAGTTTGGATTTTCATTTTTAAAAAGAAAACAAAATTGGTTGTTTTTGACTGATTTGTGATTATGCATAAATTGGTCCTTAGTTTACATTTAGCTAAGTAAAACATCCTCAAAAAAGACATCTTGTAGGCTTTGACTTCAAATAGGTTTTTATAGTTTATAGATCTCAAAGTTAGTCATTTGCATAGTTTTGAGTGTTTTATAAAAAATAAAAAAAATCTCTTTTGGAAAAAGTTTGTTTTTGTAGTGATTGAATGCTTTGAAAAGAAAAGGGAATTTTTTGTGAAAATAGCTAGTTGTCTCGTTTTGAGTGCAATGGAAAAGACAAAAGCTCTTCTTTTAATTTGTTTGTTAAGAAAGATTTGTGTTTACAAGTATTTGCATTCTCAAACTCTTTCCTAGCTAGAAGTTCATCGAAGAGAAAAGATTGTTTAAATCATCTTAAGTGCATTTTTAGTGATTTTGAGTCGAGTCTTCATACCACGAGTTTCATCTCCACACCTTTTGACTTAAACAAAAACCAATAAAAATAACGCTTAAAGTAAAATTCATCTAGTAACATTTTGTTTCTAGGGCTTTGATACACCAACATAGCTTAGCCTAGTGTCTTGGAGTAGGGAGTAATTAACTCTCCAAGACAGTAAAACAAACAAGTAGTTATATCTTGTGGTAGGGAAGAAATCCAATTGTTGCATTTATGCTCTGGGAAAGCTCTTCTTAAAGGAGAAGCACGAGATCGTGTCTGAACGAGTGTGGGAATCAATCCTTCCTCATTGGGAACGACGCCAGATATTCACGTATTAAAAATGGTAAACCTCGGATTAACCATTGTCGAGGAGCCTGGGGTCACTTGTTGGTAAACCTTGGATTATGTCAAGGAGCCTTCAAGGGGATTGAGCTTGCTACTCTGCCCTTGCGTGCGTATTGGATCGTAGACTATTCCCCCAGGTATATTTGTTTTAGTTGGTAACATTAGTGGCCATATTCTTTAGGATTCTTCCTAAGGTGACAGTGGTGGGAAGATCCCACTGTACCTGTAGTAGACGTTGGCTAGACTCACTTGGATTTTCTGGGGGGTTCTCTTCACTCGATACAGTTAAGTGGAGGAACTTGTGCCAGTCTATTCATTAAGCAGGTTGTCGGGGTAACTGTTCCAACCGCCATTTCTGTATTGAACTCTGCGACGTTGGATTTTATCACCAACTAGTGTTTTCAGTACAGAAAGTTACTGTTTGTGTGTGTTTGATCTCCTAGATTCTTTAGACGTGTGATACAAATTTGTTTGGTTCTTTAGAGCCTTTAGGTGGTTTTCATTGAGATTTTACTTTGTTTGTGTGTGAAGTAGTTAAAATTTTTTAATCGTGGCTGAATTACCGAGGAAGTCCCGTAGACTTCGGGGCCAACCTCCTGAGTTTTCACCAAGTTGGCCTGAAGGGTTAAGAGCCCTTGTCACTCCTAGAGACAGTAGAGTTGGATCACCTGAAGAAGGAGAGTCTTCTTTGGTGGTACATCTTGATTTCCAAGCCTTAGTAGCAGATTATAATCCACAATCGGTGTCTGTTTCCGAACTTACTGGTAGCTTTTCATCTACTAGTGATATAGGTGAGGAACCTGAAATATCCGAACCTGAAAGTGAATTCGTTGCTACTCCGACATCGGGCTTTGCTTCTCCAGCTTCTAGTGGTCCTGGTTCACCTAGGGTAGAAAGAGTAATCACCCAAGATCTTCCTTCTAGACTTATAGCTATCGAAGAAATTGCTACTCCGGAAGAAGAAGTAGGCATCCCTATCCCTGAAAATAAACCTGTTATTGAACTTAGGGAGCGTGAATCAATTTTTTACAGTCCACCTAGGAGCAGTACTTGGTATCTTTCATTGACTAATTTTTTGGAAAACCCAGGGTTAAGTTTTTCACCACCTCGTATTCCTTATCACCCAACACCTAGGGGTTACTATCCTCCGTTAAATATGTCAAGACAGTCGTCCATGTTTACTGAATTGCCAGAATCCTTTTTGTACGACGGTCCTTCTGTTCCCTTTGGGTATCAGTCACTTTCTGGTACTTTTTCGGGAGCATCTCCTCAACCCAGTGAACAAGGGTTATTAACTGGAAGCAATGGTACTAAGTCGTTGAGCGTAGAAGATATTCTCATGATGTCGGGTACTATTCCCAATCCTCAACCTCAAGGTGGTTAGTTACCGCCTGGGGGGAAACCTCAAAATCCTCAAGTATTGCCTGGGGGGCAACCTCAAGGTACCCAATTTGCACCGGGGGGGAAACCTCAAGGACAGTACATACCTACGGGACAGTACGTTCCTCAAGGTCAACCGCAGACTCAATATGTACCCCAAGGTCAACCCCAGTATCAATTTATACCTCAAGGTCAACCCCAGTATCAGTACGTGCCTTAGGGTTATCAACCCAAAGTTCAGTACCCAACCCAAGGTTACCAGCCACCTCCCGGTCAATCATATGTTCAAGGATCTGGAAATGTACCATTAAATTATCAAACCTACCCTCAACCCGGTTATGGTCCTCCATATTCTCAACCTGTTATGGGTCCGTACCCCGGAATGAACTTAGTGCGGGATCCATCGCAAACTCAACAGGTCTTGCAACCAAATGTACAGTTGTCATCTCAAACTGGAGAACCCTTAGTTTCTGGTTCACCCCAGCAACCTGTCCAGTCTACTATTCAAACTTCTGTACCTTCAGTAGTTTCTCAGCGTGGGCCTAGTACCCCTCGTACTCTGCCTCAAATGACTGCTGCAACTGCCGCAACATCTGTTCAATCTACCCCACCTACTTCTCGAGTATCAACAGTTCTGGTTTCTACTGTTCTTGTATCTACTCCTCAAACATCTTTACCACCGTCTGGATCCACGATTCAAACTTCGGTTCAGATGCCTGTAGGACAACCTGGTTCAAGTACGGTTGTCACAAGTCAACCACAATTTACTTATCAACCGTACCAGGGACAGTAAAAATTCTGTCCTGCTGTGCAGCAGCCAGTCTATCAGTATCAACCATACCCTGGGTACACATATCAACAACCTCAACAGCCCTAGTACGGTTCGGTTAATCCTGGTTTTTCGGGAGGATACAATATCCTGAATGCAATTCCTATTCCAAGTTATCCTGGATATCCTCCTCCCGGGGCTGGTCTCATGTCCCAGAGTTTTAGGGACCCTAATCGTCAGTTACCATTTATCGCAACTTTGGACTTGCCTGACTTGTCGCGCCTAACGAACGATCCCATTAATTATCTTCCGTTTTGGCCGCCAATGCCGAATAAGTTGCCTAGTGATATTCCTAAGTTCGAAGGCAAATCAGGAGAGGACCCGTCGAACCATGTGATGACTTATCACCTCTGGTGTGCGTCTAACTCCATTTCAGATGATTCGATCCATCTAAGGATTTTCCAGCACACTCTAATTGGTCTTGCGGCCAAGTGGTACATTGAGTTACCGCGAGGCACTTTTTATAATTTTAGTCAGTTAGCTACCTCGTTTTTAACTCATTTTCAGTTGCCAGTCCGATATGACAATGGCACGGAATTACTAACTTCGTTAAAGCAATCGACTTCCACTTACATTTCAGATCACATTCATGAATGGAGATGTCGACGGCGTTTAGTGAAGGTTTTTATTCCGGATCAGATATTGGCTGAATGGTTCGTAAAATCTTTGTTGCCAAAGATCACTGAGGATGTAGCTAAGGTCGGAGTCGTCACTGAGGAGCAAGTAATTGCTCAAGCACAGTACCTTGACTTGGTTTATACTCAGTCGGGTACGTTACACGAGAAAATCCCCGATCTTCCTAAGCAAAATCAAATCGCTGCAGCTCCTTTAGGGTCTCATGCCGCTGATGGTATGATTGGTACGGTTAACACTAAAAGTAAGAAGAAGTCTTCCAAGAATTCTTCTCCTATCATAACCTTGCCTGATTCCCCGACAAGAGATTCTTCTGTGGAAATTTCTGCCGATATTCATGTTGTAGAGTCATCTACAGCCAAATCAAAATCCGATGGCAAGAGGAAAGGGAAGAAGAAGAATAAAATGGACAAAATTTCAAAAGAGAAACCTAAAAAATCGGAATCCAATGATGAAAAACGCAAACCTCGTTATCCTTGTCTCATTTGTGACGAAGAACATTTTACAAGAGACTGCCCTCATCGTGCAGAGGTTGCGAAGATTGTCAAAGGTTCCCAAACACCTGCTGTTTTGAAGGATCCTTTTCCAAGTCAAGATAGTAAGATGATAGGTTCTTCCTCGAGTGCCAATGAAGAACCGATACTGATGATGTCCCATGTTAGGATTGCGACTCGATCGCAAGATTATGGTAGTAAAAGTCCTGTTGATGGTAAAGAAGCAGAATCTTCTCATTCTAATCCATCAACCTCAGCTCTCGGTTCCAATCCACTACAGATCGAGAAACCTAATCCAGAATTGGTAATCAAACTGCCCGCCAAGGGTATACTTCGGAAGTCAGCTTTCAATCCACATGCGAGAGTGGCTCAGAACTATAACATTGTTGAGGATTTAGTTGTTTCACCTTCAGCAATGTCGGCTTTGGAAGTGCTGTAATCATGTCCAGCACAGTGTAAATTACTTTTGTCGGCTATAGGAGATGTTGATGTTCAGGACTCGAACCTAATAATTTTCGATCTAGAAAATAGTACACCATGCTTACCTCATCAAATGGCTTTCCAGATCCCAGTGATAGTAAAAAACAAGCCCATTCATAGGACTGTGATTGATGAGGGAGCCTCGACGTGTATTATGTCGATACAATGTTGGAGATCGCTTGGTTCTCCTTCATTAAATCAATCCCCGACGATTCTAAAGGCCTTCGACGGCCGTGGGTTTCATCCTTTTGGCATTCTAATGGATTTGCCTATAGGGGTTGAAGGAAAAACTGTTAATCTAGATGTGGAGGTGGTTGATGCCCCTCTAGATTACAACCTTCTCTTGGTTCGTAGTTGGTCTTACGCTATGACAGCTATCGTTTCATCGGTCTTTCGGGTTATAAATTTTCCTCATAATGGAAAGATCGTAACAATAGCCCAGCTGGCTTACTTTTCATCCGACCCAGCCTCTGCTGAAAGCATTCAGCATGTCGGTAAAATGACTATCCCATATAAGGATGTTGGAGTAGGACTAGTTAAAGATTCCGGTTTACTTGGAACTTTTCCTTTTCCTCCAATCAACGCATCGTCTTCTTTTGCAACCATTCATATGATTTCGTTAGACACCATTGTTTATGGTGATCCTTGGATCTTACCTTCTGAATCTGAGATAGACTCATTTGGTGATGCTATGCCTTTCAGTCCATATGAAATTGCATATGAGGCTGTGCAATCATTTTCCGACCCATCTTCAACAAAAATCGACTTAATGAAAGTGGTCCATGAGGAATCACTTTTCACATCAAACTCGGATTCAACAACGTTTTCCGAACTTGTTCACTTTGATGAGCAAATTCATGAAATCCTATGTGTAGATGATTTGCCATGGGAAGATCTCCATCACAGATCTTCGTTCTTACCCGAGAATGATCGTTTTGAAAATGATTTTTCATTAATTTTTACAACTGAACATGTCAAGGAACCTCAGAATCCAATGAAAAATCCTGATTCAGAGTTAAATTTGGGAAACATTTTTCGAACTTTTCCTATTGACATTTCGGTTAAGCCTGGAATTATTGAAAACATTCATATAGGTGCCTCGTGTACAGAAGACGGAATTCAAATATATAAGGCCCTATTTCAAGAATTCTGCGACGTGTTTGCCTGGTCCTATGAGGAAATGCCAGGAATTGATCCCACGATTGTTGTTCATGAAATCAAGACTTACTCGAACGCTAAACCCGTCCAGCAATGTTTGCGTCAGATTCACCCGAGAAAAGCTACTGCTATTAAAGCAGAAGTTGAAAAATTACTCAAAGCAGGTTTCATTTATCCAATCCCGTTAACGGATTGGGTATCGAATATTGTTCCGGTTAACAAAAAGCAAGGAAAAATAAGAATATGTATCGATTATAGGGACATTAATCGAGCCTGTCCAAAGGACAATTACCCAACTCCCTATATTGATCAAATCATTGATGATTGTGTCGGCAGTGAAATATTCTCCTTCATGGATGGTTTTTCTGGATACAATCAAATCAATATTCTACCTGCCGATCAACAAAAAACGGCTTTCATTTGTCCATGGGGGACATTTTCTTATTGCAAATTACCTTTTGGGCTCAAGAATGCCGGCGCAACTTTTCAAAGGGCCATGTCTTATGTGTTTCATGACATCAAGCACATTGTGCAACCCTATCTCGATGATTTTCCTGCTCATTCATTACATCGAGTTGATCACCTCGTCCATTTACGAGCAATATTTATGAGGTGTAGGCATTATCGGATTCGGTTGAATGCACACAAATGTGTTTTCTGTATAGAAACGGGTCAATTGTTGGGGTTTGTTGTTTCGAAAGCCGGCATTCGCGTCGATCCCTCGAAAGTTGAAGCTATTGTCAAATTGCCTCCTCCTTCGAGTCTTCGCCAACTCCAAAGTTTGCAAGGGAAAGCAAACTTTTTACGACGATTCATTCCTAACTATGCCGAGGTTACAAAGGGTTTTACACGGTTGTTGAAACAGAACACTCCATTCTATTGGGATGAGATAGCTCAAAAATCTTTTGATGCACTGAACCACGCGTTGACCCATGCACCGTTATTGCATCCTCCCAACTACAACCAAGATTACTTCTTGTATCTCGCCGCCTCTCATTCCACCATTGGAATGGTCTTAGTTCAGGAAGATGAATTCGGTACTGAACATGTGATATATTACCTTAGTCGAACTTTAAATCCAACTGAGCTAAAATACTCACATGTGGAGAAATTGGCATTGGTAGCTGTTCAAGTTGTCCAACGTTTTCGTCACTACATTTTACTACGTAAAACTACAGTAATTTCTGATTGCAACCCTATGATCTACATTTTGACCAAGCAATTGCTAGGGGGGCAAGTACTCTAAATGGATTGTTATTCTACAGGAATTTGAAAAATCTAAGTATAAGAAATCTTTAGTTTTTGCGGAGTTGATGTGTGATTTCCTGCGTGCTGACACGGAAACTATGGCAGAGGAGCCCATTGCAGACGAATCCTTGTTTCTAATCAGCACTTTAGATCCATGGTATGGGGATATCATTGTTTATCTCCAGACCCAATCCTTTCGGCCAGAAATTTCAAGGTCGGAACGTCAGAAAATACGATTCCAGTCCCAACAATTCAGGATTATTGGAGATACTCTTTATCACCGTGGGGCGGACTCTATTTTTCGACGTTGTTTAACTCACGAGGAAGCTGAAAGGGTTCTAAGTGACTGTCACTCTAGAGCATGTGGCGGTCATATGTCTGGGTATGCCATGGCCCAAAAGATATTGTGCGCTGGCTACCTCTGGCCGTCTTTGTTTAAAGATTGTATTACTGCGGTCTGAAAATGCCACAACTGCCAAATTTTTGATCGAAAGATGCGCGCTCCACCTGCTCCTCTCCACCCTATAATTTCCGTTGGTCCTTTTGCCAAATGGGGTATCGATTTTATTACATGTAACCCTCACTCGGCCAGGGGGCATGCGTATATCATCCTGGTGGTAGATTATTTTACTAAGTGGGCCGAGGCGATGCCTACATTTGAGGCAGATGGCAGGACAACTGCAATTTTCGTGTTCAATCATATAATTGCTAGGTTTGGTGTCCCACAAGCGATTATCACTGATCATGGGCATCATTTTTGAAACGTTATGATGACTGAACTTACAGGCCAGCTTGGGTTGTGTCACGACAGTTCAACTCCTTATTATCAACAAGCTAATGGTCTGGTTGAATCCATCAACAAAGTTTTAGTCATCATGATCCGACGAATCATTGGGATTCATCGTTCGAATTGGCATAACATGCTATTTTCAGCGCTTTGGGCGTATCGAACCTCAGTAAAAACATCAACAGGGTTCACTCCTTTCCAACTAGTTTATGGTCTGGAAGCTATGTTACCCATTGAATGCGAAATCCCGTCATTGCAAATGGCCATCGAGTTACTTCCAACCACTTCTGAAGAGGAAAAATGTTTATTATACTTGGCTCCATTAGATGAGAATCGACGTGATGTTGCATTGGCGATCGAAACTCATGCAAAACGTATGAAAGCTCAGTATGATCGAAATGTGACCCCTCGAAATTTTTTGGAAGGAGATCTAGTCTTAGTTTATGATCAAGCTAATGGTAAATTAGGCGCTGGAAAATTCATTCCTATGTGGCATGGTCCCTATGTTGTCAAGCGAAAGCTAGCAAAAGGGGCCTATGAATTGGTAGACTTTGACGGGGACTCTTTAGGTAAACCCAGAAATGGTCTTTACCTGAAGAGGTATTATGCTTAAAGAATGGGTATGGATATTTTCAGTTAGCATAGTTTTTTCTTTCTAGCTGGTGTGTTTTAGTTTAAAAGTGTGCTTAGCTTAGAGAGTATTTTTCGTCATTATTCCTGCTTATCTTGGTTTTACTCTTGATATTGCAGATGTTGATGCCTCTTCAAACATACATTGGTTTCACTGATGGTGCTTGTCGTAATACACAGAATATTTCTTCCGCAGCTTGGGTTATCTATTCGCCCTCTGACGAGTTGGTATCTATGCATGGGGTAAGCCTCGGTCAAACAACGAACAACATTGCCAAGTATAGTGCAGTGATTGAGTTATTATCTAAATTTATTTCATTTGGGATTCGGAGTTTGATAGTGAGGTTAGATTCTGAACTCGTTGTATTACAGCTTAATAGAGTATATGCCATTAGAAATCCAGTGTTATTAAGATTATTTTTGAGAGTGCGTCTCTTGGAACGTGAATTTGATTATATTGAATATCATCATATTCCAAGATCTTTAAATACATTAGCAGATGCAATTGCTTCTCAAATGTTAAGTAGACATTTGCAATAATCATAAATGTAAATTTAAAACCATTCCATAACATGATTTACAAGATAAGCCGGTAATAGTGATATATATATATATAGGAGTGTGTCAAAAATACATTGTCCTCGATCATAGGTTGAAAGACACCTTATGATCGGAAAAAATGATAGGTACAAAAAACAAAAATGTCATATGTGTCTACATAGGCGATCATCCTATCACTGGTGATGATCTCTATAAGAAACCACTGCACGGGCCACTTTGCAAAGGAACCTCCTAAAAGGCCCTGGGACCCCAATCACATAGCGTTGAAGTCGACGAGGAATGTCATCTATGCTGGTCTCCGGAATGTCTCTTGTCAAGCGCTCTAGATGGCTTTCCAACTTGGCCAAGGTCTCTGCTGATTCGTCCTGTGGGGCTGGCACAACTGCGGCTGGTTGTTTCCTCTCGTAAGGCCGGAGAACGGCTGGTCGCTGTGGACCTACATCTGCGTTTGAAACTTTTACTATCAGTTTTGGGACGATATAAAAACAACAAAAAAATTAAATTAGAAAAATGTTGAAAATAATTTTACCTGAGTCATCCCATTGCTCTCCTGGTGGAAGAGCCATGTCTGGGTCACCGCGAAAATCTACCCCAACATAAGGGAAGTCCTGAATAGAAAAAACCTGGTTTTCCAACCATTGGAAATACTCAGGTTTGAATCGAACAACCTCTATCCCCTCATCCGGATGACAGGCCATAATTGCAACCCATCGCATCAGTGTGGGCTCTCGAGGAAGTCCAGCTCCAACAGTAAGGCACTGCGGGATCAACATGGGAACCCTCTCTAGACCAAAGCTCACAACCAAAGCCGCATAACCAAAGGTCTTCAGTTGTCTGTTTTTGGCTCTGGTCAGTTGGCCTTTTACATTGGCCAACACAGCATCACACCAGTTGAAGATGGTGCCTCAAAAGCAGTCAACTGCCATCCGCATTTGGGATCTGGTGGTAACATGTAATGCAGCACTCCCCAAAGTCTGTTGACAGTAAATGCGATCACCATGAGTTCAACAAGGGATATGGTTTTTATGTCTATCCCTTTGTCTCTAGTCTGGTTGTTGCAGAACTCTAGCCGGAGGCTATCGACAGACTGGCCACCTGGCCTAGCCCCAAATAGAGTCAAGTCTTCGCCTCTCTTAGGCAAACCAGTCAAGAAATATATGTCTGCCGGCTCAATTTCGAGCTGGTGGCCACCAATGAAGAAGCACTGGTCCTGTATGCTCCACCTGTCTACCAGCCATTCTAAGAAATCCACCCGGGCCCTCATGCCAGGTATGGCCCAGAATTTGTACAAGCTGCACACCTTCAAAGCATCAATCGAAGGTTGGTGATTCCATGCCGCAGCATCCACGTCCTCATGCTCTCGTTCACGCCAATCTAGCATGATGTACTCTCTGCATCAAGTTAAAAGACAAATTAGGATGCTAGAAATTAATTTGTTTGGGTCAATTTTGAGAATTTTTGGGTTAAAAACCCTTGCGGCGGGCACCGCACTCTCCGGGTTATACACAGTGCGTGGGTCCGCACCTTTCCTACATGGAAGGTGGGGACCCCTGACTTTTTCCCCATTGAGAAAAAGTCAGGGTCCGCGGGCTGGCAGTGTTACGCCTGCGGGCCCCTGCGCGAGGGTTTTAAGCCTAAAAACCCTCCCCAAAATGAAATAAAAACCTAAAAAAAGAAATGAAACGGTTAAAAATGAAGAGTAGGATGATGTGGATTACCTAGAGAAGATGACGTTCGATTCCGACGATTGGATTTTCCGCAATCTTCACGGGAAGTTTCTGAACAAAAGCACTATTTTCTCACCCAAAACTCAAACGGTAAAAATGAATTGACGAAAGCCCTTTTTAAAAGTTTTTTGAGTAAATAAATTGCAAATTTGTTTATGTTTCACTTTGGAAAGGTATTTTTGCAACATTTTTATCCATTTCAAACAGGTATGAGTAATGTTTGCATTTTTGTTCAGGATAACAGATTATTCAGGCAAAATCTATCATTTTCGACGGAAAAACATTTAGAGTCACCTTTAAGCTCTTTTCTGACTCCTAAAACATGAAAAGATCGTCATGTTTTTCTTTTAAACTCGTTAAAACGGAACTAAAAGACGGTCCACTTACAACTCTTTTTTGACCGTAAAAACATGAAAAGATTGCCGGATATTTGTCGTTTCAAATTCGATATTGGTTATAAAACGATGTGTCATTGATCGCTTTTTTACTTTTTCAGATCAGGGGCACTAATTACGAAAAGTACTCCTTGGTCGTAAAGATCAAGCGGTTCTCTCAAGTATTATTTTATACTTTTTCGGGCTTGGGAAACACAAATTTACAAAAAAGGTCAACCCTGGAGTCTTCTTAAGTTTTTTTAGACTCTCTAAAATTGAAAAACGCCGAGTTTCTCCTATACTGGACTCGTTAAAATTTCACAGTAAAGGACCTGTTCAATTACAAACAGGAACGAACCACTCCTTATTAGGGTTCGAATTTAAACTAAGTTGGACTCATCCGAAGGATGAGCTTATAATCAAGCAAATGTTATCCTCCTCAAGCTTGTCAAAAATGAAGAGGTACTTGCCAGAAATGGTGGGGGAAAAGAGAGAAAAATGAGCCTGTTTGTCATACTTTGTAACCACTCTTGAACACGACACTTTTATTCACCTGGGTTGGGAAATCCTTTGCCTAACAGTTGATCAAACCACATTGAAAGTCTTCAACCAGTTTCTGGGTATTAACTTTGGGTCAATTGTCACCAAACCATTTGTTGTGTCGTTATGTGTTCAAGAGGTCACTGCCAATAAGCCATTCATCTGCAAAATATCTGTCATCCATCTTGACCATCCCTGACTGAGTCCTTGCAACAAAATTTCTTCAACTTGATCTATGATTTCGTGTTGTGGGCTTGCCTGCGACGGATCGCCTTCTATCGACTTCAGCTCATTATCTAGAAAGATGATCTAGAAATCATCAGTACCTTAGGATCTGCATGCCTCAATGGCAGGTTTCTCGCCTTTGACGATAGGTTGCATCATTGACCTTCGATCAAAGGATTCCGTGACATGTTCGACATCAACACATCTATTCACATCTCATGGATTGTACTGGGTACTTTGAGAGCCATTGACATCACTGGTGGTTTCTCTCACACTTGTTAACAGTTTACATCATTGACTGGTAATCAAGTGGTTTCTACCATGTTCGACTTCAACACATTCATTCGCATGGATTGACTCGTACTGTTTCGGGAAGTAGAAATGAAGACCCTGGATCTAGTTTCCGCGATCCAGGCTGCGAGGAATTTTGTATTCATTATATTGTGGACTATTCATAAACAGATGGCTATGTCCATAATGTGTCTACATGTGTCTATACTTGTGATGTATTACAAGATCATTCCTGTATTAGAGCAGTAGTTAGTTTTCTAGTTAGTTTTGATCTGAGTATGGGAATGCCCACCTCAGTGATGATATGATCTCATATATATATCTTGCATTGAATGTTTTTACAGGTTCCGACCGGGCTCTCCACAAGATGATCCTCGAAATGATAAAGTACTTCACTCTTCCTAAATGATAAATAAAAATCCTCATCTACTACAGACTTCGCACTTTAGGGGGCAATCTGTTACACAAAAATATCGTCACCATGATTATTTGCAGTCAGTATGGGTCTATCATCACTTGTACTATCCTCCTAAGCAAGCTCAGACCTCAGCTCTTCAAGTCAAGCTCTGAGAATGAGAGAAAGACATTGAAAATCAATAAAAGCTCTGGTTCCGCACTTTCTCTCATTGGTACCTGCGGTCCCGCACCCCCTGTTCATAAAAACTGCGGACCTGCCCGCTCTGTCCCTAAAGGAGTAGGTGCGGACCCCTGTAAAAGTCAAAAAGGCGCAAGTTTATTCTAAAAAACTCACTTTGGGTTAATTCTAGATGATTCTAGAAGGAATTTTGACGTGGATTGTTCGCTCTGAGGTGGTTCATGCATCCCAAAAGGGAAGGAGCTAATCCCTTGATGAGAGGAGCTATCCCTTTGAAGGAGGGCTTTATCCCTTTGAAGGAGGACCTAGTAACTTCCCTCCATTGCACTATAAATTAAGGCATTGGGGTGAGGACTAGGTAGGTTAGAAGTTGAACATTTTGAGGGTAAATGATGGTGAAATTAGGACTTCTTAGTTGAGCTTGAGAGGAGAGATCACACACCTCTTGGTTCCATTGGGAAGTGAGTGAAGCTTGTCAAAGTAGGGGAGATCTCTTTCTGGACCCTGGGAGGAGCTTGTACAGCATCAAGGCACAGGTTGTAAAGTTCTTCTTTGATTTTAATTAATGCAATCAGATTCATTTTTCTCAACAATGTGTCCTATGTCATTGTTTCATGAATTCCTTGATCTTCATGTTAAATATGTTTTGTGATATTGGTTTTTTAGGTGCTATTTAATTTGTTTTCTTGTTTGTGTTTGCAGGTGTGCAACAAGGGAGCTCATCATTTGGATCAAAGGAGCAAGGCTTCCACAAACTAGCATTGGACCCAAGGTAGGCCTAAACACTTGATTGCCTTTGTTTATAAATGCATATTTAGAGAAAGATAGTTTTTGATTGGCTTGCTTGTCATCAGACATCCTTAGATTTCTAGGAAGGTCTATCTTCTCTGCAAGATCAACTCATTCCGTGTGACAGTCCCCAACAAGGTCGGGATATAAGGAGTTAGGGCTCAAACTAGTCAAACCCTTGCAAGACGAGCCTCACAAATCCTACTGGCCTCCCATGGCAGATGAAAAGAAAGATGAGGGGGTAGGAGATCCTATCAAAATCTTGCTCGAAGAAGCCCTCGAGTGACAAAGGAATGCGATGATGGACAAATTTTCCTAGATCCTTCAGTGACTACCCAGGGGTGATGCATCGGCTTCCAATAACTACTCTAGAAACACCACACTATTGAAGTTACAAGTTAACTTTGAAATCCCCATATTCGAGGGTCAAATAGATAGAGATGCCATAGATAAATGGTTAAATTTTCTAGATGGTTATTTTTTTGCTCATGATTTTTCCAGCCGAGAAAATATCACTTTTGCACTTCTCAAAGCAGCCCCTCATGTCAAGGAATAGTGGGAAACCTACTCCGAGCAAAAGGATGAAAGTACGGGCTCACTATTTTTAGCTGCACCCACTTGGAATTCATTCTGGGATGCCATCAAGGAGTAGTACTACCCTGCCAAAAGCTATGAGGACAAATACATAAAGTGGACCACACTGCTGCAGGTAAGGGACCAATATGTGTCGGAGTTCACAAACATTTGTCTTACCCTTCACACACAGTTGGTTATCAAGGATTCTGAGTTACATTTGGTAGTCAAATACCACAGCTACCTACACAGATACATCCAGAGATGGAGTTCCTGAACATCTCCTTGTTTGTCACGGCATATCGTTACGCTATCCAAATCGAGCAAAAGTTTAAACACAAGAAGCGAGACTTTGGATCTATGAATTTAAAGAATAAAGGACAAAGCCAAGGGGGGGTGACCCAAGACAACTCTTCAAAGCCACAAGAAAATAACAACACCACAATGTCAAAGAGAAACATAGGAAAGTGGTGTGAGTTCCATAAGAGCCCCACTCACAACACAAGTGAGTGTCGGACCAAACAGTGGCTGGTGACCAAGTTGAAGGCTTTCGAATCAAATGTATGTTTTGACCCTGAGTCAGAACCTGACAAGAGGAATGACAAAGGGAAGAAAATCATTGATGTAGAGCCCAACGCCATTATTTCCACTACTAAGGTCCAGAAGAATGAGCTCGAAGAACAAGAGGAAGGAGAGTGTTTTTTTCCACTCACAAATATGGGTGAAGGGTTCACTGCTACAATTCATTGTCGATAGTGGAAACCAAAAGAACCTCATTTCAACAGAGGTCGTGAAGCATTTGGGCCTACCAACTACACCAAACCCACAACCGTATAGTAGCGGGTGGCTTCACCAAGGACAAGATCTCCGAGTCTACCAGTAGTTCCACCTTCCCTACAGCATAAAGCCCTTCATAGATTATGTATTGTGTGATGTTGCACCTCGTGATGTTAGGTATTAGGCCAACCATACTTATGGAAGCGACATGCTATGTATGAGTCAAGGCCTCATGATGTTATTATTTCTTTGGGTAATTCATTATATAGGATACCGGAGGTAGCCCCACCTACTGCCACCTCTTTAATCATATCTAAGAAATGCAACAAGCTCATCTCCAAGACTAGGAAATTCATTTTATGTCTGGTTCGCTCCCAAAGTAAGGGTAATATCATCACCACATCCATGATCCCCACGAAGGGTTCATCCACGCAGTAGCAGCAATAGATGGATATGGTCATGAAAGAAGATAGGAACATCTTCTCCTCACCCATAGGGGTACCGTTGCATTATCAGGTCAAGATTCATTCAATCTGACTGCTAGAGCACCTCTACCCAATGGGATGATATATCATCGCTCCATTCTGAAAAATGACAAGTACAGGCAGCGACGTGATCAACATCAAGTACCACACAAGTTTCAAGTGGGTGACAAATTCTGGTTGCATCTGCAAACAGAACGCCTTACAAGATCCCATCAGAATCTCTGACCATTTTGGCATGGTTGTTACATCATTACCAAGGTTGTGGGAAATAATGCTCTGGAGCAAAACATTCCCCCATTGCTTAGCTTCCACCAAGTGTTCAATGTGGACCACCCTCGACCATGCTTCCCACCATTACTGGACATAACAAAGGTTGCAGAACAACTCGCCAGGGACCAAGTTTACCAGAAGCTTCCTCATCTCATGGAGGAACTCAACGCAATGGGGACCATTTCTTCATAAGGGGGGTGGAATGATCTAGGTGGATGTTGGTGGACACCCACGTATCCCACCTGGACCCCCACAACTATCTCTTTCAGTTTTCTAGTTTCCTTAATGTTAGAATATATGTTACAAAGTAATGCAACACATAAAATATTGCAAAAATATAAACTCAAAAAATGTTAAAAACAAGAGAGACACATATATATGTGGTTCACCCAATTTGGGCTATGTTCATGTAGAAATAGCCAGTCCTTCCTTTTATATTATCCAGCAAACTGAAGAGATACAACTTATAATAGATCCATTGGAATTCCCTCTTCTCTTTCTCACTCAATCTCCTCTCTCTTCTGACTCAGAATACAGATCTACATAGACATAATACAAT
Source organism: Pinus tabuliformis (assembly GCA_031772625.1). Classification (NCBI taxonomy): domain Eukaryota; kingdom Viridiplantae; phylum Streptophyta; class Pinopsida; order Pinales; family Pinaceae; genus Pinus; species Pinus tabuliformis. The sequence continues at coordinate 239,045,647 of CM062820.1, forward strand.
TCCCTTATATATAGCAAGGGGTTTCCTTCTAGGGAAAAAACCCTAAATTAGACATAACTTCTACTGTCAGATCTCTGCCTAATGAACGGCCCAGATTGACTACGAAATTACAACATTTTACAAGGCAATTTTACATCTATTTTTAGCTTCAAGGGCGCTGGCCCTGCTCCCCCACGGGGGGGTGGGGCTCCCAAAGGTCGTAGCTGCCCCCCTTGGACCCCCCTACAACACAAATATTACCGACGGCGTTGTCGTCCCATTATGAACACGCATCCAATGCAGTGATACCTCTGAATAAAGAAGATAATCAGGCTCCACGCCCAACACTTAATTATAACGCAATTTACAATTTTTAGAAGTTTTTTGGGTCTTGAACTTCCAGAGCTATTTTAAGACCCTAAAAGATGTTTTTTTGTGAAAATTGGGAAAAACATGGGTCCATGGTGATGAGCACCATAAATGGGTAATTATATGGGCTCATTTTGCCTCCTAACATAGTTTAAACAGCCATTCTCTTAGCTTGTTGCATGTTTTTTGATTATATTTATGCTTATGGAGTGAGTTGGGTTCGTTATGATGCCATGGAGTCTAATATGTGTTTAATGAAATTTTTTGTTGAATTTTGAAGACAAAGTTAAAGATTTAATGGACAATTGGTAGCAATAATTCGAAGTGGACAAAGAAGAGGATTTATAGAGGGAATCCCCCTCATTTATTACTCCCCACTTCGAATTCTCCTTCATGCAACTCGGAGCACAAACAACCAAATCAATGCACTAGGAGGCAACCAAGCAAGTGGAGGATAACTTATGTTTATCTTGAGTTTTCGGAGCCAAGCCTCCCTGTTTTGAGGAAGCTATTGGAAGCTTCATTTGTATAAGTAGAGAGGCCTAAGGCCTCACTAGGAGTTGGTCAAATTTTTGTTGCAGCTTTGCTCTGCTCAACTTCGAGCTTACTTTTGTTGACAGCTTCATGTAATCCTATTATTATTTTTATAATAAAGATGAGATCTTTTTTGAGTTATCACTAAGTTACCTTAGAGGGCTGAAGCTCTTGGGTTAGGGCCCAATCCAACCAGCAAAGCTCCTCTTGTTTGTATTTATATGCTTTGTTTCAGTTTATGAATTAGTTGTTGTTAGATGAATTTCTTTCTTGGTTAAGAGTACGTTGCTTTTGCTGATTCAGAAGGTTGTTTCCATTTGTGTTTTCTATAAAAATTTGAATAGAGGTAGATAAAAGATACAAAAGGCTAGAAATAGTGCCTTGGCCTCCTTTCCTCCATTTGGGACCATGAGTTGAGGCCAAGATCCTCTTGCTGCCACAAAAACATAGATTTTCCTTCTCCATAGGATTTCTAGTGTTGCAGTTTGTTAGAAGGTTAATGATTTGCTTTAGATCTCTTTCACCAAGCTCATTTATGTCTTTACAATAAGTCTTCTTCCATGCTTTCTCTCATTATAGCATTTTTCAGCATTTCTTTCCATAGCTCATAATGTAGATTAGATTGATGCAAAATTCTATTTTTTTAATGTATTTAATTTCCTTGCTTGCTTGATTTCATTGTTTGACTATCAGTTCTTTTGCAGTAGATTTCTTCTCATATTAGGTTAGCCTATCAGCCATCACATTCTCTCCCTGATCTATGCCCTATAGGCCACCCAAAGTTCACCTCAAATCTTCCTTAGTTTTCTGTGTTTTTCCATAGGATTTCTTCCTCTCTCCTGACCATCTTTCCCTCTCCTAGTGATCCTTGGGGAACCTTAGGCACCCTAAAAAATCATCCTAGCCTTCATCTACCCTTTCCTCCACTCTCACACCTTCAAAACCTTCAAAACTTCTCTTGGCATCCTCCTATAGACTTCTTGTAGACCTCCTTTAGATCCCCTGTAGCCTCCTGTAGATTTTCCTATAGGTTTCCTTTTGAAGTCCAACTGCGGGAAAGGCCTCCAGAAGGCCACATGAGACCTCCTAGGACCCATGCACACCATCCTACATCTCCTCAAGTCCCAAAACTGCCTTCCATTGCCACCTAATTGCTGCCGCATTCACAGACAAATAAATTACATGCATGACAATTTCACATAAAAATACATAAAAATCCAAAAAGATGTTTTTTGCTCATTTACTTTTAGAAATAGCTTGAGTAGATGTTGTTTACTTCCTTGAGTAGGTAATGGAATTCATTTGATGGTTTTCATATTTCTTTCTTCAAAAGTAGGATTAGTTGGTTAAGTAGGGTTTGCTAGGTTTACTTTACATTTCAGTCTTCTTTTTCTTTCTGCAAGTATAGTAGCCTCTGTAGAGTAAAGTTTCCTTTCTTTCATCACATATAGAGCTTCCTCTGGAATCCATAGAAGTTGGCTTGAGTTCCTAGTGATCTTGCGCCAATTGACCAAGTGACAGCCTACAGTAAGAACTATTACTTTTGCATACAACACCATCGCTTCCAAGTTTGTTACAAACTACTGGGTTGATAAGAGTAAAGTAGGTAGCCCAAGAGTTGTAGCATTATTGCTACAATACTGGTGCTCACTACTTTTTGACATTGTTGCCGGGGAAGCATCAGAGTATTCTTTGATTACTGTTTTCTCCTATTTTCTTCTTGCAACATTCTACTAATAGTTTATTTCAGCAAAAGTAGAAGAGTCATTTCCTTTCTTTCAGTTCTGCATTTCTTTTGCTTTCCTTTTCAATTCTGCAATTTCCACTTCAGTAAAAGTAGATTATTCACTTCCTTTCTGTTAGCTATGCATTTCCTTGCTTTCCTCTTCAATTCTGCAAATTTCATTTCAGCAAGTTCAGTCACAAATTGTTTTGTTCAATCAATTTCTGTTTTGCAGGTACTTTCAATGTGGGGAAAAAGAAACAAAAACCAACCAAAAATATTTCTTTTCATGTCGCGTAGGAATAGAGATAACTCAGGAAAAAAATTTCCCAACACCCCCACTACTTCACCCAGCCAACCTTCTCTCTTCTTTGTTGGCTACGATCGAGAAGAACCCTTTGGTGAATAACAAGACATATTTGAAGAACCTATAGGGGAAGAAGAAGAAGAAAATGTTCCTCCGGAGCCAATGGCTGGAAACAGAAATGCTGGGTGCAGTATGTCTTCTTCCAATTCATCCATTAAAGGTGAAATTAGAAACATGCTGGAAGACTTCAAGAGTGAGATGTTGTAGATTCTTGCCATGCAAATGGATACCTTACATATCGAAAGAAAACAAGAGGAAGCAAAAAGGGCTCTAGCCATTTTTTTCCCTAGATGCACTAAGAGACATCTTAGGAATTAATGCCCATTGAACTCTATAGAGGTTTGTTTAATCTGTGAAGAAAATGATTCTAAAGATAAGTGCCCTTCCTTGCCCAGACTTAATTTTCCAGTGTCTCTGGAAGTCCCTTCTCCATCACTTGTTTCTGGTGCTTCTTCTTCTAAATCCAAGTAATTTGGGGCTGTCATATCTACATGAAATCTGGGGATTTTCTTATATACCAAGGAGCCGAAGGAGCCACTGAACATATCTATTACATAAACCAAAGGAGGCCACATGGACCTAGACCTTATCAACGGGGGATGCAAGGGACATCTCAGGCATACTACAACCCCAACCAAGTCACATCCATAACTTCTTGGGGCCCCCTTGCTCATACTTCCTGGTCCACACCTCCTCCTTGGTCCTTCACATCTCCATATCATGCCCAACCATCCACCCATTCATTTCATCCCTATGCTCAGCCGCAACCTTAGTGGAATGCATTTCATCAGGGGTGGAGGCCGCAATACATTCCTCTTCCCTCTCTTCTACCTCCACCACCTGCCCAACCACAACCCCATCCACATCCATCTCAAATATACACTCCCACTCAACTACCTATACCACCATTTTTAAACCCACACATTGAAGTAACTCAACCCATTTACAATGCTGAGGTACAACACTTCCAAACAACTCCCCTTGAGCTCAATGGTATTCACCATAGCTCAAGAAGAGTATTGCAAAAAAGAGATTATATTGATATCGTTGAAGGACCACATCTAGAAGAAGAATATTCAAAAGAGAAGATCAAAGAACCATGGGCTGCACTTGATGAAGAGAAAACATCAAAATCAAAGACTGAGAGAGCTCCCTCATGGTTACCAACGAATCCTCCATCTATTCAAGAGAAAAATGAGCAAAAAGAAGAAGATGTGAAGGTCATGGTAGAATAAGTCATGAAGACTGATCCAGTTCAGAAAGAGGACCAAGGACATCACAACTATACTGAAATATGGTTCTAGACAGTCACTAAGTTGCAGCATCACTCTCTTCCTCAATTATGCTTGATCCCTTCAAAGTAAAATCATTTGGTCTCTGAAATCCAGGTACATGTCAAAGCATACATTTCAAGCCTCCACATCATGATGTCTATCATCTTGATGTGCACATGGCTCCATTAGAAGTATTATTATACTTGGAAGTGATTTTGTTTTTCAAGTAGAGTAGGGTAGGGAAAAAAAAAAGAAAAAAATGAAAAATAAGAGAAAAGTATAAATCTAAGGTGAAAACCTTCTTGGAGGCACCTTAGATTGGCTCATTGATTGAAAACCTCCATGAGGCAGTCAAGGGGTTAAGAAGAAAAAGAGAGAAAAAAGATCCATGGGTGAAAACTTCCCTTGGAGGTGCCCAGGGTAGGCAATTAAGATGAAAACCTCTCTAAAGTGCCCTAGTTGTTTTCAAAAAAAAAAAAAAGAGATAAAAAAGGAGAATTTTTTGTGCATTGCAAGAGGACCATAGGGAGCAAGAGAAGATGCCAAAGAGCCTATTTCACCTCCTCCACACTCTTCTCCATCATTTATGACCTTTCTTCCACCCCACTATGTTTTTTTCTGGAAACTGTGTGTTCTACAGGAGGCCCTGTGTTTTCTACAGGAGGCTCCTATAGGAACCACAGCCAGAAATGATTCCAAAAAGCAATTTGAGGGGTTGGGAAGATTTATGAAGAATATATAAACCCTCCTACAACTATTAACCCTCCTTTCCATCCACTCCACCCCTGCATCACATCATCATCATTATTTTTTCCTTCCTGTCATAGAAAAACACAAAAACCATTTTTTAGAAAAAAAACAAAAAACAAAAAAATAAAGGGAGTAGCACCTCAAATATCACCTGTATCTTATCTAGTACCTCTCCTTCTCCATCAACATCTTTGGCCCCATCCTCATGGCTCCCAGCACAAAAAAATCTGCTAAAATTTTAAAGGGAGAAGCAGCTACAGGAGCTCCTGTAGGAATTCCTATAGCGGATGATCCCATTAAAATCAAGCCACAACAGTAAAAGAAGTGCAACCATGGGATTGAAGGAGACATCTGTAGCTTAGATCCAGCTAGAGGATACCTGCACAAGGCAAATATCCACACATCAGATAGCGGAGGGAATGCAATAAAGGAAACATAGGCATGCAACAAAGGAAATACAAGCATGTAGTAGCAAAAGGAACCAAAATACCTCACAGCACTTACATTCGACTCACAAGTAGCTGACTAACCCTCTCATCTATTGCACCTATGTAATTAAAAGATATACATAATCTAATGAGATGGTTAGGGTTGAATGAGAACTGGCCACCCTCATGCAGTTGACTGCACACATCCGAAGATGCCACCACACGTGCGCATGGTCAACTCAAAGAAAGATGCCAAGGATAGGTAGTTGAGGGTTTGCAAACTCTGATGCAATGATGAGAGGTGATTATGGGAAAATTCCATGATGACAAAGCAGGAGGGGACGAATGGTCCAAATATGGCAATGTACATTTTTTCCAACTCACCCCATCACCAAAAATATCTATAAGAAGAAATAAATACTCCTCCTCGAAACTCCTTCACCACCTTTTCTTTCATTCTATCCTCGTCCACTTAGTAGTAGAAAGCTATTTGTCACCACCACAACCTTGAAACCATCATTCTCCATCGCTTTCATCCATCCCCCTGCTATCGGCATTCTACAGGAGCACTTACAGGTCCTATAGGAGCACCTATAGGCAGTTGTACAGGAGGGGTAGTGAGTCATTTTTAAGGAGAAAACACGGGTTTTTTGCTCGATTTCTAGCTTGAGGAGGTAGTTTCTATGCATACCGAACTTGATTATCAGTATGTGCAAGGAGTGATATCCTTTTTAAGGAGGGATTGAGTTCATAGAAGAAGGGGAATTACATAAAAAATTTCTGCATGTTTTAAAAAAAAAAGATAGTTTTCCTCTGTTTTCCTGTTTTCTTCAAAATTCTTGTCTCCATCTCTACATTTGGTGTTCAAAAGGGGTATAAGCAAAATGATAGGATGATTCATGAGGAAGGATCCCACCAATTCAACCAGGCCCGATGAACATCCCAAAGTAGTAGCCATATTCACCAGGGCAAATTGGATGCCATTTTTTTAGAAATTCTGACGGTTGGATGAAGAAGTTTCTCAAGAATTTTCCCTTCCTTTAGTCCTTCACTCAAGGACCCATGCCACTGTCACTTTTAGAGGTTTTTCCATGGAAATCACCCCATAATTTATCAGTAGGGTTACCACCCTTCCTCTTGGATTACCTTGGAGCAAAGATGAAAAACCAATTGGACAAGCTGCAAAGAAAAATTTCTACCAGAACAATGAACATCATGTAGAAGAAAAAAGTGGCATTAGAAGGACAAGCATACCCTACCCTTGGGATGACTTCAGTTACCAAATCATCAAATATATTTCTTGTGAGGGGAGGTATAGTATAGTCTATGGCTACCATTTTAGACTCCTCCATGAGCTGAGATATGGCATGGACACTCCAACACCCCAAAAACTCAGCATCCCCCATTTCCTCTTGCAATCCCTCATAGACTCGAGCATTAAGTTCAAGATAGGGAGTCCAGATCAGTTGGCTCACCATGGGCTAATCAAAATTTTAGTGAAACAGGCCCTTCATACATTCACACTCCCTATAGCACAGGAAGTCTTCAGAAACATGATAGCAGAAGATGACATAAAGGCCCTCACATATGATATTAGGCCTTTTGATAGTGAGGAAGAAGTGCAGAAAGGGGGAGAAGGTGAAGCAACTGATGACTCAACAGGACAAGAGAAGGAGGGGGAAGAAACCAAGATAGAAGAGAAGAAGGATGAAGAGATAGAAAATGAAGAAACATAGCAAACAAAGATAGAAGAAAAGACAGAAGGAGGGAAAGAAGAAGAAAAGACAGAAGTGTCTCCTGAGACCTTAGAAAAAGAGGCAACAGCTGTCTTCACTACCCTGAGCACTCCAATTAAACCAGAAGAGAAGAGAAAAAGGCAGGCCTCCATGTACTTCAAGGCTAGGAAAAGCACAAGGATAAAAAGAGGAAAACCATGCAGCCATCTTCAACAGTACCTATTACAATTGGAGATTCACCCACTGTCAAAGGAGAAGAATCTCCCTCTAAAAACACTATCACATATGAAAGAGCGACTCCTAGATCTTTCACCTGGAAGGAAAGAGTGCAACTATAGGACTCAAAAATAGTTCTATAGGAGGCACATACTATTCTATAGGAGACCTTGTCAAAGCTACAAGAGACTGAGAAACTTTAAAAAAGGGTAGAATGACAGTCAAAGGGGAAGGAGGAAGCTACAAAGCCACAAGAACCTGATCTCCTATCTAGCCTTGCCTCCTATTGCCGCCTCCTTCAAGGAGGAAGGATAATTCCAAACATTTGCAATTCCACTGTTCTTTGAGTTGGAGAAAGAAAGAATAAGGACCCACAGGTGGATGCAAATAGCCAAATCCAAGGGAGTTGAGGATATTGGCCATATGGAGAATAAACTCAGAGAAATGGGTCGGGAGTTAAGTGTTGTCAGACATAGAGAAGCAGCTGCAAGGAGCCAACTTGAAACATAAAATGAATTGCTAAGGAGGCAGCTGCAAGAGAAAGAGGCCCAACTGGCATGCATGGCCAGCTGGTCCATAGAGGCATTACAATGTAGGAACCAACAAAATCCTATGCCTTGTATCTCAAGTACTAGTGGATGCAATTTTAGATCAAGACCTTCACACAAGGAGGCACAATGTATTTTCAACATTACAAACAATTTATGGACCTATGTGACCAAAGTACAACAAAAAATAAGGCAAAAATGACATAATTTTACCTGCATAATATGGCCCTCACAAACATGAATGTGTGGGACCCCAATGCTAGGCTAAGGGAACTACAACTAATAGCCATGGCTTCCTGGATGAACCATGAGGAGTTAAGGGCAACTGAAGTGAAAGGGTTGATGATCAGAGAGAAGAATGAGCCACTAATGATCAAAGTTGAGCCATCAGATCCCATGGCTCTCATCAGCACACACCAGCTGCTTGCAAATAATCCTCAAATTGCCCCTAGATACATAAGTGATCAAGCACAGGCCATTGCACGTTTTGAGGACATGGAAAGGTTACTTAGAGATGACTATGTGCATGCATGTATGAGGAGATGGAACACCTTACCACACAATCTGAAGATCAGGTAATATCATTCCCCAATGAGGATGAAGGAGGCACTAAGGAGAGTGCCCATGTATAAGCACTCAATGCAGAGGCTACAGGTCAATTGGATTGGCCTCAAACTAAGTCCACCACTGCTATGAGGCATGCAAGAAGGGAGAACTGAAAAGGAAGAGTAGAGGTAGTGGGAAGAGATAGACAGAAAAACAGGCTTCTATGACAAGGAGGAGGAAACAACATCAGAAGCTTGGGATGCTAGAGAGACCACCAGGGCCATTAAAGATGAGGAGATGGACTAAGTTGCTCAGAGGATGAGCAACACCTTCAGTAGGGGGTGATGATGAACCCCATAAATGGGTAATTATATGGGCTCATTTTGCCTCCTAACATAGTTTAATCAACCATTCTCTTGGCTTATTGAATTTTTTTTTATTATATTTATGCTTATGGAGTGAGTTGGGTTGGTTATGATGCCATGGAGTCTAATATGTGTTTAATGTAGATTTTTGTTGAATTTTGAAGACAAAGTCAAAGATTTAGTGGACAATTGGCAGCAATAATTCAAAGTGGAAAAAGGAGAGGATTTATAGGAGGGAATCCCACTCATTTATTACTCCCCACTTCGAATTCTCCTTCATGTAGCTCAGAGCACAAACAACCAAATCAATGCATTAGGAGGTAGACGAGCAAGTGGAGGATAACTTATATTTATCTCGAGTTTTGGAAGCCAAGCCTCCTTGATTTTGAGGAAGCTATTGGAAACTTCATTTGTATAAGTAGAGAGGCCTATCGCCTCACTACGAGTTGGTCGAATTTTGGTTGAATTCTTGTTGCAGCTTTGCTTTACTCAACTTTGAGCTTACTTTTGTTGACAACTTCATGTAATCCTATTACTATTTTAATAATAAAGATGAGATCCTTTTTTATTTAGCACTAAGTTACCTCAGAGGGCTAAAGCTCTTGGGTTTGGGCCCAGTCCAAGTAGCCAAGATCCTCTTGTTTGTATTTATATGTTTTTTTTCAGTTTATGAATTAGTTGTTGTTAGATGAATTTCTTTCTTGGTTAAGAGTAGGTTGCTTTTGCTGATTCAGAAGGTTTTTTCCATTTGTGCTTTCTATAGCGGGTTGAACAATGGTAGAAAAAAGATACAAAAGGCTAGAAACAATTCCTTGGCCTCCTTTCCTCCCTTTGGGACCATGAGCTGAGGCCTAGACCCTCTTGCTGCCACAAAAACACAGATTTTTCTTCTCCATAGGATTTCTAGTGTTGCAGTTTGTTAGAAGGTTAATTCTTTACTTTAGATCTCTTTCACCAAGCTCATTTATATTTTTACAATAACTCTTCTTCCAGGCTTTCTCTCATTATAGCATTTTTAAGCATTTCTTTCCATAGCTCATAATGTAGATTAGCTTGATGCAAAATTCGGTTTTTTTGATGTACTTAATTTCCTTGCTTACTTGATTTCATTATTTGACTGTCAGTTCTTTTGTAGCAGATTTCTTCTCATAGCAGGTCAGCCTATCAGCCATCACATTCTCTCCCTGATCTATGCCCTACAGGTCACCCAAAGCTCACCTCAAATCTACCTCAGTTTTCTGCCTTTTTCCATAGGATTTCTTCCTCTCTCCCGACCATCTTTCCCTCTCCTAGTGATCCTTGGTGAACCCTAGGCACCCTAACACATCATCCTAGCCTTCGTCTATCCTTTCCACCCACTCTAACCCCTTCAAAACCTTCAAAAATGCTCTCGGTGTCCTCCTATAGACCTCTTGTAGACCTCCTGTAGATCCCCTGCAGCCTCCTGTAGATTTTCCTGTATGCTTCCTTTTGAAGTCCGATTGTGGGAAAAGCCTCCAAAGGCCACCTAAGATTTCCTATGACCCATCCAAAACATCCTACATCTCCTCAAGTCCCAAAACCGCCTTCCATTGCCACCTAATCGCTACCACATTCACAGACAAATAAATTACATGCATGACAATTTCACATAAAAATACATAAAAATCCAAAAATATGTTTTTTTCTCATTTACTTCTAGAAATAGCTTGAGTAGATGTTGTTTACTTCCTTGAGTAGGTAATGGCATTCATTTCATGGTTTTCATCTTTCTTTCTGCAAAAGTATAATTAGTTGGTTAAGTAGGGTTTGCTAGGTTTACTTTACATTTCAGTCTTCTTTTCCTTTCTGCAAGTAGAGTAGCCTCTGTAGAGTAAGCTTTCCTTTCTTTCATCACATAGAGAGAATCTTCTACAATCCATAGAAGTTGGCTTGAGCTCCTAGTAATCTTGTGCCAGCTAACCAAGTGATAGCTTGTAGTAAGAACTAGTACTTGTGCATATAGCACCGTCGCTTCCAAATTTGTTACGAACTACTGGGTTGATAAGAGTAAAGTAGGCAGCCCAGAAGTTGTAGCATTATTGCTACAATACTGGTGCTCACCACATGAACCAATATTCCTCTTCCAAAATTTGTAGTCCTCAGATAGATATTTCTAATAAGGTATTGTGTGCGTCAAATGGAGATCGTATGCCAAAGTTACGACCCCAGGAAGTTGATGTACCAATTTACCCAAACGGGGCCCACAATTTGGCATTTCATCTCCTAGGGTTAGGTTTTTGGATGTTTAGGGCTTTCCATTATTTCTCAACAATAAATAGGCATTCGAGCCTCATTGTAACATAGTTCAGAGGCATGTAGCTGCCACATCTCTTCTAAGAGATAAGCTACCATCACCCTAGCTAGTTTATTTCCATTTCTGTTTGTAAGCATATTTTAGTATTTTACAGTAATGAAATGAAGTATTACTTCTGTTGCATCTCTGTATGTATGGTTATATCTGTAATTTGTTGTGTTCCTGTTTAAATCCGAATCAAGGAGCTCTTATGGAACTCACACCATTTTCATGTGTCCTTATTTATCTTCGTGGTGTTGTTCTTTTCTTGCGGCTTCGGCAGGCTATCTTGGGTAGCCTTGCCTTGGCTACCTCCTTTGTTCTATGGTTTGGGGGTTCCTTTTCCTTGCCTTGGATTTGCAGATTCAAAGTCCCACTTCTTCTATTTAGACTTCTATTCAATCTTGACAGCGTACCGATATGTTGTGTCGAGCAAGTAAATGTCCAGGAACTCCATCTCGTCCTGTATGTACTTATGTTGACAACCACTGTACTTGAGCACCAAATTCCACTCAGTATCCTTCATACCTAGCTTCGTGCAAAGGATATGGAAAATATTTGTGAACTCTGGCACATCTTTGTCCCTTCCCTAACACAGCATGGTCCACTTTATGTATTTGTCTTCATAGCTCTCGACAGGGTAATATTGTTCCTTGATGGAGTCTCGGAAAGAATTCCAAGTGGGTGCGACAGAAAACAACAAGGGTTCATTATCTCCTTTTGTTCACAGTAGGTTTCCCACTAGTTCTTGACATATGGGGTGGCTTTGAGAAGTGCAAAAATAGCCTTTTCCTGATTGGAAAAGTTGTGAACTGAAAAATATCCTTCCAACAGATTTAACCATTTATCTATGGAATCTGCATCTATCAGGCCTTCGAATATGAGAATATCAAGGCTAACTTGTACCTTAAAAGAGTGGCACCTAAAGAGTGGCTTTTGGATGCATATGCATCACCTTTGGGTAGCTGTCAAAGGATCTGGGCAAAGGTATCCATCATTGCATCCCTTTGTTGCTCAAGGGCTTCCTTAAGAAACATTTTGAAAGGATCTTCTACCCCCTCATATTTCTTTTCTTCTACCATGGGAGGCCATTGGGTTTTGTGAGGCTAATCTTGCAATGGTTCAACCAGGTCAAGCCCTAAATCCTTATACCCTGACCTCATTGTGGACATACAAGTAAAATCATAGAAAGAGCAAACCGCTCTGACACCACTGATCCGAACTTAAACATGAATGCAAAAAATTATGAATATAATCATAAAGACAGAGATTCATCATAAACACACTTCATTTCGTTAATTGAAAAATATTGAACTATGCTTACAAATAGAATGGAAATAAGATAGGGTGATGGTAGCTTATTTATGAGAAGAGATGTGGCAGCTACATGCCTTTGAAATGTGTTACAATGAGACTCAAGGGCCTATTTTTTATTGGAAAACATGATAAAACTGTAAAAAACAAAAACCGTAACCCTAGGAGATGTAACACCAAGAGTTTGTGGGCCCCATTGGGGTTAGTTGGGTAGCCAACTTCCAGGGGTCATAACATGGTCATATTATCTTCATTTGGCAGGTACAATACCTTGTTAGAAAGGTCTCACTGAGTACTATAGGTTTCTTAATAGGCCCTTGCCTATGGCTATGGGCCTACTACAGACCCCCCAAAAAAAACATCGTTTAGGGGGTCAAAACTACTCTGGAAGGTTAGGATTCGAAAAACTGCTAGAAATAGTAAATGTTGAAATGATCAAGGAAATAGATGAAAATAATTGGGGGATCTAGGTGGAATATGTGAATGGCCACCAATATCCACATAGATCAAGAGTAGCCCTCAAAGTACATAAAATCATACATAAATCTAGGGCTACCTGGGAAGAGTGATATAAATGAGTGATATATCCCTATCACAAGGTATTCTATTCAACCTTGATGGTATAATTCTACAACATGTGAATAAGTTGGCTGATGTGTGATGAGTGCCAGTATTGCAGCAAGGATGTTGAAACTCCTGGGCTACCAGCTTTACTTATCAACCCGGGGTTCGTACAAACTTGGAGGTGATAATCTTGTATACACAAGTAAAAGTGATGGCCCTACCTATTGTCACTATTCAGGTGGTGAGAGACCACTAGGGTTCCAAAACTGACTTCTATAGAGTTAGAAGAAGCTTTATTCTTTGATGGAAGAAGGGGAAATATACTCTAAGAGAGTTACTCTATTAAAGTAATGGAAAAAGCCGACATGTAATCACCATACTTTGATTAACCATTTAAAAAGCTATGCTAAGTAGAAATGATAAATCAAAAATAAACAAATTATACTATATAAGTTGCAGAAGAAAAAAACGTCAAACATTACTAATGTTCAAGCAAAAAAACTAAACAAAATATCTTTTCACTTTTTGGTTTTTTAGGCAAAATCAAGTATGCAAACTAATTGTTCTTGTGGATGTGACAGGTTGATGGAAGGTGTTTGAGGATGGCTATAAGGTTTATGAAGTGGTTGGATGGTGTGGAGGGGTCCTAGGAGGCTTTTTGTGACTTCCTGGAGGTTTCCCATCAATTCAGCCTCAAAACAGGTCATTTCAGAAAAACCTATAGGATGTACTAGAAACCTACATGATGATCCTGTAGGAATTACAGGGAACCTACAGGATACAACCGAGAGCTAATTAGGATGTGTTGGAGGTCTTGGGAAGCTTAGGAAAGGTGTTTGATGGGTGGAATAGAGTGTTAGAAGGTCTAGGAGCACTTAGGAGTCAATATCGAAGATAATAGATGGCTAGATTCGCTCAATGTGTTTAGGAGAATTTTAATGAAAAATGATGAAAAACTAGTGAGGGTGACGGTAAAACAAGGGATGGATAAGGTGGATCAAGTGGAAGGTGGCTGATGGTTATGAAGTCTTGGTCTACTCCTGAAGTACCTGCTCTTCATAAAACATGTGTATCTGCCAAAACTATGCAACAAAATACATTTTCATAATCAAGAAAAGCATTAATCAATTGCCTATATTATGCATGAAGAAGGTTTCTAAAGGGAATCAAAGCATGAAGGAGATCTTATTGCATAAATGGAGATGTAAAAATATGACAATGAATCTACCTTACAACATTAACCAAATACTGAATTAAAGACAACAAACTCCAAAGCTAATAAAAGAACTAGAAATTTGTGTTTTTGGGGCTATTGAATGGTGCCTTCCTCAAGTCATGGTCCCAGAGTGAGGATGTAAGGCTGAGACACTTGCTAACAACCTCGTGGTGATCCTTCTTCCCCTTGCTAACCTACTACTTGAAAGAAGGCACAAATGGAAGAAAACTACCACACAACCAATCTAATCTACACTACTTGTAATGGGAATGCATCTACTAAGAAAATTAACAATTAAGCTATGAGTCTACGCTAAGCATACATGTACAATAGAGAGGAGCCTTGGATACTAGGGTTGGGCCCTAACCCAAGAGCTTCAGCTCTCTAAGTTAACTGAGTGTTGGCTCAAAACAAAACTCATTCTTATTACCAAAACAACAGATCACATCAAAAGAACTATCACAAGTCTTGCAGCTCGAAAATTGAGTAGATTTTTACAATGAAAATCTGAATCCTATTGAAGTCCTAGGCCTCTCTACTTATACATCTAAAGTCTCCAATGAATTCCTTAAAATTAGGGAGGCTCGGCTCCCAAACTCGTGATAAACTGGTGCTTTGTGTCTCACTTGCTTGGCTACCTTCTAGTCCTCATGATTTGGCTGTTTGCACTCCGAGCTGAAGGAGGAATATTTGAATAGAGGGGTAGTAAATGAGGAGGATTTACCTCCTATAATCCCTCTCCCTTGTCCCATTCGAGTTTCAACCTTGGCCTTTGCCAAAATTCCTTGCTTTTCTCCTTTAATCCCGCATTAAATGCAAATTAGACCACAAAGCAAAATATGCAACTCTAACTCACCTCATACACAAAATATAATCAAAAGCATGCAATAAGTTATGAGAATAGTTGGTTTGAATAAGCTATGAGGTCAATTAAGGCCCATATAATTACCCAATGATGAGGCTCATCATCACCTCGTACTGAAAGTGTTGCTCATCCTCTCAACAACTTACTCAATATCCATATCCTTCATGGCCCTGGTAGCCTCTCTGACATCCCATGCCTCTGTTGTGGTCTCCTCTTCTTGTTCATAGAAGCCTTCCTTCTTTTCTACCTCTTTCAACTGCCTCTTTTCTTCTTCTTATTTTCTCCCTTCAA
The DNA here is from genome assembly GCA_031772625.1 of Pinus tabuliformis. Classification (NCBI taxonomy): domain Eukaryota; kingdom Viridiplantae; phylum Streptophyta; class Pinopsida; order Pinales; family Pinaceae; genus Pinus; species Pinus tabuliformis. Next base: position 239,061,046 of record CM062820.1, read on the forward strand.
CCTTCAACCTTTGCATAGCTTTCTTATACATAGGTGTCATGTTAAGTGCCTCTCTCGACCTTTGCGCGAAGTGATATTCTCTTATCTTTAAGCTATATGGTAGGGTGTTCCATCTCCTTAGGCAAGCATGTATACTATCATCTCCTAGCAGCCTAAACATGTCCTCAAAATGTGAAATTGCTTGCTCTTGGGAAGCAAGATATCTAGGTGCCAGCTGAAGATCATTTGCAATCAAATTATGGGTACTGATGAGGGAAATGGGATTTTATTATTTAGCTCTAATCAAAAGAAGTTTAATTTCCTCTCTTGCCAATATCCTTTTCATCCTTGTAGCTCTTGACCCCTCATGGTTCATCCATGATGCCAAAGCCATTAATTATAGATCTCCTAGCTTGGCATTAGAGTCCCATACATTCATGTCTGTGAGGGCTATTTTGTGGAAATAAAACTCAGCCACTTTGGCCCTATCCTCTAGTGTACTTTGATTACAAAGATCAATAAACTACCTGTAGTCCTGAAATGGCATGGTTCCCCTCTATGCTAGTGTCTTAATTTGAAATGATAGCCATTGTTTTTTGAGGTAGAGAGCATAGGATTTAGTTGGAATCCTACACTACATTGCCTCCAAGAGGAAGCTAGACATACATGCTAATTGGTTCTCTCTTTCCTACAACTGTCCCCTCAGCCATGCATTTTCTATCTCTAGTTGATTTCTCATTATAGCTTCTCTATCCCTCAAGCCACTTAGCTCTCTGCCCATTTATTTGAGTTTCTCTTCCATGTGCCCAATGCCTTCCACCCCCTTTGATTTGGTGATCTCCATCCATAGGTGAGTTCTAGCCCTCTCCTTCTCAAGCTCGAAGAACAATGGGATGGAAAATTTTTGAGGTATGACCCTACCTCCTTCAATAAAACTATAATAGTAGTCCATGTTAGGTTGGGGGCTCAATTCTTTTGTCTCTAGGACCTCCTCTTTATCTTCTTGTTGCTCCCCTACCTTTATTTCCAATTTCTGTGGCTCCTATAGATTCAACAGAGTATCCTGTAGGATTGTTTTTGCTTCTTGTAGATTTTGTTGTGGGTCCTGTAGGATTGCCTTACCCTTTGAGGAAGTTGATATAGTAGTAGGCCTCCTCACATAGGTGATAGGGGACCTAGGGGAAGCATTTTTCCCTTTTGTGTAGGGGAATATTCAATCTCAATAGTAATTTTGGTTGATGTTTGTGGCTTTCCCTGTCCTATTCTTGTGCCCTATCTTGTCCTGGAATATATTGGGGTTTGCCTCTGCCTTTTTCCTTTTTACTTGATTGGGGTGCTGAGAGCAGTGAGGGAAGCTTTTGCTTCTCTCTCAATGGCCTCTAGAGACACCCTAAGTGACTCCTCCTTCTGTTCTATCCCCTTTGTTCTATTGCCTTCTTCCTCTTTGTCTTTCTTGTCTTCTTCTTCTTGTAGACCTTCATCGTCTCTATCATATTCCTCTTTAATTTCCTCCTCTGTTTCTTCATCATCCTCCTTCTCTTCTCCCTCTTCTTCTTCATCTTCATCATGTTCCTCTATTTCAACTCCTTCTTCATCCATCTCATCCTCATCTCCTTTTGTATCTTGCTCTTCCTGTTTTACTTCCTCTTCACTGACAGTAGGACTAACATCATAAGTGTGAGATTTGATGTCATCCTCTACTGGCATGTATTTAAAAATTGACCATGTTATAGGGGTTCAGAGGTTTTGGATGGCATCTTTGATGGGGAGCCTAATCAAACCATGGTGAGCTAATTGTTGGGAATTCCCCTCCTTCACTTTGATGCTTGAGTCTACAAGTTATTGAAGCAAGAAATATGGTGAGGAAGTGTTTCTGCTCCAAATCTTAATTCTTCAAGGATCCTAAAATGATAGCCATAGAAAACACTATATCTACCCTCACATGAGATGTATTTGATTAGTTGGTAGCCTACTTCACTCCATGGATATGGAAGACATTCCCTCCTTACTTCATTTTTGTCCTTAGTGGGTTCCTCGCCTTCTTAAATGAATTTTCTTTTCGCAACCTGGTTATCTCCTTTGTCTTCTTTTCTCCATGGTATTCCTAGGGGAAGTGTGGTGACCCTACTAATGAGCTTAGGGGTGAGATCTATAGTGAGGCCCCTTATTACGACAATGGCATGGATTCTGGTGTGTAGAGTAAGGAAGAGAGCAAATTCTTGAGCCACCTCATCATCATACCCTTTGAATCTTTCGAAAAACCCCATCCAATTATGTCTTGCGAAGATTTCAAGTACTTGGGGGTGTTGTTGGATTCTCACAGTGTTTGTGGGCTCTCTCCTATTAAACCCTCCTGTCATCTTGTTGGTGAAGGTTGAGGAGAAAATGAGAAGGTTGAAACAATTTTTCAAAAGCAAGAGAAAAATAGAGATGACTATGTATTTAATTCCCTTCACACAATTGCTAAATTCACTCAATTTTAGAGTATCCTTGGCTCATTTACTTGCAAAGCGGAATGTAATTTTAGAGCCTACCTCTTTAGACTGGTTGTAGTGGCCAACTCCCGTGATATCCCTTCTGAACTGCTCTCTACCAATCCTATAGATAGTCTCTATGTATCTTGTAGACAATCTTTGTATCCTGTAGGAATTCCTGTGCATGCTCCTGTAGGAATTCTTGTGCAGTCAATGATGGATATTTTCTTCCATTGGGTTGCCTTGGTTATGAGAGTGACTTGAGTGAGGGAGTTTCTAGTAGGTGAAATGCATGAATGCATGGGAACTATTTTTACTTCCTCTTATGGTGATTCAGGGTGAGGTGGTGTGCTGGCAGCAAAGGTATGTTGCCATTTTTGGACCATTGGTCCCCACTACCACCTCATCATTTCCCACTCCTCATAATCAACTCCCACCTCATAGATCTGTAGTTTAACAACTTTTTGTCCTACTCATTCTCTGTTTTTGAGTTGATTGTAGCCACGTGTGAGAGGACACCTAGTTGTGCATGTGCTGACTGAATGAAGGTGGGCAAGTTAAATGGCCACATTTTCACTTATAGATCAACTATCTCATAACCCTTACAATGTTTTACTACATGATGCATATGAGAGAGTGAGCAGGATACTTACCTATGGTTTCAATGCTATGTTGCAGTTGTCGAAGACCAGAGGTGCTGTTGTGTATATTTTCCACATGCCATTCTTCTTCCTCCTCTTGTTGTTTGCTAATGGCTTCTCTGTTTTTGCAGGTATCTATCGTTGAAGATTTGATGCTACTGCTTTGGAGCTCTTGATCATCATGGTGAAGACTTGTTGTTGGTGTGATTGGTATTCTATGGGATAGGTTGCTACAAGATTTCCTACAGGATGTCCTATAGCTGCTTCTCCCTTGGAATTCTTTAATCATTTTTCTTTTTGGGGCTATGAGGATACTGACATGGATGGAAAGGAGTGGGAGTGTGGAGAGTAAAGGATACTCAAATGATTATCTTTACTCCTTTATGTTTCCTTTTTTTTTCTTTGAAGACTCGCAAAAACTATTGAAACTGATCTTTTTTTGAATGGTGAGTGCAGGGATGATGATGGTGGATGAGGTGAGGTGTTGGATCATGAAGAGGGTGAATGTTAGGGACCTAACAAGTCCATCATTTGCCTTCAGATTGCTTCTTGTAGGATTTCTGGGTCACTGTAATTCCTACAGGATGATCCTGTAGGTTTTCAGGGGATCTTGTAGGAATACAGGGGATCTTGTAGAAAACACAGTCTTTGTATAAATCGAAGCAATGGAGTGGAAAATTGACAAAAATGAATATGTGAGTGGCAGTGGTCTCGTTGGGATCCTCTTTTGCTCTTTAAATACCCTTCTCGCCCACCTGCAAATGGAAATTTCATGATATATATATATATATATATATATATATATATATATATATATATATATATATATATATATATATATATATATATATATATATATATATATATATATATATATATATATATATATATATATATATATATATATATATATATATATATATATATATATACAACTACGTTACCTCGGAGAGGTTTTCACCCTAGTTGTTTGCCCTGGGTGCCTCCAGAAAGGTTTTCACCTAGGGATATTCTCATTCTCTTTTTCTTTTTGTTTTTTTTTCTCCTTTTTTTTTCATCGCTGGGCCACCTCAAGAGGTTTTCAACCCAAAAATGGGACTTAGGCACCTCATGGAGGTTTTCACCTCAGTCCTTATTCTTTTTTTTTCCTGAGTGATTTGATGAGGGAGGAGCTGGAACTTGCTCCACTATCATCACTATTTTATTGATATCACCAACGAACTCTTGTTTTGATAAAGGTCTCTTGTACATTTTTAATCGGTGTTCATTAACAAGCAAGGGAATGTCTTCTTCATCTATGGTTATGATTTGAACTGAACCATTATCATGGCATATTTCCACAACATAAGGTCTGAGCCATATTGTCCTTAACTTTCCCTTGAAGTCTTTATACCTAGAATCATATAACAATGCCCAATTACCTTCTTGAAATTGCTTCTCCTTGATATTTTTATCTTGCCAGATCTTCCTTTGAAGTTGAACTACCTATGTATGTAGGAGGGTCTGCATTCTAAATTCATCCAAACCATTCAATTGAAACAATCTCTCTTCTATGCACTGCTAAGATCCAAATATAGTTGGGCTGCCATCCTTAATGTGTTATATTCAAATTGAATGGACAACAAGGCCTTTTTCCCATAGACTAGATCATAGGGTGTGAATACAGTGGTGGTCTTCCATGTGGTATTATAGGCCCAGGTGGCCTCAACTAGCCTTTCTTCCCAATCCTTCCTACTGTTGCTCACCACCTTGGTTAATATGCCCTCCAATGCTCTATTGGTCACCTCCACTTGCCCATTAGCTTGTGGATGATAGGGAGTGGAGGTCCTATGCTTGATTTTGTGATGGGTGAGTAGGTCTTCAATCATGTTGGAGGTAAACTGGTTGCCTTCATCTGTGACTAGCTCTCTAGGGTACCTAAAGTTGTAGAATCCATTCTCCCTTAGGAACTCAGCCACCTTCTCTTTTGTTGTTGCCTTAATTGTCTTGGTTTCAGGCCACTTAGTCAAATAATTAGTGCACACAATAATGTATTGTTTTTTCTTTGAAGGAGGGTCAATAGGCATAATGAAGTCCATGCCCCACTTGTCAAATGGCTCAAAAGTCACTTGAGGCTGCAGAGGCATTTCATGTCTTGGAGTAGGCCTTCCCATCCTCTGGCACTGATCACACTGACTAGTGTATGTTTTCACATCGTGATGAAGAGTGGGCCAATAATAGCCTGCTTCTAACACTTTGAATGTTGTCCTCTTTGCTGCAAAGTGACCTCCACAAGGCCCATCATGACAGGTTAGAAGAATGCCAAAGACTTCCTCTTCCCTAACACACCTTCTCAAAGTTTGATTTGGGCCAAGTTTGAAAAGATTGCCCCCAATCCAAATGAAGGGGGCACTTTTCCTGACTATCTTGCTCTTTTCTTTGGAGGACAAGTTTGGTGGGAACTGTGCTGATACCAAATAGTTTTCTATATCAGAAAACCATGGAGAGAGAACTGAAATAGAAAATAAGTGCTCATCCAGTAACTGGTCATCCACCATTCCTTCTTCACCTACAGGAAAATTTACCCTAGATAAAAAGTCTACAACAACATTTTCCTTACCAGGCTTATCAACAATGGTTAGATCAAACTGTTGTAATAAAAGTAACCATCTTAATATCCGAGCATTCACATCTGGTTTTTCCATTAAATATTTGATTGCAGCATGTTCAGTATGCACAAATGTTTGATATCCTATAATGTAATTCCTAAATTTATTTAATGAATGCACAACAGCCAGGAGTTCATTTTCAGTCACTGTATAGTTTAGTTCATCCTTTGATAAGTTCTTATAGATAAAATAGATAGCATAAGGTAATTTTTCATCTATTTGACCTAGGGCTGCTCCTATGGCTTTGTGTGAGGCATCATCATGAATATAAAAGGGCAGGGCTTCATTTAGGCCTCAGACAATTGGTGCAGTGGTTAACTTATCCTTTAGGATGTTTAAGGCCTCTTGACAACTTTTTTACCATATAAACTTAGAATCTTTGGCTAACAAACCAACTAAAGTAGAGGCCAACTTGCTGAAGCCCTTTATGAACCTTTGGTAGTATCCACCTAATCCTAGCAAACTTCTAACATCTCTCTACTTTTGAGGAGGTGGCACCCTTTGGATGATAGCTATTTTGTTTGGGTCCACTTACAATCCTTGCTGAGATATTGAATGACCTAGCACGGTCCCTACAGTCATTAAGAATTCACATTTTTCAGGACTGAGAGACAGGGTCATTTAAATGAATTTGTGTAGTACTGTTCCTAGGTTAGACAAGGATTCTTTGAAAATCACAGCCATAAGGTGTAAAATCATCCATATAAATCTCCACTACATCATGGACTAATTCGGTGAAAATACTCAAGACTTCTCTTTGGAAAGTGACAAGAGCATTGCATAGGCCAAAAGGAACGACCATATAGGCAAAAGTACCCCAAGGACAAGTGAATGTGGTCTTATCCTGGTCTTTTGGGTAGATATGAATTTGGTTGTACCCACTAAGTCCGTCTAGGAAAGGGAAAAACATTTTCTCTGCCAGGCCATATAGCACTTGGTCAATGAAGGGCAAAGGTAGATGATCCTTATTTGTGGCTTTTTTCAACTCCCTGTAATCGACACAAATCCTCCACTTACCATTTTTCTTGGGAACTAACACCAAAGGAGATACCCACTTATTGTCAGAGATAGGGTAAATAAATCCTGCATCTAGCCATTTTTGCAATTCTTCTTTGACTATATATTTAAGAGCTAGATTCATCCTCCTTTGTGGTTTCTAGACCGGATTGTAACCTTATTTCATGTATATGTGGTGAGTACACACTGAGGGGTCTACTCCCTTAATTTCCTTGTAACTCCAAGCGAAGTCTTCTAGATTTTCCCTTAACATGTTGCATAGCTTCTCCTCTTTGAGAGCAAAAAGAGATGGATTGATTTTCAAGGTTCTCTTTGGGCTGAATTCTATGGTTTTGACATGGAGTGGGTTGGAATCAGTCAAGCATAAGTCAATTGGATGATTGTTTTGGGTTTCCTTTAATTCTTCTTCTAAAGCTAATGAAACGAGAGTTGGACTTTGGAGTAGGTGTTCAATCAAGTCATCCTCATCTTGTTGTCCTCCTCCAATGGTTTCTTCTAAAGCATAAAGTTGGGCAGAATAAACTTCATCTTCTTCCTCCTCCTCTAACCATAAAGGTAGATCATGCTCTAGAGAAGGTTGAGCAGGAGGGTATAAGACTTGCTGTCTGGACATATGCCCATTCTTGATGGCCATATTCCCAGCTCTACAGCTAATGTAAGCATCAATAGTGGCCAACCATGGCCTCCCAACAATGAGAGGATAACCAGTAAACTTAGCCTTAAGCTAGAGAACTTGGAAATCTGCAGGGTACTACCAGGAATGAATGGAGACCATCACATGCTCCACAATTCCCTCAGGGGTTACTATGGAACGGTCTTCAAGTTGCAGTACTATTGTGGTCTTTCTCATTGAACCTTGGAGGTTGAGCTTGAGCATGGCTTCCTTGGTCATCACATTAATGGAAGCCCCAAGATTGATCAGAATGTGTGGGAAAATGGTGCCATTGATGTGCACATCTACTACAGGGCTTCCAGGGTCCAAATATTTTGGACAGATTACCTTCCCCAGCATTAAGTCAGACAACTTCCCAATGACATCAATGGTTAGGGCATCCCTTTCTTGCCTCCCTGGATGCTTAAAGAATTTCTCCTTAATTAACTTATTGTAAATGGGAACATATTTTATTGCTTGGAGAAGGGGGATCTTTACACATAGATTTTTCAATTCTCTCTGAATTTCAGTCTCTTTTGGAGTAGGCTAGAGTGGTTGGGCTAATATCTTAGGAAAGGGTGGATTTACTTTAAGGTTGCTTTCCTCACTTTCTTCCTCAACCTCCTTAGGTGGAGGGAGAATTTGGTTATCCAGGAGAACTCTCCCAGATCTCAGGTTAATCTCCTAGATTTCCACAACACAAATTGGATATGATGTTTCTCCACTGTATACTTGTTGAACCTACCTATTGTTCAAGTTTGGCTTTGGCTGGGTAGGCATCTGGGGTTGCCTGGGTGGAGTAGAGTGTAGGACTTACAATTGGGCAGTTGGTGGAGGTAATAGAGCTGACGCATAGTTGTATTGGGGCCTCCACCCCTGGAGTGGTGTATTCCACTAAGGTTGGGGTGGAGAATAAGGTTGGAATGGATGGTTGGCTGGCTAGGAATGATACTGAGATGCATAGGACCAAGGAGGGGGTGTATACTAGGAAGGATGAGTAGGGGGTCCCCAAGAAGGTATAGCCATGGTTTGGTTGGGGTTGTAATATGCATGGGATGACCCTTGCATGCCCTGCTGATATGGTCTAGGCCCATGAGGTCTCCTTTGGTTAATGTATCAAAGATGCTCAATGACCCCTTCAGCTCCTTGATATGTAGCTTTGAGTTTGGGTAAAGAAGGGCACTTGTCTGTGGAGTAGTTTTCTTCACAGACCGAGCAAATTTCAATAGAGTTCAATGGACATTCATTCCTACAATGCCTCCTGGTGCATCTAGGACAAAAAATGGCCAATGCTCTCTTTGCTTCCTCCTGCTTTCTTTTAATGTTCATGATTTCCATTTGCAAGGCAATGATTTGCAACACCTCACTCTTGAAATCTTCCAGCATGTTTCCAATTTCACACTTGATGGATGAGTTGGAAGATGATGTACTAGCCACAGGTTAACTACCCCTACCCTTTTTCCTGGCTGCCCTAGGATGGTTTCTAAAGACAAACTTGATATCCTCATAGGGTAATTGGTATATATCTCCTCTTGCTAACAAATGTAAGGTATATAGAAGATCTTCTCTTATTCCCCTAAGCAGGACTAGATTTAGTGACTCAGGGTCAAGTGTGCACCTAGCCCTTTTGTAACTGAGTTGAAATATTTCTTTGTAGTCTTCTAAGGATTCATCATGGCCTATGGTCATCCTAAAAATTTCTTCTTTAGTATCCTTTAACCAATAGTAGTCCCGATATTTGTTGTTAAAGGCCTACTGTATCTGAGCCCAAGTTGTGATGCTATCTCTAGGTAAACCCAACAACCAGCGTAATGTTGTATCCTTGACGGTAGATGGAAATAGTTTTAACTTTTTCTCAGCATCTATTTAGTCATAGGTTCGACATATAACATCAAACACAAATAGGAAAGTGTCGAGGTCCTCTGTGGTGAGGCCATGGAAATGAGGTAGGGTAGAGGGGCTTATATTTTTCATCTTGGTGTCCCCATTGGTTTTGCCTGATGGGGAAGGCACCCTCAACTCTCTGTCTATTCCCTCTGTCATTTTGGTTTTCATCCATTGGTTCAGTAGGAATGGGTTCCTTTTCTTCTTCTTCCCCTGTAGGTTCTTCAAATCTGTCAAGTTTCTCACCTAAGGAATCCTCCAAGTCACAGCCACTGAAGAAGAGAGAAGGTTGGATTTTGGAGGCAATGGGGGTATTTGGAAAAAATTTCCCTAAGTTTTCCCTGTTCCTACGGGGCATGAAAGGAAATATTTTTGGGTTGGTTTTGTATTCTTTTTTTAAAACCTGGAAAGTACTTGTAGAATTGAAATTGATGATTGAGTGAAAATTACTGACAGAATAAAAAAGCTACTTGCTGAATTGAAATCCTACTTGTAGAATGGAAAGGAAAGCAGATAATGAAAATGAAAGAAAGGAAACAACTGGATTACTTTTGTAGAAATAAACTACTAGTAGAATATTGAAGACAAGAAATAGAAGAAAAGAAAGCAGTAATCACATTCTACTTAGACACCTCCCTAGCAATGACACCAAAAAGTGATGAGTGCCAGTATTGTAGCAAGGATGCTACAATTCCTGGGCTACCAGCTTTACTTATCAACCCGGGGTCCATACAAACTTGGAGGTAATAGTGTTGTATGCAGAAGTAAAATTGATGGTTCTACCTATTGTCACTATTCAGCTGGTGAGAGACCACTGGGGTTCCAATCCAGACTTCTATAGAGTCAGAAGAAGCTTGATTCTTTGATGGAAGAAGGGAAAATCTACTCTAACAAAGTTACTCTACTGCAATAATGGAAAAGTCCAACATGTAATGCTAAACCACACCATACCCTAATTAACCATTTAAGAAGCCATGCTAAGCAGAATTTCTAAATCAATAATAAAAAAATGCTACTATATAAGTTGCAGAAGAAGAAAGAATCAAACAATACTAATGTGAAAGCAAAGAAACTAAACTAAATCTATTTTCACTTTTTGGTTTTTTAGGAAAAATCAAGTATTCAAACTAATTGTTCTTGTCAATGTGATAGGTGGATGGGAGGTGTTTGACGATGGCTAGAAGGTTTATGAAGTGGTTGGATAGTTTGGAGGGGTCCTAGGAGGCTTTTTGTGACTTCCTAGAGGTTTCCTATCAATTCAGCCTCAAAACAGGCCATTTGAGGAAAACCTACAAGATGTACTAGAAACCTATAGGATGATCCTGTAGGAATTATAGGAAACCTACAAGATACAACTGAGAGCTAATTGGGAGGTGTTGGGAAGCTTAGGAAAGGTGTGTGATGGGTGGAATGGAGTGTTAGAAGGTCTAGGTGCACTCAGGAGTCAACATCCAAGATAAGAGATGGTTAGATTCGCTCAATGTGTTTAGGATAATTTTAATGAAAAGTTATGAAAAACTAGTAAGGGTGATGGTGAAACAAGGGATGGATAAGGTGGATGAAGTGGAAGGTGGCTGCTGGTTATGAAGTCCTGGTCTCCTCCCGAGGTACCTACTCTAAATAAAACATGTGTGTTTGCCAAAACTATGCAAAAAGCTACATTTTCATAAAATAGGAAAGCATGAATCAATTGCCTATATTATGCATGAAGAAGGTTGTTGAAGGGAATGAAAGCATGAGGGAGATCTTATTGTAGAAATGGAGATGGAAAAAGATGACAATGAAAGATGCCTTGCAACATTATCCAAATACTGAATTAAAGACAACAAACTACAATGCTCATAAAAGAACTAGAAATCTGTGTTTTTGGGGCTGCTGAAGGGTCCCTTCCTCAGGTCATTGTCCGAGAGGGAGGAAGTGAGGCTAAGACACCTGCTAACAACCTTGTGGTGCTCCTTCTTCCCCTTGCTAACCTGCTACTTGAAAAAAGGCACAAATGGAAGCAAACTATCACACAACCAATCTAATCTACACTACTTGTAACGAAAATGCATCTACTAAGAGAATTAACAATTAAGATATGACTCTACACTAAGAATACATGTACAATAAAGACGAGCTTTGGCTGATAGGGTTGGGCCATAACCCAAGAGATTCAACCCACTGAGTTAACTCAGTGCTGGCTCAAGAAAAAACTCATTCTTATTACCAAAACAACAGATTACATCAAAAGAATTGTCACAAGTCTTGCAACTTGAAAAAATAGTAGAGTTTTACAATGAAAATATGAATCCTATTGAGGTCCTAGGCCTCCCTACTTATACATCTGATGTCTCCAATGACTTCCTTAACATTAGGGAGGCTTGTCTCCCAAACTCGAGATAAATTGGTGCTTTCTCTCTCACTTGCTCCGCTGCCTTCTAGTCCTCATGATTTGGTTGTTTGCACTCCGAGATGATGGAGGAATATTTGAATGGAGGGCTAGTAAATGAGGAGGATTTACCTCCTATAATCCATCTCCCTTGTCCCATTCGATTTTTTACCTTGGTCTTTGCCAAAATTCCTTTCTTTTCTCCTTTAATCCTGCATTAAATTCACATTAGACCACAAAGCAAAATATCCAACTCTAACTCATCTCATACACAAAATATAATCAATAGCATGCAATGAGTTATGAGAATAGTTCATTTGACTAGGCTAGGAGGTGAATTAAGTCCCATATAATTACCCAATGATGAGGATGATCAATGTGGAGCAACCTCAAATCTGTTTTATTATCGACCAATGAGGTATACCATTAAAAAATGCAGGTGGACCTGCAGATGATAAAAATGGACCCCAAGGTATATATCACAATCAACATAGCGTGAATAAATGTGCCAACATTGAAAACTTATGGTTTGATCAAGAGCCAATGGGGTAAACCTACTATCAACTATGAGGAATCTTCCCATTAGGATCTACAAGCTCTAATGTATTGCTAGTTCCTATATCAAACTCTTGGATAATGAGTTAAAATAGACAAGAGAAAATTCATCAAAGGAGGGGCTTAATGTATCCCCCATTAATTGAAACAAAAAATACTGAGAGATGATCTGAATGGATGATGTCATGAGGTACAAATGGCATAGGGATGGGAAAATGCAAATGGCCAACTAAGGTTTATACTTCCCTTGAACATGTAATGTCACAACAAAAGAATGATTGGTAGCATTGACTAATGAGCACCACATGATATCATACAATAGTGTATGAGGAATTGAATTAAACTCCATAATGACTGGAAGAGTAACCAACTGAAGTAGTAGAATGACTCCTATATATGGTATAGATCTTAATAAAGCTAAAACCAAACTATAAGGTAATGATGCAAAAAACTACCATGTTCAATGGTGACATAATTAATTCTACTATTTTGATGAATATAATAATAAAAGTGATTTCCCCCGCTTTTTGTCTTTTTACTGGTTTGTTATCTCCTTCATAGTTAGTGAGCAAAAAAGAGAATATAAGTGATCTCAATAGTTTCTTTGTCATATAGTTTTAATGAGCCCAAAAATATATAAAATGACACTCAATAAGGTGTCTTATTCATGGTTTAATAAACCTAAAGAAGAGGTACTAGTGTGCTCTATAGATGGTGTCATTTTCTAGAGGTTTTAGTAATCCTAAAGAAATAGATAAAAGGATGCTCAATACCCTTTACTGATTAATGAGCATGCGAAGGTATATCCATTGTGACAAATACCCTCGAAAATTTTTCCTACACTTGAATTTTAGAGCCTCCTTGTGATCATGTGATCTATCATTTCAAGTTTTTTGTTGTCGCTTCATGGTCGGTTAATGTTTCCCAAGTGCCTGAGTCTTCTTCTAAGATTATGAAGTCACTTTATTACACATTCTAAACCTTTGATGCATTCATAATAACACATAGTCCTAGCAAGCTTAGTAGTCAATGACTATTCGTGAATATAGGCATTGTGTAGTTCTTGAGAGTAAGGTTTGCGCAATCACAAGGAATAATGATTGTGCAATGTTTGGTTACAATGCTTGCATGACCACTCTTGGCAATAAATATGTAGTCTATAAGGAGAGTGCACTACACAATCCATGTTGAAAAACAGTGTGTAATATCATTTTATAGTCTCTCTCACTTTAGTTGCAATTGTATCATCGTTGAGGTGAATTTCCTCAATTATCGCTTTTGTGTACCTTTGGTTTCACAAGTGTTGTTTTCACTTTCCCAATTATTGATTTTTCTTGATTTCACTTTAACGAGTGCCACTTTTTCCTTTTCTTCACTTTGGCATGTGTCACTTTTAATTTCTTTAGCATTTGCAAGTGTTGTTTTCACTTTTTCTCATTGTTGCAAATGTCCCTTTTGATTGTTTCCACTCTTGCATGTGTTGCAGTTTGGCGAACCACTTGAGGGAGATTTATCACACTCTTGTACATTATTTGATCTTATATACCATAATAATAATTTCTATAAACTCTCCCACAACTTGGCACACTTTCTGGTTGCAATCGAGATTCCTATTGTAACTTGTATTCCAAGTGTCGCAAAGCTACATTTCAACTATTGCACTTAAAAATAAGTCTCACTTTGTTATCGTTTCAAGGTATTCTTGTTTATTTTTGGTATTATGCATTGTTTTGGCTTGTGTTGATGTTATCTGAGTGCGAGATCACTATTTTAGGACTTGTTTACATGTATTTCTCTCTCTTGTCTGATTGATCTCACATCTAGTCATTTTCAGAGATTTCACTATATTTGCAACTTACTAACATTTATCCCTTGTAGAACTATGAAAGATACAGTCTTAAGTCATAGTCAAGCATCATCTACCTCTTTGAACTATGCACTATGTAGTCCTAGAGGACACTCTTCCTCAAATGTACACTTAGCAACCTCGAAGTGTGGACCATCAATTTGGTTTCTTAGCCTTATCAACTGCATAACACCTTGTCCTATATTTCCCTGGATTGTGCATTGCATATTTGTAGGTGACATTGGAGCCTCCTTGTGTCACTGTCATGCCCAATTATGTAGTCCCCTAAGCTGCCTCTTCAACTAGTATGCATTGCACAATTACAATGTGCAACGTTGTCTCCTTATCTCCCTAGATTGCTCAACTACATAATTTTCTTTATCTTGTGGGCATCCCACTATGTATTATGCAGTTATAGTGAGAAGTAGGTCACTTCTAGGTCACTAAGACCATCAACTTTGCAATTCATAGATTTTTTTCCCTTAATCGTTGTGCATTGTGCAGTTATAATGGCTAGCCCTGTGCCTTTGGTTGATTGAAACCACTCATTGTGTTCTACCTTGACATATATTTCCTCCTACTATACATTGCACAGTTCTAGTGGATACTAAGGTCATTGATTAGCCATTTTTATGCTCAACCACATAATATATACCTCCTCTTCATTGAGCATTGTGCACTATGCATTCTCATACAGTAAGCTCATCACCTTTTTTCCTGGACTTCCCCATTGCGTGTAATCTTGATAATGCTTCCCTAAGTCCACATTGTACAATTCCATAAGATAGTGAAGTCATCCTGGGTCCCTATAGCACTCAACCGTAGAATTCTTAGCCTCCTTCCTGTAAATACTTTGCACATTTCCCTATCACAGTCAACATCTTCCATAAGTAGGCATAGGTAGAATAAATTATTTTCGGGTTGATATTTCCTTGTCATGAGTGGACTTCATTTGAAGGTGTATCATCTCAAAATCCAAGGTGATGCTCAAGGAAGATTTAAAGTAGGAGTTACAAGAGAGAAGTTATGAATAAGGAGCAGAAGAAGGAACTATCATGAAGAAATCGTAGACCGTGACAGAATGGTGGCATCTCCTATTGCCTTGGAAGGTTCTAACATTGATCTAGACCCTTTGGAGGGTGAATATAAGAAAGAAAATATCCATCATGAAGAATTCAAATTCTTATAAGCAAGGAGAAAGGGTAGGCTTGAACACATCATAATGAAGTTCTATGTCATCAATGCCAAGTCATGGCTTCTACAAGTGACATCACAAAGTCATATTTGTCAATGTATATTTGCACATCATTTGTGTAATGTAATTATTATATTTAAAAAAATGAAAAAATGTAAAATGTCTGGAAGACCAAGGGTCCTACATGGCATGTGAAAAGTCATTAGAAGGTTCTAGAGTCATTAGAAGTTCAAAGTTCATATAGGGATTTAAAAATTCATAGTATAAGCTCAAGAGTCATGAGGGAGGTCAAGAGTCACATGGGAGGCCAATAGTCACCTCATTTGTTATAAATAAACCCTAATGGATCAAGAGAAAGAGCTTTTGGACTTTGGACTTTTCACCTTGGCTTCTCTAGCTTGGAATAAAGGAGAAGATATTTCTTCAGAGGAGCAAGTGATGACTTAATGTTCCACTATTGCGGCTCATGCCACATCCTTGTAATAATGTGTTTTGGGTCTTTCACTTAATATATTAATCTCTTAGAGTCAACACACTTTCATGAATATGTTGTGAATGATTGTGATACTATTCTTTCATTTTTTATGGTGTATGTTTATATTAACACATACGAATGAAAATGAACTATTTTGTTGGATTTGGTATGCATCTTATTGAATGTGTGTTATTACTTGCTTTTATTATAGTTGTTGTCTTGTGAACTAATTTGCAGGTTAATGAATGATTCTTTCATGCTCTTGTGTGTTCTTTTAGGATAATACTATTATTTTTATTCTAGAGTCTCACTCTCTCTTTCCCCTTCCATGAAAGTAACATATATGCATTGAAATTGTATGCCTCACAATGTCAACTTACTTACTTCTTTCAAATATTGTTTACATAGTCTCATATGTTAATAATTACAACTAGGGAAAATTCATAAGGATAATGGGAATTGACCTTATTTCCTTGTTAGGGCTCCTAATCCAAATGATGTGAGGTCTAATTGTGACTTCATACCGAGATACACGCTTAGTTGGTGGATTTCCAGATATCGAGATACGCCAGATGACATGTTAAGCCCATTGAGTCTGTTTTGAATCTCTCATCTTGACTGGATCATTCCCAAATCATAATACTGATATGTTTTTTAAATAGAGAAAATATTACACTCACCGTGGAAGTTGCTTAAAACTTGTCTTAATTAAAGTTTTATGACAAGGGTAGAATATCCATAGTTGAGCATGCATATCAATTTATTAAGTTTTGTGATCTTAATGAAGTGATTTCTGAAGATGTTTCTTGTAAATTATTCACCGTCACAGTTGAAGGTCAAGATAAATTATGGTTTCATACCTTATCATTTACTTCTATTCATTCATTTGAACAACTCTTCAAGTAAATTGATCAATATTTTGAGAGGTATTATTACCGAGATGTTTATAAAAGGATTACTAACTTAGATTGAAACCTGATGAACCAATAGAGGATTTTGCTAATATATTTGTTCACTATGTTATGAATTTATTGAGGAAGATGTGGATGGGGTTTTATTCAATGAAATGTTTTATCAGTTGGTTCAAATCTCTTTGAAACAATGTGAATTTGAATCCTTTGTTGATTATTCTCTTCCAACTTTCATCGATCACGAGGAAACTATAATATCATAGGAGGAATCTACGACTCCTTTTGTTCCTTCTCCTCCTCCTTCTTCATTACCAATAAAATGGTCCCTCATATTGATGTTGGCATTAGGAAATCTAAAAATTGAACTTTTGGTCCTTTTATCCTACCTATATTTTCTTACCATGATCAAGATCTCATCTAGGGAAACTTCAAATGTTATCTTAATTCCATGAAACCTAAATTGGAGATTGGTCCCTTGATTCCCCCATATCACATTAATGTGTATAACTTGAATTTTTAATCTAACATCATTAAATGTGTTGCTTCTTCGAGGGAAACCTATCATCCTTTATCATCTACATGTCGTCACCCTTGTACCTTGTTCCTCTTGATCAATCTGCCCCTCTAGCTAGATCTTCAGATACTTTTGATTTTCAATTTGTTGTTCCAAATAGAAATGAGGTACAAGGTGGTCACATTTCATAGGTAGAGGAGTAGAAAGGTAAAGATACTTTTGAACTCTCTCCCCTATTTCAAATTCCTCCATGTCAATATGTTGTTCCTCCATTCTTGGCTAATTTAGAATCTTGTGATCTCGACAATCAATCAAATGAAATCCATATGCTCAATAAATATAAAGCCTTAGGAAACCATCATTCTGATGAAAATGAATCTATTGATATATATGGTGATGGATGCCCAGTTACATCCACCAATTTCTTGATTTCTTGGGAAGGCTTCAATTTGAAAGGTTCAAATCTAGAATATGATCTAGTCAAAGAAGATTCTTTTGTGGACACTTCTTCTTCAGCTCACTATCCTTTGTGTCCTATTACTTGTAATGAGTTAACTTGTGATGAAAATATGCCTTTCCCTTTGAATCTATAATTCGACCAGCTAAATTTTAAATTAACATAATGAAGTGAGGTCATCCATGATGAAGAATAAAGAAATGAAATCATAGAGCATCCATTCTTTGCCTTACAGTCTCTAGCCTTGCATTAGGATAATTATTTAGTACAGGTTTCTCATGAGATTTTTCTGATCTATACATCCTTGGAAACACAATAATAATAATCTTATGACTTGAGTAATCTATTTATGGAAGTTGTAAAATCTAATCAAACCAATGATGTAGATGGTTGCCATGTAGATAATGGTGATCTTGACTTAATCGATAGTAGCTATGCACACACAATTCATGATATGACCTAGCTCTCAAAATGTAATTATTCAACATTTGAAAATTTCAGGATTATTTAGGGAGTCGAGGAAATTCAACTTATGTTGATGGTTATGTGAGGTTCTCTTTATCTTGATAAGATCCCTGAACTAGGGCAACTTTGGATTTTCTCGTAACTTATTTTCTTCATATTATTTCATTGGATGCAAACTCATCGTTGAAATATTTTTAGCATTTCCAAGTAAAGATTCCTAATTTTCAATATTGGGTTTTTGATGAGATAGATAATTTTGTTTTAGTTAATTCATCTTCATGTAAACCTCTAACATTGAACATGGGATTGGAATTTTTTACCTTTCATGGATCATTTTGATTATCAAGATAGAGATCATCATTGGCTGGAGAATTCATATCTGCTAATTTCTTTTGTGAACAATCAACTCCTAATGTCTATTGCGAATGTTATGTAGCTAATCATTTTCATTCTGGCTCGATCAATTATTCTGAGTAACATTCAATTCTTAAATCATTTAGTGGATAAAAACCCCCATTATGATATGTATACTAGATTTAATCTGACATATCCTTCTAACTTTTTGTCAGAAAGTTATTCTAGCTGGTTTCCCAGAATCCTAAGACTGACAATTGTTTTTAATTACCCAATATTTCAAATTACTAGTCTAGTATGGAATCATATACTAAGGGAATTGATCGAGAAACAAGAATCTTATATGTCAATCCACTAATGCGATCATAACATTGGGTCTAACAACTTCCATTCAAATTATCATTTTTTTGTTAGTATAATTGACGATAGTTGTTTTCCATCTATTGGGCCTATTGAATGCATTGATCATTATGATTTATCATTTCACTATTCATATTCTTCTCAAATAGATGAGGCACTTTAACCTTTATTGATGGTTATGTCAGGTCCTCACTATTTGGACAAGGTTTCTAGAAAAAATCATGTTATTGTTTCTTTTCAAGATTCTTCCCTTGATTCAAATGTAGTCATTCAAAACTCATTTTCCCAAGAGTTTCAAGTTTTACAAAAGGGTTGTTTCAAATTCCATGATTGAATCTATGATTGGCTAGAAATATCTCGTTTAGCAAGCTTTTTTGTTAATAATATATTTTGATCTTTTTTGATGTTTTCTAAGACTAAGGACGTAGACAAAGGTACATTCACAAGAAGATTTCAAGGTTTGTATGACCTTTTTTCGCATCGAAAAGTTATGATCATGGATTGATTAAAGTTAATTGTTATGGCACTTCTTTCTTCCTCTAGGAAAGACCACCTATTTTTTGTGCAAGATTTTCAAGTTGTTATCTCTACTTTTTCACATTTATTTATATTGTTTTTAATTGTTTACATCTTTGTGTTTGTATTTTGGGAGCAACTTCAGTGGCTACATTGGAAGTTTCACTTTACTTATTTGTGAACTTCTAGCCCATTAGTTTAGGAGTAGCTCTAGCTAAATTTTTTCTTTTCTAGTTGGATCGAATGGCCTTGCATTCCTCCTTCCATATCTAGTATTTGCATTTTATTTGTTTTGCATGTTGTTTTTATTTTAGTCTCACATAGACTTTGTTATTCTACTTTGTTCATCTTGGTGTCTTATGTATTTCCTTTCTTTTTGTTATGAAACCAACTCACAAAAAGATAGAAAAGATAGATCAACGCCTTATAATTCAGCCTCTTCAAGGGGGCAACCTCCTTTACATTAAAAAAATGAATGATTCTTTGACGATTCAAATGACAAAACCTCCTTTCTATATATAGGAGTGTAAGGAGTCACAATATAACCTAGCTGACCTAACAATAATAATATAAATGCACAAAAATAACAATAGAGGGATTCTATGGGGCACAGTAATAACAATATGGGGACAATAGGGGCATGACAATATTAATAAGGGATACAACTACAATAGTAATGGGGTAATCACTAGTATTATAGGGACCTAACATGCCCTTCTCCTTCAAAAAAGTGTTGTCCTCAATGCTTGAGTAGTTCTAGATGCTTCTGTATAAAATTCTCATCCTCCCATGTGGAATCTTCAGTGGATAAGTTCTTCCACTTGATGAGATACTCTGAAATTGATCGATTTCGTAGCTGTTGAGTTCTTGTTTCTGTGACTGTTTCCGGTTCCAATATATTTTTTCCTTCCTCATCAAGTTCTAGCAAAATTGTTTGACCTAGGAACTTGTCACCTATAACCTTCTTTAAACATGAAACATGGAAAACCGGGTGCACTCGAGAAGCTGCAGGAATCTCCAATTTATATGCCATAGTACCAATCTTTTGTAACACCTTGTACGGACCATAATACTTTGGTGATAAGTTATTATCCTTCTTAGATTGCTTGAGGGACATTTGTTTATATGGTTGTAGCTGTAGGAATACCCAATCACCTACATCAAAACTTCTTTCATTGCGATGTTGATCTACCTGTTGTTTCATTCTATTTTGTGCCAACACGAGGTTATCCTTTAATAGTTGGAGGACTTGTTGTTGATGTTTGATGTGATGTTCCACTGCTTGAACCTTAGAATATTCTCTTAAATATGATGTGATGGATGGTGGATGATATCCATAAAGTGCCATAAATGGGGTCATTTTTGTTGTTGTATGGAAGGAAGTGTTATACCACCATTCAGCCAGAGGCAACCATTTGACCCATTATGTCTGTTTATCAGACACAAAGCAACGAAGATATCCTTCCAAACATTTGTTTACTATCTCAGTTTTCCCATCAGATTGAGGATGATAAGATGAGCTATGAGCTATCTGAGTACCAAGACAAGAAAATAATTCTATTCAAAAATTTCTAGTGAAAATGGGATCTCTGTCACTTACAATAATCTTTGGGTTTCCATGTAGCTTTTGAATTGTTTCCATAAATGCAGTAGAAACTGTACTAGATTTAAATGGATGTGATAATGCAAAAAAGTGTGCATACTTGGTAAGTCTGTCAACTACCACCATGATGACACTCTTTACCTCGGACTTGGGTAAACCTTTGATAAAATCCATTGTAACCTCCTCCCAATGTTGGCTTGGAATGGATAAAGGTTGTAATTGACCCGGGGTCTTAATTGTTTCAACTTTATTTTGTTGGCAAACCAAACATTCATCCACAAACTTTTGAATATCTAATTTAAGGCCATCCCAAAAAAATTCCTTCTTAACCCTATGGTAAGTTTTTAAAAATCCTGAGTGCCCTCCTAAGGGAGAAGTGTGCAATTCCATAAGAATCTTTTGTTTGAGTTGGGAATTCTTACAGAGGAATAAGCGATCTTTGTACCATAATGAATCATTTTGCCTGCTAAATGTATCATATGTACTGGAATCTTGTTGTAACTTTCAAATAAGTGCCCACACTTCTTCATCATTCTTCCAATCCTCCCTTGCTTCGTTTATCCAATCTGGTTGGATAATAGAAATGGCACACAACAATGCTTCCACATCCTCATCCTTCCTTGAGAGTGCATCTGCCACCACATTTTGCTTCCCTTTTTTGTATATGATTTCAAAGTCATATCCCAACATCTTTGTGACCCACTTTTGTTTCTCTTCAGAGGATAATCTTTGTTCTAAAAAGTATTTAAGGCTATCATGATCCACTTTTACCTTGAAGTGTCTTCCCATTAGGTAGGGTCTCCATTTCTTAAGTGCATGTAGTATTGCCAACATTTCCTTCTCATAAATACCTTTGTGTAAAAACTTTCCCTTGATTGGATGACTTTCAAAGGCAATGGGTATTTCATCTTGCATTAAAATAGCACCAATTCCATTTCCTAAAGCATCACATTCCACAATAAATGTTTTTGTGAAGTCCGGTGTAGCTAAGACTGGTACTTGGCACATTGCCTCTTTAAGATGTTTGAAGGCCTTTGTTGCTTTTAGAGTCCATGAAAATGCATCTTTCTTCAATAATGTTGTTAGAGGTGCTACTATTCTCCCATAATTCTTAACAAACTTGCGATAATACCCTGTCAACCTGAGAAATCCTTGCAGATGCTTTATGGATGTGGGGATTTTCCATTCCTTAATGGCTTTAATTTTGCTAGGGTCTACCTTAACTCCTTGATGAGATTATGACCCAGATATTCCACCTCTTGTACTCCAAAGAAACATTAGGATCTTTTTGCATATAATTGTTTCTCCTCCAATAGTTGTAGCACCCTGTCAACATGTTCAACATGATCCTTCCAAGACTTGTTGTAGATTAGTATATCATCAAAAAATACTAACACAAATTTTCTAAGGAAGGGTTTGAAAATGAATTGATCAAACCTTGACATGTAGAAGGTGCATTGGTAAGGCCAAAAGGCATGACCAAAAATTCATAATGACCCTCATGAGTTCTAAATGCTATTTTCAGAATGTCTTTAGTCTTCATTCTGATTTGATGATATCTTGAATGAAGATCCAACTTGGTGAAGTAAATTGGTCCATGCAATTCATCTGGTAATTCATCAATGATAGGAATGGGAAGCTTATCTTTAATAGTGAGCTTGTTGAGCTCCCTATAATCTGGAGACATGCACCATGATCCATCCTTCTTATGCACCAATACTACTGGAGCAGAGAAAGAAGTTTGACTAGACTGAATTATACCCACCTCTAGCATTTCTGCAACCATACGTTCAATTTCACTCTTTTGGGCATAGGGATATCTATATGGCCTGATGTTTGGAGGAACACTTCCTGGAATCAAATGAATAGCATGATCATGATCACGAATAGGTGGGAGACCTTTGGGAGTCTCAAATACCTTGGAATGATTGTCCAAGACTTTTTGGAGATCTGTGTTGACATTGTGGCACTGATTTAGAGCTATGACATAGGTGTTGTCCTTGATCGCAACTCACTTTGGTCACAGATCTCAGTACAGGCTCTCCGAATGAAAGAAAAAGATTTATACACAGGTTCACCTAGACGAAGGCGCGTATACACGCGGGTTAGACGTTACAAAGGCGCATATGCGTATACACGCACTTTCACGCAAGGAAAAGCGCGTATATGTTGGAGAACTTACTTTTGGTCCATGGTAGTTAGTCCTTGGTATTTGAACCTATGGTTTTGGACCATGGTATCTCGTCAGAAGTGTTCATCCCAAGTATCGGGTCCATGGTATTGTTTTATTATGGTTTTTGACCGTGGTATTGTGAAAGGCCTAAGACTATAAAAGAGGAAGGAGATCATTTGGCAAAGTATCATCTGATTTAATTGAATATCTAACAAGTGCTACATCTGAAATATTGGTGATTGGGGTTATGGTGCAGATCTGGATCTAAATGAAGGTGGAACCTTAGTGCAAAGAGAAGGATAAGTTCTATTGATGGGTCATGATCTTAAGGCTTGAATGATAGTATCTTTGTATGATTTTGATCTGTTATATGTGGCGCGTGCTTGATCTATAAATCTGATAAGCTGGGTTAATTAGTGTCTGAATATTTGAAAGAGTATCCTTTATAGATATGTACGCAGGTTCAGTGAAGCATAGGTGCGTATACACGCTGGTTAAGTGAACAAAAGCAGCGTATATGCAGGTTGGTCCTAACACAGAAGCGTATGCACGTAGGTTTCAGGTTATTGAAGTAGCGTATATCTTTTGAGTTGTGATCTAGCTGCTTCTGTTTATTGCTATAGTGTTCTGGGTTCAGAATTTGGTGTGTGGTTACTCTTACTATGTTTTGGGTATGGCTGTCAGAGAAGTATCTACTTGATTCAATTCTAATTGGTGAAAAGGAGATTGTTTGATGCAGAAATTCTTGATGATTGATTGATGTTCATGGATCCAGTCTGAAAATTTACGAAACGTGGTCCCTGGAAGAAAGAGAAGGTTGTAGCCTTCTGCAGGCCAGCACCTACATACTAGTATCTTGGCTAATGCAAGAGCTAAGGGTGTTGTAGCTCCCTTCCTGGAGAAGCTAGAGAATGAGAGAGGGTTGTAGCTCTCTGCAAGTTGTAGCCTACGTACTGGTAAAGGACTACACCAGTACATTGTAAAAAGAAGTTTCTAATTAAAAGAAGATAGAGACGAATTGCAGCAGGTGGTTTTCACCCACATTGGGTTTCCACCTTATATCTTGTGTTCTTGTGTGTGTGATTGTCTTCAGATCTATTTCACTATTTCTGGTTACTGTTTATTTGATCCTAATACACAAATTAATTATCAACATCAGTAAGATAAATTAAATTATAAGTCTGCATTGCATACACGGGTTTTCTTCTCTGTAGTTGCGTATATACACGGTTTCATCTAACTGAAGTAGCGTATATGATCTGAGTTTGAAAAAGAAAATAAGTGACTTGATAATACTGATTCACCCCCCCTCTCAGTATTATTTCCAACAATCTAGAGAAATAGATGATTTTGATGTGGAAACATCTAGTGAACATAATTGTGCAATTACACCTCTTTGTTCCTTTTTTATAAGCTTTGTCATACTGTTAGAGCTTATTATCTTTCCCAATTTCCCTACAATACCCCTTAATTCAACTTCCTTTCCTTTTGTAGAAAATTTCATGAAAAGTTCTTGAAAATTAAAAGCTATTGTACCCAAGGATTGTAACCGTTGGACTCCTAGTACAACATCAGCACCTCCCATTGGAATGGAAAGCATTGGGCTAGACAATACATATTCTCTCATGGATATTTTGATATTATGGCACTTTCCAGAGCAATTTATCATTCCTCCATTTGCAACCATCACTTGACACTCTGGTGCTGGATATAGGAAGCAATTCAATTCTTTTGCTATCTTATAATGAATAAAATTGTGGGTACTTCCTGAATCAATCAACACTATTACCTTCTTCTTCTTGATTTGTCCTTCTATCTTGATGGTTTGATGAGTTGTAATTCCAGCCAATGCATTACAGGATATGGTTGGATTCATTTCTTCTTCATCTAGGCTTTGTTCCTGGAGCATTTCCTCTTCTTTTGACCTTTCTTGCTCCTTTTCTTCTTCTTCTTCACAATCTATGTAGAATAATTTCTTCTCAGCACACTTATGACCTTTATTGTATTTACTATCACAACTGTAACAAAGCCCTTTTTCTCTTTTCTCTTCCAATTGTTGTGGTGTCAACTTTATAGGTTGTGGAAGGCTAGGGGCAACAACACTTCCATCTTTATAGTTGTGAGTGGTATGCTTCCTAGTTGCCATAATTTTTCTTTCCATTTTTCTTGCTAACCTAAATGCCTTCTCCAACGAATCAGGTTCCCAAAGGTGAACATTGTGTTGGTTATTATCCTTTAAAGTCCCTATGAAAACATCAATCCTATGCTCCTTTGGAATATTTTTTACACTTATGTTCAATTTTTGGAACTCCTCAATGTGCTCCATTATTGAACCCTTTTGTTTGAGACTTATCAATTGGCTAAAAAAAGTGTTGCTTTTTGTATCCTCATAATGTGCTATCAATTCTTGTGTAAAAATTTCCCAAGAGATAATTTGTTTATGAGAGTAAAGCCATTGATACCATACAAACTTATTTGGTTCCAAATATAAAGTTGCAATACGTACCTTTTGTGTGTTTTGCACATTATTGAGATCAAAAAATTGCTCCATCTATAATACCCATGTTGGGGGATCATTGCTATCAAACTTTCTCATATCGATTTTTGGAATATGGTGGGTCTTCGATCCAACATTAGAGTCTATGAAATCATGATTAACATTTCTTTTGTCCTCAACATGAGTTTCCTTTACTACCCTTTCACCATTAGTAAGTATTTCTTGTAGAAAATTTGTCAAATCTATTTTCAAATCTGCCATGCCTATCTTCAAATCTATCTTCAAAACATCCATCTTAGCTTCCACATCATTCATCTTAGCTTCTACATCTTTCTTTAAACCATCCATCTTAGATTCTGTTACTTTTTGTGTGAGTGACATTTGTTGCACTTGGTCTTGTAATTTTGATATATCATGTTGCATTTCTTCCTATTCTTCATAAGTCATGGTAGATCTTTCAAGTTGCTTACTAGGTGTTTGCATTTTCTTTCCTCGGGGCATCAATTACTGATAATAATGCTCTACTATGCCCTTTGAATTCCTTAAAAATAATTTTTCAAACCAAGCTTAAGCAAAAATTTAAAAAAATCTACACACCTTTTTTCACTTTGTAGGAGCTTGATATTGCCTCTGATGTATCTATGTAATTTTGGATCATCCAATTTTGAAATTGTGCCCTGCAGTAGCCCTCTATGTCCTCTTTCCAATGCCACTAGTCTGATTGAATTTAGATTCTCTAAGGTAGAGTTATGCACAATCTCCCAAGATGACCTGATTATAGACCTTTTCAGAAGAGCAAACTTGTAGGAAGCACCACATGTCACTGTTTCGACCTTAGGATATGAAAAATATACACAAGAAACTAAAGTCTTTCCTCTTTCTATAACTTACAAAATTTCAATCTGATGCTCAAAACAAAATTTATCACTATTTTCCCCAAGTCACCTGTTTGGAATGTAATTTGGGAGTATGCAAAAATGCCAACCTCCTCAGATCATATCTCTGCAAATATAACATGAAAAGATTTGAAATTCAAATCCGTGGTTCAGAACGATTTCAGACCAAATGAATTTTTTCTTTAGCATCTGAAACATCATATAAAAAATTTTATAGTGCAAATGACATGATGACCTGTTTGGAGCAGCGAAACCCTAGAATTCAAAGTTCTAATACCAAATGTTATGAAACCAGCTCACAAAAAGATAGAAAAGATAAATCAACACCTTAGAATTCAACCTCTTTGAGGGGGAAACCTTCTTTAAATTACACAAATGAATGATTCTTCGATGATTCAAATGACAAAACCTCCTTTCTATATATAGGAGTCTAAGGAGCCACAATATAACCCAACCAACCTAACAATAATAATATAAAGGCATAAAAATAACAATAGAGGGATTCTATGGGGCAATGTAATAACAATATGGGGACAATAGGGGCACAACAATATTAATAAGGGATACAACTACAATAGTATTGGGGTAATCACTAGTATTATAAGGACCAAACACTTTTCTTGTTTAATAAGACCATGCATGAGAACTAATCTCCTTTGGCTCAAAAGGACAATGTGGTATAGATTTTAAAGGGAAATTGTGATGACATGAAATGCTTGGTTGGTCTGTGATCCGATTATTTGTTTTGGTTTGCATATCTTTAAATTCAATGATGTATGGGTGGAAAATATGTTTTTTTCCAAATGGAAAGCCCTTGGTCAAACCATGAAGTCCTTATCTATTTTACAATCTTCATTCCTTACTCTACCCTTATATTTATTGGTTTCTGAATGGTCAACTCAATTGACTAGAGAAGGGAAAGGAGAAAAATTAAAATGAGCATATCAATTTCAAATATCATTCAAATCCCACAAACAAGGGAAAATCTTTCTTTCTCGCAAAATAAGTTGAGATCCCTCTTCCACCCCATGAAATGAAATTATAATAAATAGTAAAGCATATTGAAAATAAATAAAGGGTAAAGAAGAGAAAGGCTTCCTGCACAGAGAGGTGAAGCAAGCAACTTTGATGGGGTACTAAACATGACTACTAGTGGCGAAGTAATTCTTGTGATTCCTTGAGGTCCCGAGGTACTGAACAAGCTCTCTGATAGAAAAACAACACCACGGAATGTGATTAACTCTAAACATCAAAATATTGGTACATTTATTATCCTTTCCCTTAATTGATACAATTGAGGCATGAATAGTCTTGGACATGTGTTTTAAGTTGAGAAATGGAAAAGGAGATACTATATCTTTAACAAAGGTAAGTAGAAAATCTGGGGTAATCTATATGGTGAATCAATACTTCCTGAAAGACAAAGATTTCATGCTCAAAGGTATACCTAAGAAGAAAATATGGAGTTCTTCCATTGCATCTCCACGTGTTTTCACTGTGGCAAATACCCTCCAAAATTGTGCATACACTTGAATTTTGGATCCTCCTTGTACCCTTACGATCTATCATTTCAAGTTGTCCAATATCACTTTAAGATCAGTTAATGTTTCCCATGTTTGTGAGTCTTCTTCTGAGATTACAAGTGTTGAAGTCACTTTCTTACACATTCTTAGCCTTTGATGCATTCATAAGCACACCTCTTCCTAGCAAGCTTAGTATTCAATGACTATCTGTGAAGATAGGTAGTGCACAATTATTGAGAGTAAGTCTTGTGAAGTTGGTAGGAATAATGTTTGCACAATGCTTGGTTACAATGCTTCAGTAGTCACTTTTGGTAGTAGCTATGCAGTCCATAAGGATAATTCACTATGCAGTTCATTCCAACGGTATGTGTGCAACAACATTTGAAAGTCTCTCTCACTCTTAGTTACAATTGTATCATTATTCAGATGAAATTTCTTTATTTTTGCTTTTGTGCACCTTCATTATCATGAGTGT
Source organism: Pinus tabuliformis (assembly GCA_031772625.1). Taxonomy (NCBI): domain Eukaryota; kingdom Viridiplantae; phylum Streptophyta; class Pinopsida; order Pinales; family Pinaceae; genus Pinus; species Pinus tabuliformis. The sequence goes on from CM062820.1 coordinate 239,089,527, forward strand.
CATTTTCACTTTCACAATTGTCACTTTTTGTTGCTTTGAATTTAACAAGTGTTTCTTTTTTCTTTTCTTCACTCAGGCATGTGCCGCTTGTTAGGATATTTTCGACACATAGGAAATAATTAAGTATAACTTGGTCTAGTGTATAGGTAGGTAAAGTGTGTTTATTTAGTATGTACTTATTTTAACTTCCATCTAATGGTCACAATACATTCTAGACATGAAGTGATCCGATGGTTCATTCTCTCCTTGGTATTGCTGACACTTGATCTGTGGCTTAACACCCTAATGGTCCATGATATTTATTTAAAGAGTGTGGAGGGTCATTTGTTAGGTGATTTTTCATGAGAGAAGATTATGTACATTTTATTTCTTCACATTAATAAATTTCCTAAAGTGGTCGTGTTGGCTTAGGCTATGCACTGTTTCCCACTTAGAGGGTTTTGACCATATCATGAATACTGGTGTACTAATCTACGATCTGTTTGTGAGCGGTTTCCTTTGATGTTCTATTTGAGGAACTTACCCTGTAGTTTCCTACATGGTATTATAGCTATTCAAGGGTCACATCCATCGGTGATCAAAATTTGAAGTCGGTTCAATTGCATCCGATCGATGTTTTGTAGATATATTGTTTTAGACAACTTTCAGGCCAAGATGGCTACTCTATTGTGTTAGGAGTATATGGTACATTGGGGAACCACTTTTGTCTCACAAAAAAAGGTTTTGGGTAGCCCTAGCTATGTCATTTTTAAGATCTTGAGGTGTAGAGTCTTTATTTGAAATTATAGTTATGTATCTCTCTGTTCATTTCGGTTTATAGCCATTTATAATTTTTTATTACCATATTTATACCTTTCATTTCTTCGTATGCTCTTTGCCCTACGACTTTGTGCGATCTAGGTAAACCATAAACATAAAGAAAGGATTTTTCTCACGTGTATGCTCTTTTCCATTGTGCCTTAGTGTGATATCAGAAAATTAGAAGCATAGAGGAAAATATTTAGTTTCCAGCCAAATCTAACTTTAGGCCGTAAGGCTTGGATTACTTTTATTTGTTCATTTTTGGTTTATGTGGTTGTTTTTTATTTTGTAGGGAAAAAAAGGTTTTCCAACTAAGCATGCATTATAAAGCTTCAGTGAGCAAAAAAAAAAAAAAAAAACATTTCTCCTTTCCAAAAATTCCTAACCTCTTAAACTAGCTCACTTGGTCCAAAGTTACTTTATGAGAATAGAGGTTTTGGGTTCAAGTCTTTCATTTTGTTGACTTAAATTTTCAAAAAGCACATGTAAATTATGTTTTAAAGAAAATTTATGTAAAAGTGTTCTCACCCATTATAAAAAGTGAGTCACTTATCATCCTAAAGTCCCTTTATATTTTATTTAAGTTACAACTTAGTGGATAGTTTATAAAAGTGGGTCACATAAAGTAATTTTTTTTTTTAAATGAGCCAATTAGATTATGTTTGAAAAGCAGGGAAATGTTTTTTTAAATATAACATTATAATTCAATTCCCAACATTCACGTAGTTTGTTGGCATCTTCAAAAATGTTTCTTCAAAAAGCCATAACTTCTTCATCCGGAAGCCGCTTTCAGAGCTGTTTTTTTAATCGACCTAATTTTTCGAGACCTTTCAATTGGAATGCTTAGTTTCAGTTCCTACAGTTTCAGTTTCTTTTCAAATGGAAAGTCCATGACTATTTAATCTTGACAGCAGCAACTACTTCCAATGTTTATCCTACATTGTGGATTTACTTAGAGGTAAAGCTCTTTACAGAATAGACTTAGGCAAAGAGTCTAAACCTAAAGATGAAGATAAGCAAGCCAAATGGGAAAATAAGCAAGATCAAGCCTGTGGGTTGATAGGGATGTCTACTTATCCATACCTTAGATTACATATCGTATAAATTGATACCCCCGATGAAGCAATGAAACAACTCAATACATTGTTTGGAATAAAAAATGAAATTAGAGCCCATCAACTTGAAAATGAGTTGCTTACATTGGACCCCAATAATTTTTCTTCCATTCAATATTTTTATCCAAGTTCAAGACCCTTAGACTTCCCTTGAAAGGTGTTAAGGTTAAGAAATAAGATGGTAGCCTTATCTATTCCATTCTTACTAAGTTAGGACCAGCCTACTTTGTGTTTGTTTCCACCTTCCATTCTACTAGAGAATTCTTCATTTCTCAAGGACAAGACTACAAGTCCCCCTCTTTTGATGCCTTTTGTGATTATTTAATAAGAGAACAAGAAAAACTCTTACATCTTAGTCTTCTTAATATTGGCAATTCTTCTAAGAAAGCCTTAGCAGCGCAATAGCAACTAAATTCAAAGAATCGCAAGAAGAAACCTCCTAAAAAGAATGGTCCTAAACCAAAAAAGGGTCCTAGGCAATTTCAGTCTCAAAATGAAAAACAATTCAAAAAAATGATAAGGCAAATAAAAATAAAGGTAAGAAGACTGATAGACATTGCAACTTTTGTAATTGTGATGGTCACTTAGAATCCAAATTCTTTAAGAAGATGGAAGCCTTGGAAGAAGCCATGAAGAAGCATAACATCCATTTGGAGGAGTCTTCAACTTCAACTTCATCTTCAGGAATAACACTTTTTGCATGTGGTTGTCAAGCATTTTGGTCTAGTTATGCACTAAATGTATCTTCTTCTTCTCATTCTCATGAGTGATTCATTTATTCTAGAGCTTCTTATTACATGGCCAAAAACAAAGCCATGCTTTATTCTTTAAATGATTGTAACACCAAAAATACTTATGTTGATGATGATAGATCTCTTAGTGTTGTAGGCATTGGAACTATTCATCTAGACAATGGTCAATTTAATGATGTATTATGTGTTCCTACCATATCCTGCAACCTTCTATCTGTATATTAGATAACTCGTTCAGGTGAAGGTAAAACTATTGAATTTTCACACCATGATGTTGTAATTAAGGACGTAAGAGATCCTAGACAGATTTTAGCTACTAGCATTGCTGATGATTCTACAAGGTTGTATAGTTTTAACAACTTTGGGTCATCAACTCTTCCCTCGGTATTTGTTACTCATAATGATGAAGTGAACAAACTCTCACATGAGTGATTTGATCACTTAAACTATCTCTCCCTTCAAAATCTATGTAAATAAAATATGGTGATGGGTCCTCCTATGGTATATTGTATAGATGGTGTTTGTTCCAGATGTGTACTTAGAAAACATCATCAGAATAGTTTTGAAAAACGTGCCTCTTGGCATGCCTCAACCCCTTTACAAATTGTGCATAGTGATTTATGTGGTCCATTTCTAGGTGTTTCATTCTCTGGCTACAAGTATTTCTTAACCTTCATTGATGATTTCTCCAGACGCACTTGGGTATACTTCTTAAAACTCAAGAGGGAAGTCTTTAACATGTTCTTCGCCTTTTATGCCTTTGTTGAGAAACAATGTGGACATCAAATTATTAAGCTAAGATCTGATAATGGTGGAGAATATGTTCACAACAAATTCATCAACTTTTACACTGAGCATGGAATTCAATTGCAATATATTGTTCCATATGCTCCACAACAAAATGTTGTAGCTAAAATGAAGAATGGAATCTTAAAGGAAATGGCTAATTGTATGCTTCAATCTAAAGGACGTAATCTTAAGTTTTGGGCAGAGGCAATTAATTTTGAAAATTACATAGTAAATCACACTCCTACTAAGGTTTTAAAGAATGTCACTCCAAAAGAAGCATGGAGCTCACTTTCGTGTTTTTGGAAGTGAAGCATGCTCCCATATTCCAGATGAGAAACATAAAACCTTAGAACCTAAGAGTGAAAAATGTATTTTTGTTGGATATTCTAAAGATGTCAAAGGATATAGACTTCTTCAACCTAAATCTAAAAATTTTATCATTATAAGAGAAGTAAATTTTTCTAAAAATATATCGGCCTACGATCCTAGTTTGGCGGATGTGCCACCTCTTTCTATCCCTTCTACTTCTGAAAATATTTCTTCTTCAGATGATGGAAACAAGGATGAAAATCCTCCCTCGCATTCTCGAGATCCTCCTTCAGCTCCTCAGCTTCCAAAATGGGTCTGCGCTACTAAGAATGCAGCAGGTGCTCTTGCACATGATCCTATAGATCAGTGTCATACACGTTCTTAGTTCAATAGAGCCTCTTCTTTACTAGCTCAAGCTTCAGCGAATTATGATCCTGACACCTTAGCAAAAGCTTCAGGACATCCAGATTGGGGCGCAACTATGAATGAAGAATATCATTTAGTATTGGAAAATTATACATGGGATATTGTTCCTCTTCCAAAGGGACGAAAACTTATTAGATGCAAATGGGTTTACAGAACCAAGTTTTGACCAGATGGAAAAGTTGATAAACATAAATGTTGTCTTGTTGCTAAGGGTGTTTCACAAGTTGAAGGCATTGATTATAGTAAAACCTTCTCCCCTGTTGCAAAAAAGAACTCTATCTGCCTTGCTCTTTCTCTTACTTCCTCTTTCAAATGGGAAGTTCATCAGATGGATGTTAAATTCGCCTTCTTGCATGGGGACTTGCATGAAGAAATCTATATGGAAAAACCTCCTGGTCTTATACAAACAGACACCAGCCTTTATGTCTAAGAAATCTCTTTATGGTCTCAAGAAAGCCCCTCGGGCTTGGTATGCCAAAATGGATAGATTCTTTTAGATACTGGATTTTCTAGGTGCCATTCTAACAATGCTATCTACACTAAGAAAGTTGGTAACTCTCTTATCATTCTTGTTATTTATGTTGATGATCATATCCTTACTGGTAGTGATCCCAAACTTATAAAACATGTGAAGTCCAACCTTAAAAAGTAGTTTGAAATGAGAGACTTAGGACACTCACATTATTTTATTGATCTTCAAGTCTTGTAGTCAAAGGAATATATTTCCCTTTCTGAGTCCAATTATTCATGTGATCTTCTATGCCATTTTCACGTGGAAGACTGTAACCCAACCCATTCTCCCTTTCAGTCTGGAGCCAAACTTTTTGTCACTTGTACTTCCATGGAATTTGATGCTACCTTATACCATCAGCTTGTTGGAAAACTTTTGTATTTGACCCATACCCATCGTGACCTTTCCTTTGTTGTTGGCATTATTTCTCAGTCTATGAAAAATCCACATGAAAGTCATTGAAAAGAAGCTCAATGAATACTTAGTTATGTTTCAAGTACAACTCAGTTTGGGATTCATTACAGTGCAGAAGCATCTCCTCTACTAGTTTGTTTCACTAATTTTGATTGGGCCGGTGTGATGTAGGAGCATCCAGCACCTTAGTCGAAGGGAGGAATCCAAGCGGAGCGAAGAGGAACGCGTGGATCAGCGGATCTAAACGAAGGGAGAAAAATAGGGAAAATCTGCTTTAAAGTAGTTAAAGCAAAATTAAAGAGAGAATGGATAAGACTTATCATGTAATCTACCATGTGTCATGAGCATGCATGTACCGAGAGCTTTAATGCTTTTGTAAGAGGAAATCATGGAGGAATCTGATCGGATCCTTTCAGTGATCCAATCCAACATTTCTATTATATATGAACCTGTGTGCTCAAGTGTTGATAGATAGAGGGATTGATAGAATTGTGAATGCCGAGAGTATTCCCAATGTAGTGAAGGGAGACTCTGTTCTAAGGCTGAAATGCCTTAGCTGTAACCGTGTTATGTTGAATAGATAGATGTTCTGTGGAATTCTCTATGTCTGTGTATATGTCTCTTTCCTATTCTGATACACATATATATGTGCTGCGGGTTCAAATCCAAATTGTGAGTGTGTTGGTCAACAATAGATTCCTATAGGATCGATGGCGACCTCATGATATCAAATTATTGTTATATATGTCATGTATTGGCAGAGTGTGGCAGAAGGAAGCCTGAGACAGGCATAATTCCATCGAAGGCAAGCGAATCCCAATTACACTAGAATTAGCGTAAAAACACTTAGTGGATTTGAGAGTCCGGACGGAAAAGATTATAGAGACCAATCTATATCCTGATCAGTTTCGGAAGGATGATCGAAGATCGGTGAGTCAAAGGACCAGAGGAATCGGGATGGTGGATTCACCGACGGCCGATAAGCGATAGCTCCATAAAGCGGACGTGAAAATTTGATACAGAGTGGCCTACACTCTTATCGGGTCTGGAAGGCATGTCGGGTCGGTGAATTGAACTAATCGGAATGACCCTTATAACAGAGCTATTGCGATAATGCGATGGATCGTGAATCGTTGGATCACGAATGCGGATCGACGGTTCAGATCTAATCGGTGATCGGCATGGTGGAGTCCTGACTCATCGGCGATCGGAGGTTGGAGTCGTCGATAGGCGATATCGCCGATAACCTTATCGGCGATCGGCAGATCGGAAGATTGGCCAGTCGGAGTCTTGGAGCAACAGTGTTGTGGAACAATAAAGGAGCGGACCCGCCGACTATTATAAAGGCGGGTTTAAAATATTTGAAGTCCGTTCCATGGTTCCAAACGGCTTTCCCTTTTGTGGTTTTGTGTGTTGCGATTACTGTATGGCCGCGAGGTTTAAGGCCTAAAGGCTTGTGTAAAGCCCCCGATAGTTGAATGTAAGTCCACGGTTAAAGGCTTAAAGCCTAAAGAGACACTTCCGATAGGCTTTGTGGGCCATAACCCATAGGCCCAGGTTCAAGATTTTTTTCATGAAAAGGGATTTTGGGCTTACACCAAGATCTCATTTTCATCAAGTGGTATCAGAGCAGGGAAAGTTTCCTGCGAGGAGAAGTATTCCAGAGAGAAAGAAGAAGAAGCAAGAGGTACAGTGGCGTTAAAGCAGGAGAGTTTATGGTCTTACTGTCGTATAGAGAGTGGCAGCGGAAGGTGAGATGACTTGCAGCAACCTAGAGCAAGGTGTGCTCAATTGGTTCCAAAGAAGAGAACCAGAAGGATGCCAAAAGACCGAGTGAGGAGAGCTTGGTGAGATATCGTGTAGCAGAGGAAGACTGTTATTGTAGAGGTTGGTTGTAGCTCACAGAAGACCATGAAGGCAATTCCACTGAAGATATGAAGTGGGTAGAATTGCTAAGGACAAGGAGAAGCATATGACCAGGAGGTCATAAACTTTTGTGCCTCGGGAGTCTAATGCAGGAGCATCCAACACCTTAGTCGAAGGGAGGAATCCAAGCGGAGCGAAGAGGAGTGCGTGGATCAGCAGAGCTAAACGAAGGGAGAAAAACAGGAAAATCTGCTTTAAAGTAGTTAAAGCAAAATTAAAGAGAGAATGGATAAGACTTATCGTGTAATCTGCCATGTGTCATGAGCATGCATGTACCGAGAGCTTTAATGCTTTTGTAAGAGGAAATCATGGAGGAATCTGATTGGATCCTTTCAGTGATCCGATCCAACATTTCTATTATATATGAACCTGCGTGTTCAAGTGTTGATAGATAGAGGGATTGATAGAATTGTGAATGCCGAGAGTATTCCCAATGTAGTGAAGGGAGACTCTATTCTAAGGATGAAATGCCTTAGCTATAACCATGTTATGTTGAATAGATAGATGTTCTGTGGACTTCTCTGTGTCTGTGTATATGTCTCTTTCCTATTCTGATACATACATATATATATATATATATATATATATATATATATAGTATATATATATATGTGCCGCGGGTTCAAATCCAAATTGTGAGTGTGTTGGTCAACCATCGATTCCTGTAGGATCGATGGCGACCTCATGATATCAAATTATTATTATATATGTCGTGTATTGGTAGAGTGTGGTAGAAGGAAGCCTGAGACAGGCGTAATTCCATCAAAGGCAAGTGAATCCCAATTACACTAGAATTAGCGTAAAAACACGTAGCGGATTCGAGAGTCCGGACGCGAAAGATTATAGAGACCAATCTATATCCTGATCGGTTTCAGAAGGCTGATCACAGATCGGTGAGTCAAAGGACTAGAGGAATCGGGATGGTGGATTCGCCGACGGCCGATAAGCGATAGCTCCATAAAGTGGACGTGAAAATCTGATACAGAGTGGCCTACACTCTTATCGGGTCCGGAAGGCATGTCGGGTCGGCGAATTGAACTAATCGGAATGACCCTTGTAACAGAGCTATTGCGATAATGCGATGGATCGTGAACTGTTGGATCGCGAATCCGGATCGACGGTTCAGATCTAATCGGTGATTGGCATGGTGGAGTCCCGACTCATCGGTAATCGGAGGTTGGAGTCGCTGATAGGCGATATCGCCGATAACCTCATCGGCGATCAGTAGATCGGAAGATCGGCCAGTCGGAGTTTCAGAGCAACAGTGTTGTGGAACAATAAAGGAGCGGACCCGCCGACTGTTATAAAGGCGGGTTTAAAATATTTGAAGTCCGTTCCATGGTTCCAAACGGCTTTCCCTTTTGTGGTTCTGTGTGTTGCGATTAATGTATGGCCGCGAGGTTTAAGGCCTAAAGGCTTGTGTAAATCCCCCGATAGTTGAATGTAAGTCCATGGTTAAAGGATTAAAGCCTAAAGAGATGCTTCTGATAAGCTTTGTGGGCCATGACCCACAGGCCCAGGTTCGAGATTTTTTTCATGAAAAGGGATTTTGGGCTTACACCAAGATCTCATTTTCATCACGGTGACCCTGATGATCGAAAGTCTACTGTAGGTTATGTCTTCACTCTTGGTTCTAGACCTATTACATGGGTTTGCAAGAAACAAAGTTCCATCTCTCTTTCTTCAGCAGAAGCAAAGTATCCTGGCTTTGGTGAAGCTATTAAGAAAGCCCTGTGGCTTCGTTAGATACTATCAGAGTTTGGTTTTCAGCAAAAAATCCAACTACACTTTGGTGTGATAATAAAAGTGTCATTCAACTATGTGAATATCCAATCCAACATCAGCACAGAAAACACATTGAACTACACATGCACTTCATTAGAAATCTCATTCATGACCATGTTCTTGAAGTGAAATATTGTTCAAATGGTGATCAAGTTGCATACATATTTACAAAGGCTCTCATAGAGGTGAAGTTTACTAAAATTTGATTTATGGTTGGAGTTCAAGAAGTTTTCACTAAGGGGGGATAGGCTCTAATGCCTCCTTCCTTCTCCTATTGTGTCATATTTGTACATCCTTAAATCCTATCCCAAGTCGTTCTTAAGGGGGGATGTTAGGATATTTCTGACACATAGGAAATAATTAAGTATGACTTGGTCTAATGTATAGTTAGGTAAAGTGAATTTCTTTAGTATGTACCTTTTGTAACTTCATTCCCACAACCACAATATGTTCTAGACGTGAACTAATATGACGGTTCATTCTCTCCTTAGTATTACCGACACTTGATCTGTGGCTTAACACCTGATTGGTCCATGATATCTATTTAAAGAGCATGGGGGGTCATTTGTTAGGTCACTATTCATGAGAGAATCTTATGTAAATTTCCTTTCTTTTACATTAACAAAATGCCTGAAGTGACCGCATTGGCTTAGGCCATGGACTGTTTCTGTCTTTGAGGGTTTTAACCACTTCAAGAACACTGGTGTATTATTCTGTGATCTATTTGTGAGTAGTGTCCTTTGGTTTTATATCTGAGGAACTTACCCTATAAATTCCTACATCGCTTTTAAATTCTTTATATTTTGCAAGTGTCATTTTCACTTTTTCTCACTATCGCAAGTGTTCCTTTTAATTGGTTCCACTCTTGCCTATGTCACACTTAGGTGAACCACTAGAGGAAGCTCTAGCACACTCTTTCTACATTGTTTGATCTTATATATCATAAGAATATGTGTTAGACACTCTCCAAATACTTGGTGCACTTTTTGGTTGCTATTTACACTCCTGTTGTAAGTTGTATTATAAGTGTCACAAAGCTATGTTTCAACTATCGCACTTAGAAATAAGTGTCTATTTGTTTTGATTTCAAGGTATGGTTGTGTATTTTGGGTACTATGAATTCTTTTGGATTTTGTTGACAATATATGAGTGAGAGATCACTAAATCATGACTTTTTTGCATGTCTTTCTCTCTCTTGCCTTATTGAACCCACACTCAGTCATTTTCGGAGCTTTCAATGTCTTTACAACTTTCTAACCTCTCTCCCTCTTGGAATTACACACTATGAAATATTAAGCCATATTGAAGCATCCTCTACCTCTTGTAACTATGCACTGTGCAGTCTACGAGGACAATCTCCCTCGACTGTACACTGAGCAACCTCAAAGTCTAGACGATCACTTTGGTTGCATAGCCCTATCAATTACGAGTACCTTGTCCTATCGTTACCTGAATTGCATAGTTGAAATGGATAGTGAACCCTCCCTATGTCACTATCATGCCCAATTGCATAGTCCCCTAAGCTTCCTCTTCAACCACTGCATATTTTTATAGTTACAGTGGGCAACCTTATCTCCTTGCCTCCCTAACTTGCCCAAATACGCAATTTGCTTTATCTAGTGGGCCTTCTACTATGCATTGCATAGTTCTAGTGAGAAATAGGTTAGTTCAAGGTCACTGAGACCCTAAAATATGTAATTCATTGAGGCTTCTCCTCAATCACTGCACATTTCTACGTTACTATTGTTAATCTTTTCCCTCTTTCTCACTTAAATCTCTCACTGTGAAATACCTTATCATATCTTGCATCCTACTACACATTGAAAAGTTCCAATAGACAATGAGGTCATCCTTCAGCCCCTGGGATGCTCAACTACGCAATCTATACCTCTTCCTCCTTGAGAACTATGCACTACACATTCTTAGTTAGCAAGATCATCACCTTGTACAATGGACTTCCCCAGTGCACAAAATCTTGAGAAGCCTTCCATAATTGTGAATTGTGAGATTCTAGATCATAGTGAGGTCATCTCTAGGTCCTTATTTCCTCAACTACACAACTACTACCTTCCTTCCTGCAAATCCTTTGCACATTTCCCTATCACAATCAACATCTTCCATAAACAAGTAGAGGTAGAATAGATGTTTTTCATATTGATCTTTCCTTTTCATGAGTGGAATTCATTTGTAGGTGTATCAGATCAACATGGAAAGGTGATGCTACATCATTTTTTGAATTTAGTTATTTTATTTTCAACAATGAGAAAATGTAAAATTTGTGGAAGACCAAGGGTCCCACATGGAATGTGAAAACTCACATGAAATTTCTAGAGTCATTAGAAGTTCAAAGGTCATATAGTAATTTGAAACATCATAATAGAAGCTCAAGAGTCATGAAGGAGGTTAGGAGTCACATGGAAGGTGAAGAGTCACCTCATTTGTTATAAATACACCCTCATAGCTCAAGAGAAATGGATTTTTGACTTTGAACTTTTCGCCTCAGATTGTCTATCTTGGCATAGGAGAGAAGGTCTTCCTTTGGAGGAGAAATTAGTGACTTGATATTCCACTACTGGGGCTAGTTTCACATCATTGTAATCATGTATTTTGGGACTTTCACTTAATATTTGAAGCTATACAATCTGGTGCACTTTCATGCATATTTCCTTAATGATTATGAGACTATTCTTCATTGTTTACAGTGTATGCTTATGTTGACACATACTAATGAAAATCAACTATTTCGTTGGCTTTGGTATGCATGTTATTGAATGTGTTTCGTTACTTGATTTTATTATTGTGGTTATCTCGTGAATGATTCTTTCACGCTCTTATGTGTCTCTTTTAGGATAGTACTATTACTCTTCTTCTAGAGGACCACTCTCTCTTTTCCCTTCTATGGAAGAACAATATATGCATTATAATTGTATGCCTTATGATTTCAACTTGCTTTCTTGTTTCAAAGATTGTTTGTCTCCTATGTTAATAATTGCAACCAAGGAAATTCCATAAGGATGATGGCAACTGGCATTATTTTCCAGTTGGGGCTCCTACTCAAAAAGGTGTGAGGTCTAGTTCAAACTTCACAACGGGGAGTTCCCCTTGGTTGATGGATTGCCAACACCATCAAAAAAGGGACACAAAGGAAGCTTGTATTGGAGAAATGAGCTGTATAAATGGTAGCGTCATGTTCTAAGCTAACATAACCACTCTAAGAAATGTGAAGCAAAGAGGATATCAATATAGACTACTCAATACAACAAAATCTCTAGGAAATGTAAGAACACCAAGAGAAAGCAAGTGAAAGGCGCAAGGGAAATGTGACTACAATGATGAGACTAGACTAAGGCATATTAGCATGCATAAGTGAGGCTAAGTGTAGTATCAATTCCAAGGTAAAAGTATTTTGTAATCCACATAGGGTATGGAAAAAAGATGACAAAGAAGAGAAAAATGAGGCTCCGATTCAGAGTCATCGTGGATCTAAAGGAGGGATTATAGTCCTATAAAAAGACACAATATGGACACCATTATCGAAAAAAGGTGCTAAACTAGGGCATCCATGTAAGGGAAATATCTACTTTACGTGTTATGACATGCAAAAATAGATGGGTTAATATTGCAAGATGATGAGGTTGAACCTATGGCACAATAAAGATGGAAATGACAATCAATAATGAATTTTAAACCACGGGGAAATACCTACCCCTATATTATAGGTAGAAGAAAACACATCTAAGGTCCAATATATGTTGTAATAAGAATGCCACACTATCTTGTAAATTCCATCTAGAAAAAACTAGACCCATGGTTAGATCACATGATGAAATAAAGAAAACATGGATAAGGTAAAAAAAAAGACCATATATATTTTTTATTTTTATAGTTTTATCTAAATATTTTTGAGCTTTTGAAATATGTAGCTTTTTGGGTTTTCTCATGGAGACATGCTCACTAATACTTGATGTGCTTGACATGTATATGTGGAGCCAACTTGACCCCTAGGTCAACCACCATTGCAGCACCAAGAAATAATTACAACATATGTTAGGAATGAAGCATATGATGAAGAGGATGAATTCTATCATAATGAACTATGTGAGTTCACACATAATGTGCTAGCACATCAACACTTGGGACACATCCATATTTTATCGATGAGATCCCCCCAAACCTATAGAGGCACAACATTGGGGTTCAATAAGCTCACTACCAAGGCATCTGTCGGTGTATAGTGTGGGTCGTGTTGTGCTACTACCAACAAAATGAGGATTATATTCTTAGTCTAATGTTCTCGGGATGAGATTTTTTGGCATATTTAGTGGCTTATATTAATTTTTGGCAACTCAAGGATAAATTCCATCCTTTAGATAGTCTTCCTCATTAAGAAAGTACCCTCCTATCCCTTGGAATAATTTAATTTGGTTAAAGAAAAATATATTTTAATATGGAAACCCACATGTGCACAAAAATGATAGTTGAGCCCAAAAGAAAATTGGACACCCAGGGATGGCTATAAATATAAATCAATTGAGCCTCATTTAGACATCATCATCATCATTCTTCTTTCTTTAGTTTGGCTTGAAAAGGTTTGAAATGGTTTGTGAATATCGGTTTGTACAAGTCATAAATTACGGAGTCCAAAGCTTGCTCGTGTGATCTATGGTTTTTATTTGTAGCTACATGGTTGTGACAGGGAATTTTCAATTTCAACTGCAGGCATGCAAGCTTATCCACTTGGTTGCAGGGTTTCAATTTTATAGGTGCACACTCTCTTCATGTGGTTGGAAAATAGAGTTTTATTTCATCAATTGATCATAGGATTTAGTAGTTGATCATAGATATTGAAAATTGAGGGAAAACTTATAAATCAATGTTTTTTATTATTAGCATTATTGGGCTCATCTCTTGGATGTTGTTTAGTTTATTTTGTTGGATAGTTTTGGGTTGAAGATATGGATCATTGTACTCTCTCTTTGTTGAAACATTCAATGACAATCTAATAAGAAGAATAATTTTAGTTTTCTCCCTTATGTGGCTTTTCCTTGGTCTTCGACCAATCCTAGTGTGTCTATGTGTGAATGATTTTCTTCTATTGTTCCTTTATTTTCTGCTACATTGATGATGATATTGTTCTTTCTATATAATTTCATATGTTTCTAAATAATATTATGATGCTTTGGGTGAATTCAATGTGTAAACAATGAAATGAAATTATCTAAAGTGAAGAAAAACATAGCCCTAACAAAAATTAACATGGAATCATATTTGGGCTAAAGAAAAGTCTTTGAGATCACCCTTAAGAAGACATCTTCGATGGAAGAAAGAGAAGATGGAGAAGACATAAAATAATGTTAGGGTTTGTAGGAAACCCTAGGAAATTTATTTTCTAGGCTTTGATGGATATCATGAGGTTACGGTTTGAAAGAAACCCTAGGATAAGATAAAGGCTTGAGTTTTGCAGTTTTGAAACCCTAGCATGATCAATGAGAAGTTGTTCCAACGCTTGTGATAGATTCAATATAATCATAGATGGGCTAGTCTCAATTAGGCCTTATTTTTTATGAAGTCAATGAAAATATTGAAGGTGAAGCTGGTCACCTATCATTAAAGATAAGTACCTTTTAGATTTATATTATTTTTTTGTGACACTATTCTCATTTTGACTTATTGTTTTCATTATTACTTATCCTTATTGCATGAATATTTGAGTATATTTATACTTCTAACCTATAGAAGAGGTGTGAAAATCGTATCCTTCGTGAGTATCATCCAATGCGCAGGAAACGAAATCTAGTGCAAGAAGAGAAGAGATAATGCTAGAAAAGGAAAGAAGTACCTAAGGAAAGTTTTTGAAAATTTTAAACGCGGCATCTAGAAATTACAATTTGCAAGTGATACAATTTCCAAAGACAAATAAGTGTTACAAGTTGCAAAGGTATATGAATACTACAAGATATGTAAGCTGCAATATTTGATGGTAAGATAAGCCCTGAGGTGTGACAAAAATATCACCTTCATATCCAAGTAACTTTGATTTATGGTACATGTGATATATTCATGGGAAAATATTTTACATATTAGACATGATGAATTTCCTGAAGCAGGATAGATACATCGAATTTGATATATGGAATTATGATACTATTGTTAATGTGTGTGATAAGCATGATGAAAATGTGACAATAAGATTGATACTCTTGTTGATATTGGTAAGGTTTTGTTAAGGTTACTAAATATAACAAGTGGTAAAATTGGATGCCCTAACCTGATGTTGTGATTATGATCCTTGAAGTATGAAGATATACTTATATGACACTAAACCCTTATGAATATTATGATATATGTATGAGAACCTGATATAGTTTTTGATCTAATATTTTTGTTGTAGCATGCAAATATTATGACAGATAGGTTGATGTTGAGAATGATGTTGATTGAAGAAGATTCTCATTCAGAGGGAGAAACTCTTCATGAGATTTTAACACCTAGTATTATTTGAAAAGAAGAGACTTGACTGTTGAAGAAAGGATTCTGGACATGAACAAATGTCTAATGTTCTTGAAGATGTTTTGGTAAGTTTTTATTTGTGCAGAGAAGGTTCCCCTAGTCCAAGCCTCAACTATTAGGAGAAAGGAATATGGGTGTGATTATAAGCCTCCCATCCACATGGAAGAAGGCATATGGGTGCAATTGATCTTGCACAATACAAAAAATAAATTCTTATTCCTAAGACCAAGAGTGCACCAGGATTATGAAAAACCTACAAACATGGAGCAGATGATGGAGAGTTATATGACCAGAAAGAATTGTATGGTTTGAAGAAACCTTCCCAAGTCTGACATGTTTTCATTTCTATTTACCTGGTGGAGCCTAGAAGCAATTTTGATTTGAACCTCTAACTTAGTCGAAGGTGTGCCTTTGATTTTGATTTTATATGTTGACGATATATTATTTATAGGTAGTGAATATTTGATGATTGAGCATAGGAGGGAGTTGGCCTTTGATTTCCAGATTAAATATTGTGAGATACAATCCAAGATATATGTGTGTGGATGGATACACTAATTTTGACTAGGCTAGAAAACATTATTTATAGAAAGAGCACATTTGGGTGATGCTTTATCTTGGGGTCTTCCATGACATTTTGATGAGCAGGAAATAGAAGTATGTAGCTTTAAGAACGACTAAGGTTGAGTACATGGTTAGTAACATGAATAGTTATGGGGAATTTTAGTTGAGGAAGATCTTTGGAGAGCTATTTGTGTAGGTTCTGGTTGTGACAGTGATATATTGTGAATTTACAAGGTGGGATCCGATTGGTAGAAAATCTAGTATATTGCTGGGACTGAGATATCACCTTCTGTTGAGATAGTGTTAATGTATGAGACAAGCTTAGCCTTGTGGTTGTTGCTTCCATGAAAGGGAGGATGAATAATGTATCCTTTTGTGACATATATTTATTCTAACATAATATTTGATTTGATTTCCTAGATGAACAGGGAAAACATAGGACTACCTCTCTTGGTAATGTATGAGGCGGTATGATTGAACTCTTCATTGAGTTTTTTAAGAAAGTATGAGATATGAGCACGTTGATATGTTTCTAATCTACAGAGAGAAACATGAATTGATTGATGTGACCCGATGAAGTAAGGTTCTAGGATGATTGAAGACACTAAGCTAAATATTCCCCCCTATCTGAGCTCCCAAGGTGAGGAATTGAGATGTAGGGCTCTTGGGGTTTAGGGATCTATGGAAAATAGGGTATCACCCATATCTTTCACCCATAATGTGAAAGAAATTTCTCCCCTATCTTGGTCTATGAAGAGTATACCCCAGTTGGAATTTGTCTTTCTCACCCATCTGGGCAATGGGTGTTGACTGCTTAAGTTAGGTATGATCCTTACTTCTTATGGTAAGTGGCATCCCACTCAAGTTATAGATGCAGGTGTTCTACCACTAACTCTTAAGGATCAACTTGGGAATATCATCATATAATAGCATAAGTGTGATCCTTACCATTTATGGTAAGTGGTATCCTTATTATTATCACTAGGTAGTGGGATAGGAGTGATCCTTACCTCATAAGGTAAGTGGCATCCCTCCTAAAATCTATGATTTCTCTGGTGGTAGCATTGACTCCCCGTCAATAGTGTTTCTTGACTAATAGCATTGGCTCCTCGTTCGTAGAGTTTCCCAAGTCATAACATTGGCTCCCTATTGGAAGAGTCTTTAGGGTCATAGCATTGGCTCCCCGCTGGAAGATATTCCCATATAGCAACCATGGAATCCCACTAGTAGTGATTTTGAGTGGTAGAAGTGGTAGCATGATGGATAGAGGGTGGTAGATTAGCCTCCCCTCTAATATCAAATTCTTCTTCTTTTAAATTTGAGAGTTTTTATCATATGCGTAGAGAGGGTATGAGTAGAGATGAGAAGGGATTAGAAAAGATGAGAAAAGATGACATTTGATGATGACGAGATATTCGTGATGAGACATATGTTGCATTCAGTAATTTCTCCCTATCTGAGAGGGAGTGTTAATTTTTGGAAGCTCAGGGATAAATTCCCTCCTTTGGATAGTATTACTCATTAAGAAATATCCCTACTAGCCCTTGGAATAATTTAATTTAGTTAAGGAAAAATATATTTTAATATGGAAACCTAAATGTGCACAAAAAGGACAAGTTAGCCCAAAAGGAAATTGGACACCTAAGGATGGCTATAAATACACGTCAATTGACCCTGATTTGGCATCATCATCATCATTCTTCTTTATTTGGTTTGGCTCACATAGGTATGAAGTGGTTCATGGAGATTGGTTCATACATGTCTAAAATTGCAGGGTCTCAAGCTCACACATGTGATCTAGGGTTTTGATTTGCAGGCACAAGGTTGTCACAAGGAATTTTTGGTTGCAACCATAGGAACACAAGATTATATGTGTGGTTGAAGGGCTTCAACTGCACACATGTAAACTCTCTTCGATGCAGATGGAAACTAGTTGACCATAGATATTAAGAATTCAACAGATGACCATTGATATTGATAATTGATCGTAGACTTATGAATGAGGGTTTTTGATCATTAACATTGTTGGGTTCATCTCTTGGATGTTGTTTAGTTTATCTTTTTGGATAGCCTTTTGGTTGAATATATGGATGATTATACTCTCTCTTTACTAAAAAATTCAATGGCAATCTAATGAGAAGAATAATTTGAAATGGTTTTCCCCCTTATGGTGTTTTTCCTTGGTCTCCAACCAATCCTGATGTCTCTATGTGTGAATGTTTTTCTTTTATTGTTCCTTTATGTTCCATTTCATTGATGATGATATTGTTCTTTCTATATAATTCCATATGTTGATGAATAATGTGATGATCTTATGGGGTGAATTTAATGTGTAAATAATGAAACACAATTGTCTAACGAAAAGAACAATATATCCCTAAGAAAAATTAGCAACTTATAAGCTTGGGCCTCTGATTCCCAATTTTGACTAATGTACCCAAACTTTATGATGTAAGAAACTATGTTGTTCACTTCTACATGTCTTTGTATGATGTTTTCATTTATGCTTTTGATGATTGCATGTTTATGCATGACATACAAACTTAATGTGACAAATGCTAATCCAAGACATAATTTATCCAATAAATGAATGAATGTATTAGAGTCTCTAGGAATATGAATGTAATCAATGCTATAAAAATGTGATTCTAGGATACGTACACTCAAATAATGATTGCTCATAAAATGGAAATGATTCAACTAAGAGACTACGAGTTTTGAGTTAATTTTAACAATGAATTCAAAAATTCCAAGGTAAATACACTTGGATAAGAGCTCAATGATAGTAATATATTTAGCCATGTTGTTGATCATATGGCCAAGACAAATTCCCCTTGAAATCATGAGATCATTACTCAGTGAAAAAATAACTCAAATGGTGGAATCTAGGTTGTGAGTACTATGGCTAGCACCATCTACAAAGCCTATGTAGATCACAGAGGGACATGCCATCTGCCATTCAAGCACCATACATAAGATAATACTCAAAGTATTTTAAATACACACAAAATTAATAAAGGGAAAACACACCATACCCAACCGATGAATAATATGTATAAGAACCATGTAGCTATAATACTTAGGCATGATACTTCTTCAGATTAAGCCCATTACATGACTTGATAAAGGGTTTACATCATGGTCTACTAACTCGTAGACAATTTTTCTAAGAACATAGGGACCATGCCAGAGGGGCTCCAACTTACCTACATGTAACTTGTTATAATTCTAATCAAAGAGTAGAACCAAATCGCTTTCCATGAAAACAAGAGGTTGAACATATTTATCATATTTGGCTATGGCGTGCTTCTAATGAATCTCATTGGCTACAAAAAAATACTGACATTATTCATCAAAATGGTCCAAACATAAGAGATATTCTTCCTTGGTGGATGTTTTAGCCAATAATTCAACGATTAGTTTCAAATATGGAATTTCACACTGAATTGTAATGACCCCTCCCACATTTACCCACATTACCTAGCCTACTAAGGTAAACATGAACTAGCGGATATTATGACATGACTTGACCTCCTAGATTCATTAAGGAAGTGGAGTCAACAAACTGAAACTTTACTGACCTTCCTGAAGAGCCTTAGGACCCTCGAGAGCTAAACCACCCCTCAAGGTGCCCAAACCCTAATTGATATTTCATTTTCGCTAACCTGGACTCCCAGCTGTAGGAATAACACTACATTCATGGAACTATAGGCCTCCAATCAAATGCATAAGCCTCCAAGATAGCGCTTGCAGTCCCAATTTCTCAGTTCTGAGCCAACGACCCTAGAATGAGTGCCACCTTTTTAGGGCTTGTCTCCAGGCCATTATCCAGAGCTCAATGAGACTTTCTAGAATGATAAATAACATTAAGACAAGTCCATTAATACAAAAGTTTATCATGGACTTTAACTAACCAATCCTAACCGTTATAGTCATTTCTTCAAACACATTGAGAACATGTGATCTATAGGTAATGAATGGATATCTTAACATAGGGGTTTCATACTTATCTAAGAATCACCAAGAATGTCTAATGCCCTCTCACAATAGGTGCAATAACATCTATTAGGTCATGCATTCAATAACCAATAACTTACCAATCAAAACATGATAAGAGCCATAACTAGAGTTTTTCATAAAATCATGCTTATAACCAACATATAACTAGAATAATGACAATGATAGAACAACCATCAAAGCTACATCATAAAAAGTACATACACTCATGAAATACAAGAGGAAAAGAAATCTTATTAACATATGCAAAAGCAAAACATGTCAGGGACTTCCACACACCACCCAACCATAGATTAGGTTGAACCAAATCTTTCTTTCATCCAATCTTCCTTGTGCCATATTGCAAGCATGAATGTGAGACTCACAACATAAAAACTAGGCTTCCTCAAGATTTATTACAATCCCACCAAAATTCGTCAATGGAATCCTATCCCTAAAACAATCACCTACACAACCAGACTTTACTGCAATCCCACCATTACCAGTCAAGTGATTCCTATGCCTAAACAAAAAAGCATACACTATCGAGCTTTACCGTGATCCCACCAAAACTAGTCAAGGGATCACTAGGCCCTAAACAAGCTTGGATGCCTCTAGATTTCTTCACCAATACCTTGAGGAATTTTCTCGTCTCCACCCTCAGACTTTTCGACAATCAGGCTAGAACCAGTCTAAGGATTCCTAGGCCTTTGGGAATTTTCCTAAGACCAACTCACCCCGCTCCAAAACCATCCAATAATCGAAATCTCAACCAATTAAAGAACCCCATCAAATCATGGCTATTAGGAATTGGAAAGGCAAGATTGAAACCACTGTCCCACCTAGAAAAAAGCATGCTAATGAAAATAAGAGAACCAAATACACACATGTATGTACCATGCATGCCAAAAATAGAAAGGAAATCATACATGCAACTCGAAACCTACAAAGTAATCTTGTTGTATATGCTGAATCCAATTCTTCCTTTCTTGATCCTTATTCTCCTTTTCTTTCTTATCCTTCATTTGCCTTCCTTACTCCAATGCTAGATTTCTCCAAGAATGCTCTATGTGTGCAAGAGTATGAGAGAGAGAGTGAATAGAGAGAGCTCCAAAACTAAACTAACAAAAGTATGTGAACTGATTCTCATAAGCCTTTTTATCATTGAGGCCTTTACTTTCTTCAATTTCCCTCTCACGCAAATTTGTGACCCTTCATCTTCATTTTCTCCTATTTTCCATTATTTTCGTAAATAAGATGCTAATTAATGTCTCTTTGCATTTTCAAATCCTTTGCCAATTCCTTTTCCAATTTTGCTAGCCATAAAAAACCAAAATTGACACCCACTAGGATGTTTTTCCCAACATTAAGCTTGGAATCTTTGTTCCATGACCTTGGTCTTATTTTTTCCTTTATTAACTTTATTACATTAAATTTTAATATGGAGTTGTTACAGACCCCTAACCCTTCGGGAATATCATCTTCGGTGTTCTATGCCACCTACGACCAAAAAATCATTGAAAACAAAACATACTGCATATGGAGATTTATAGCCTAGCTCATTGCAGTTTTAATAATTACATCCTATTGAAAACATGACAATAATACCATTTACTGGAGCTTTATAAAACAACTCATTACAATATTTATAATAACAACCTACATAAATATGTACATATACCAAAAATCCTTTGCCTCAAACGAAAAACAATGAAGGATACATAGCCCACATCCGCAATAAGGGAATCCATAGGCTAACACCTTGTTTACAGTGTTGGACCCACCAACATGTCAGGGGATCTCCCCCATAAGAAGTGCCAACTAGACCTCAGATCATTTGGTGTAGGAGTCCCAGCAGTGGATTGTACAATATCGCCTTGATCGCGGTTGCGCACAGAGGCAAGTAAGATATCCTTTTCGGTAGCAAGGCTGTGACATATGCAACAAGCCAAGGAAGGTGCATGAATGGTTCTAACACACACAGTGGGGTGGGTGCGCCCCTTGGAATCCTATGAAAGCACGCGGCTTAGAAGGGAACAAATGACCAAAGATGCATCACAAATTGGAAAGCAAATAATCTAATAATCCAAAGTGATGGTTGAACCAACAACACATCCTAGTGTAATTCATACATACTTATATAGAAAGAGTCCATACATGCATGCATAAGCAAAAAATACATATATTATTAGAGTAACCAAGATAGCCAAAATACACTAACAACATATACATGAAACATGTTGTCTCTATTATATTAAGAAGTGAAAGTTCCAATCATACAGTACAACCATGACCGACCACTAGTCCTGATAGTGGAACGTTATAGTCACTGCTGTGTGCTCCTCCAAAGAGATGTTCTAGCTCTGCATTGTGGAGAAGCCAAGGCTCATTACAATACTCTCCAAGCTTTCTCTAAGATGCTCCTATTAAAATCTTGGCTGACCAAAAGCCTTTACAATGATTTATGAGCGACTATATATAGCAAATGGTTGGTTGAACCTTGATAGTCCTCCTTGTGATTGTTCATCTATTCTCATGATTCTTCAACTACTCTAAGACTGTTACATTCAACTATCGACACATGAACTTCCACTTGACAAGACGTTACATACAATATGCACATGTACCCATGTGAGACAAAATAAGCTTGTGCAAGCCATGCAAGACATCACTATGACTTAGACAACTATGGGAAGACCAACTCTTCAACATCCTCATGATGGTTGATGGTGGCAAACTAATGCCAAGCTTGGTAGTCCGGGATGTTGTCCATGTACTCTGTGGTGACATCTTTCTTGAAATGAACTCTTGCCTTTGTTGCATCTAGGTACACTTCTCTGGCTCCTCTCTCCAAGCTGTCTAATAACATGCACATCATTGTCTTGAGTGCCATCGGACCAATGACATACCAATGCATAGTGTCTGCATTTATTGCCAAGTCTTCCCTAGTGGCCATGCACATCAACTCATCAAAGTACGAGTCAAGCTCCAGTCAGACTTGTGCCTTTGTCTTTTCCTTCATGAGTGTCCCAATATATGGGATTGCATGCGCGCACACAAAAACATCCATGCTTCTCAACACCCATGCATGGGAAGCCTGCAAACTAGTGATGAGCTATGGGAGTTCTTCATAGTTTCGAATCTGACTCTGTATGCGTGCCTTCAACTGAACCGCTCTAGGCTTAATCATCTTGGGCAAGTGTAATGGGTCTCCCTTGTATCTCATTGTCCATGTTTTCATGTGGTCAACAACAGTATGCATGTTTGACAAGATACGTGCTCTCCTAACACATTGTTGCTTCCAGCCATTGAGATGGACAATAACCTTATGCACAGTACCAAATCTTGAATACAACACTTGCATGACTATCTTAAGGGATGATACTTCATCCAATATCACCTTCTTCAACTCTTCTTGGGCGAACACTGTAACCAGTTCTGCCACATGCTTGATCGTCTATAACTCCTTAACCATTCGCTCATTCTCTGCTATAAAGAAATGAACACTCTAGCTAGTAGCCTCAGCATATTATCTAGTAGCATCAGCCAATGTTATTGGATGCTTGCACACGTCAGATATGATCACTCAATTCTCAAACTATGCTGGAGATGTGTGGTCATCGAGAGTAGACACTCTACACAGTTGCATAACTCTATGTTGTGACTCGTCGAATGATATGTTATGCATCTTTTCTTTTAAATTGTCTCCAAGGATCTCAATATCTCCTTGGTCTCTTGGGACATACTCTATTTATGGATCCAATGAAGGTCGTGGGTTGACCTCTTAGTGGTAAGGTATGAGGTTGATCTCTTAATCTAACTCTAGATGCTCCATCTCTATATCCATCTGCTTAAGTGCTCGTTCAATCTCCTAAGTGAAGTCTTGCTCCTGTGATTATTCGCCCTATTTGCTTTGTGCTAGATGCTCAGATGAGTCTACTACACGTATACAAAAAGTTTCATTTGTTTGTACATGTTGAGCCCCTTGTTGTACCTATCCTTACTGTGATTCCTTCTCCTATCTGTGTAACTCTTGTTCCTTTCGGAGTTGCTCCTTCAATTCATGCAACTCCTTCATTGTTTCCTCCATCCTCTATTTTTCTCGCTGCATTTGCATGATCCTCCTGTCATGTTGTTGCCTCTTTGCCTCTATCGCCAAAGCTACTTTCTGCATGAGTGGATCTATTCTAAACTTGCAGCTATGTTCTACCTCTACACTATCGAGAATATTTCTCTTTCCTTTGTCGCACACTGGTATGTTTACCTCTGTTGTTGTTGCTCTCTTAGATGCTGCTTCACACTGCTTCGTTAACCATTCCACAGTGATGCTGACCAGTTCATTGGGCCTAGATAAGATGTGACAATATCTCCATGGGTCTTCCTCACCCCAATGACATTCCCCATGGATCCACGGAAACTGTACTCTCGCGCAGTGATCCTTCACAAAACAATGCGGGTCATATGGATTATAGCTCCTGGTGCCGAAAGGATATTTCTCGAACTCTTTTATTTCAACATCCGAATTCTTGATATTTCGTATGTCGTATAACTCGATCTGGGACAATGTGCCTTCTTCTTTCAGTGCAGCCTAGCTTACAGTCTTACAAAGATGTAGTATGATACTTCTTGCATGACAAGCTTGTCCATGGAAAACTTCGGCAAAACATGCAGAGGCTTCTTCGTGTTGTACATCCATATGAAGGTGCCAAGAGGTGAGGCATACAAATCTTCTATGTCGATCAATGCCTCCAGTACGGCCTTCAACATGTAAGGGGGGTCCTGCTCAAATATCATCTTGTACACTGGGGTGAGAAACTGATCTCACAGCTATGTGATGACTCCTTGAAAGTTGCATTCAGAAAAACGTTTACAATAAGTATTGAGAAAGGTTTCCATTGGTGTCCATTCCCACTTCAAGTGCAGGAACTCCTAACGGGCATAGATTACATCCAAGATGTATACAGACATGTAGATTTCTTCTTGCTAACCTTTGGGTGGCTGCTGACACCCTACTACCTGTTCTTTAGCATGTGAGCCAACATGTCGGATCAGTTTCATGCCTTTCCTTCACTGGCCAGTTGGTCCAACAAGATCACCCAACTCTGTGGGAAGGCTTTGTGCTCTCTTGGCCATACAAGTGACATGCAAATATGACCAAGTACTAATACGCCTTTTGTAGTATCTTCGTCTTGTCAATCTAGTTGGGTGTCATCCTCAATTCGGCTAGCTCCTTCACCTAGTTCTTCAAGATATCCCTGGAGTCAGAATTGATGTGGGGTATGCTGAATGGTGTCTCCATGGTGATCATTGGCTTTGACAAGTGGTACATATGCTGAAAATCGTTTTCCCTCAAGGTAGCAATATCTATCCCACTAAAACTACTGAATATCATCGTCTAAGGCTCAGTGTGTGAGACGATCCAATGTATCATGTTCGTGCATGGGAATGTGGGGTATCTGCATGAAATCTTGTAAAAGCCAGTCTTGTGAATGTTCACATAGACTTGGCGGTCTTCAAGATCTTCCCCAAATGTGCTTGAGAATGCCTCATTGACCTCTTTCCATTTCAGCTTGATGTCTTTGTCTACGATCAGCTTGGTGTCTTTTTATATCAGCAAATTCATAGATAATCACTCAACCGCTATTCGAGTTGCACTTCTATCAATGTCCTTTGATCCTACTCTCTTGGAGGCCATTGATCGTGAACTGTTGAGAGATGGATGAACATCTGCTATATTTGGAGACATGGCAACATGCATGGAAAGGAATATGTCAGTTAAAACCAATGAAGACTTGAAGATTGACATGCAACATGCCCGGGGAACTGTTGGAAAGGATTGCGCAATTTTCACTGGGAGGCTAGGAGATTGACTATTAGAACTACAAAAAAAGCAGTCTGAACTGTCAGGAGGCTAGTTGACTATTGGAATTGCGTAACATACAATCTAGACTAGCTTGCTGGGTGCTAAGATTATGCAAAGCGCAATTTCAACTAGCAAGTGATGCAGGACCAGGGACTGCATTGTGCAATTTTCTAGGCCAGCAGTCACTTCCTCTCATAATTGCACAAAGCAAGACCGGAGGGCACTGACTAGCTAGATTTTCACATTTTCTAGGAGGAAGGTAGAGCCTTCCCTCTCAGACTTGTGCAATGCTATCTTGGTAAGGCAAATTCTGGGCCAAGGTTACCCAGACCCACCGACGGGCAACAGAAAGCATATGAAGGTGTGAATGCATGGCAATGCTGAGTGTAAGTAGGAGTGAATGATCATTCATGCAATCATCGAATGCAATAGTGAGAAAATGGAACAACATGCATGTGTGTGAAACAAGTCATCAAATCAACGACCGTTCTTACAAAACAGTGTCATGCATGTGACGTCAATGAGATGCTAATGAAAATTGAAACAGTTCTTGTACAAGCTAACATGTATGTAAGTGACAACAAGCGTTCATAGAAATCAAGCAGACAATGCTCACACAATCCAAAACACAAAAGGTGACATAAATGTTGCAAAAGACAAGTATAGTGGACTTACACGGAAATATTTGAGTTTGATGTGCCAAAGATTCCTAGATGTTTTGTGGCATGTTAGAGCTCCAAGATTGATGTGAGGAATGAACTCTAAACCTTCGAATAAATAAGTTTCAACCTCATGACGTGCATGCCACAAATCTAGGGAAAAAGCAACACTTGGAGGAATGTGTCTAAAACAATCTTTTCACGTAACCTCCAATTGCTAAAAATAGATCCCTAAAATGTAGGGATGCTTTTTGCATGTTTCTCTTGCTATTTTAGGAAAAAGCAGCCCATGCATGCAAGTCAAGTTTTCTCGATCCCAGAGGGAAATAGTCAACCTGAAGGCACATGCAACAGCCTACTTGAGTAAGAGGGATTTCTATACAATTTTTGGGAGGAGTTGGGTTAGTTCTCCAGAGTGATTGCACAATTTCTGGGAGGATACCGTGACTACTTCCTAAGATTGCACAATTTCTGGGCTGAGCTGCACTGCCGGGCCAGATTATGCAATTTTCAATGGCAAGGTTGTTTGGCTAAATTGTACAATTTCCGGGCCAAGTAGGCTCTGAGTCAGATTTGCGCAATTTCTGGAGGGAAGGTTGATTCCCATCCAAAATTGCACAATTTTCTGAGGGAGATGCTCGTCCAGTAGCTGGCCCAAGTCTGAAGTGGCAGTGTGTGAGGGAAGTGAAACATGTTATCATGCACAGGCTAGCACACTACTGAAAAATCAATGAAACTTATTTACTTGACAGTGTAAGACATTCTGCTAAGGATGGTTGGTAGGGAGGCTCCAAAATGAAGCTAAGGAAAAATTTGGGAGGGTGGTTGTAGTCGCTACAACACACCTCCACCCTCAAATTAATACCAGGATTCACCTCCTTCCCAGGAAGTCCATAATCCACTTCCAAATTCAAAGTTTACATTCAGTGCCCAATGCTATAATACTTATAGTACTTGTTCTCTCAATGAACAATTACCAAGTTATTGTTATAGGGGAACACTCCCAATGTGCTTTTAATCCCATCTGGAAATACTAATGACAAAAAAAATCCATCTTCCGACCTTCCCTTCTTCGCTACATAGTCCCTCAAGAAATCCAGAAACCCCCCTCCATGCAATCAGTCACCTTTCAAGTTCTTTCACATCACCTTTCCCAAGCGATCCATCCCTTTGCAAGGTTTGGTTACATTGGAAGGTCCAAACACCAAGGTATATCCCTTCCTCAATACCATCATATATTGGTCATAGTGTGCTCATGGAAATTAATGGACACTATTGGGTACCAGTGTCCCATAATGACCCTGCTCATGAAGTTCTTCACCAACATACAGATGCTTGCTCCAATTGATTTTGCTACCACTACTAATTCAATGGCAGTCAATCCAACCACCCATACCGGGCATTTCCATTCCTTCCTATACCAAGCACATAATTATCATCAGATTCAAAATGAATTGAAATAAATTTAAATCATACCTCATTGGTAACTCGTCAATAAGGTACACTTGTAATTATGTTTACTTTCTGCCACAACAAGTCAAACTAGCTCTTCAATCAAATCATCATGTATAAGCATATCATATCCAGTTAGCTCAAAAAGAAACCATCATAAATCAAAATCATATATCAAATGCATAGTTAAAAATGAAATAAAATAATTATATTGATCCTTCAATCGATTATTTTCTTTTGCCTTTGTTCTTTCTATACATACACTGGATTAGTTGCCATACCCATCAAGCACCCAGTTCCTTTGCTTCTCTTCAATCATGTACACATACACATAATGTACACCACATGCATATAACCAGATGCATCATATAACACCACGTAATACATGCACCTACACCCCGCATACAACACATATACCTATACCCAGTATACAACACAACAAATACAACTACACCCTGTGTACGCCAAAACACAATACATACACCTAAATTTGGTTTACAACATAGTACATATATATACATAGAGTACAACATAACAAATATACATGCCATAATACAAAGATTACACAATGCACATAGAACAGTACCCTGCATACACAAATAAACATGTATCACATACACAAAATACCACCTGTACACAACACCACTTGCACAACATGTACACAACACCACATGTACACAACATCACCTACACAACTTGTACACAACACCACATGTACACAACACTGCATGCATGATGTTTACACAACACCACATGTACAACATGTACACAACACAACATGCACAGTCATGAACACAACACCACACATAGATAGCACCACATGTACAACATGCACACAACACCATATATACATAGCACCACATATACAACATGTACATAACACCATATGTACACAAAACTGCATATCCAACATACTTACAACACCATAATATGTACATAGCGCCGCATATCCATCATGCGCACAACACCATATGTACATGGCACTACATATCCATTATGCGCACAACACCATATGTATATAGCACCACATATACAACATATATATATCACCATATGTAAACAACACCACATATCCAACATGCACACAACAACATGTGTACACAACACGATATATCCAACATGATCAGAATACCATATGTATACAACCTCGCATATCCAACATGTTCGTAACATTATATGTACACTAACATCGCATATACAACATGAACACAACGCCATATGTATATGCACACTACATATACAACATGCGCACAACACTATATGTATACAATACCACATATGCAACATGTACACAAATTTATATATGCAACGTGCATAAAACACAATATGTACACAATACCATATATAAAACATGTACACAACACTATAGGTACAACAATTACAATAGATACACAACAATAGTAATGCACATCTAGAGACCACATTGTCTCTACCAGAAACATTCCTCTAGTGACTTTGCACTACCATGCTTTTCCTAGCATGTTGCAGATCACATTGATTTAATTCCACTAATGTATCCCTCAACATTACCTTCCATAGCATAAACATATACATAGAATAATCACACAATATAAATTCATATCAACATGATAATGACCTCATAGATTTGTCGTTGCTACTCTTCCCACTCGATTCCTCATAGAACCGGGGACCTCCTCACGCCATTAACTTGCATAAGCAATCATTCCTCCACAAGAATGATCTCTGACCACCCTGTCAGACAACAACATACATACATACATATATACATATAAACATTAGCATACAAAAATCATTATCCCCAATGACGTGTTGCGTGCTGTTATTTAATGACATACATTTGTACATGTATACATATATAGATATAAGAATATCCATGATCACAACATAATTGCTAGATATCATAAGGTCAAGGTTAGTAGAACTCCCTTTATTCGTGCACAACATACACAACATTGGGAAAAATAGTTCCCAACATAGCCCAAGGCATCTGACACCCCAATCCATTCACTTTACCTTTCATGTTACCTTTCTTATGATTTTCCTATCACTATCCATTTATCCCAATTGACCCAAGAAGTCCAACTAAATGTCATATTGTTTCCCATAACTACCCTTATACATTTACCGGCTCCATCTTGGTCTTACATTACCAGTTAGGTTTCATTCAACTCTCCCCAAGCTTCATTAACATTAATCTTTCCCCAACCAATTAACAAGGCCCTCAAGACATACAAGGAAAGAACAACAAACAAATAAAAATAAAACCATGGAAAACCAATAGATATACAACCCCAGAACAAAGTGGCATGGCCATGTGCTAGACATAAACAAACTGAAAATCAAGTGAAAGTAAATCAAAAATCACCTAAAGCACAAACCTAGAAACAAACACCATGAATCAACCCCATGAGTTCCCAATGCTTCCTAGGGAGAAGTCAAACCAATTCTTCTTCCATATTTCATGGCAGTCTCTTTGCCATGGAATTCACTACATCATATTGCCATAAACACATAATTGTCAATGTATAAATAAATAAAACAATATACCAATTATCTTTCCTTGTTGTGCCAAGCATGTTGCCTTATAACTGAACACATCGATGCCATCTCTCAAGTGAATCCAATTCCCTTGATGGATCCAGCTATAACTAGAAACCAACTATTATACATGTTAAAGAATCTAGCACATATCCACATAATGTCAGACAAAAACAAGCTTAAGAAGACTTCTTGTATCCATGCAAAGCACTCATTCATTTGGACTTTCAGTGTCCAAACATAGCCAAAGGAATTCTCACCCAATTCCTTTCTTTTAATTTTTACCTTACTCGATTTGAGTCTTATTAGTTGGTATCACATCACCTAGTTGTTAGCTATATAGACAAATCAATTGTTACCTTGTCATGCTAATGCCAAGCATGTTTCCCTACAATTGTTCACACATGCGAGTCACATATTCCAAAGATCAAGACATCATGTCTATAAATTTGAAATTATTCTTTACCAAGAGAAACCATCATGTCATAATCAAGTCACAATCGTTAGTCATAATACTACCACTAGCATCCACTTACACTCAAGTGCTTATCAGTTGTCTCAACGCATATTGTGTTAGTACAACCATCTTAAAACAAGACCATTCCTTCATGCAATCTTATAGACACATAATTATATCATTTAACTAATCAAACATTCAAACCTATAAACATACCACGTCATATAAACAAAATAGACGACATAATCAAACTCATACCTCAATGTATCTCAGGGGAGTCTATCACATTTGCACAATTCAGTCGAGATTAGTACGACAAAATATCACAAATACATCGACACATACCTAAATATCATAACCATAACCATCTTCACATGACAATCAATGTTAGCACGATACATGTAACATCGATATATTAAATTAGATGACCATAGTCATCATGCATATGAACGCAATGCATACAACAACATGTTTCTATCATTCATGAGTATCTAAGGCATGTGCATATGACCAGACTGATCAACTAACATCTATCATGCATGTAACCAACAAAAAATTAGAATGATAGCCATGCATATAACCATAATTCATATACAACCATTAACGAACATATCTCCATGAACAACATACAAACCTATACGATGATCTTCTCTTACCCCGAGGTCTAGTGTTGCAACATAGCTCTAATGGTCTGCATCTCCTATTCCATCTCAACCAACACATCATCATTATAACATACCAACAACATCATGATGACACAAACTACATAATGACCACTATGTTGGATGTTTGACCTACCATGCATGCATAACCATAACCATGACAATGCACACATAACAACATGCATCTAACCAAATGGGTTGATTGGGCTAGCCATAACCATATTAAGTCCAAGTGTTTGAACCATGCTATATTACCACCCTATAACCACCCCTTCCACATTTATCAACATTACCTAGCCTTTCAGAGTAAACATGAGTTGAGGGCTACTATGACATGACCCAACCTCCTAGCTTCATTAAGGAAGTGGAGTCAACAAACTAAAACTTTATTGACCTTTCTCAGGATCTACAAGATGCCCAAGAGATAAACTACCCCTCTAGGTGCCAAAACCTTGAGTCGTATTTCTTTTTCACTAACCTAGACTCCTAGCTGCAAGCATAACACGACATCCTTGCAACTGTAAACCTCTAGTTTCATGCATAAGCCTATAAGGTAGTGGCTACAATCCCAATTTCTCAGTTCTGAGCCTATGACCCTGAAATCAGTGCCACCTTTTTAGGGCTTGTCTCTAAACCACTGCCCAAAACTTAATGAGACTTTCTAGAATTATAACTAGCATTAAGACAAATCGATTAATACAAAACTTGTTCAAGGACTTGACCTAACTAGGCTTAACCATGACAATCATTTCATCAAACACATTAAGAACATGTCATCTACAAGTCATGAGTGCATATTTGAACATAGGGGTCTTGTACTTATTTTAGAATCACCAAGAAGGTGTAATCACCTCTCACAATAGCTTGAATAAGATATATTAGGTCATGATTCAATAACCAATCATTTACCAGTCAAAACATGATAAGATCCATAACTAGAATATTTCATAAAACCATGCTTTTAACCAACATATAAGAAAAATAATAATAATGATAGAACAGCCATCAAAGGCACATCATAATAGATACATATACTCATGAAATACAAGAGGAAAAAATATCTTACTAACATATGAAAAATCCAACCAAGTCATGGACTCTCACTTACCACCCGACCATAGATTGGGTTGGCCCAAATATTTCTTTCAGCGACTCACCCCATGCCATATTCCAAGCATGAATGTGGGACTCACAACAAAACAACTAGGTTTCCTTAGGCTTTACCACAACCCCACCAAAAATGGTGAAGGGACTCCTAGGCCTGAAAAAGAGCACCTACACAACCAGGCTTTAACACAATCCCACTATTATCGGTCAAGGGGTTCCTAGACCCAAAAAAAAGGTTTACACTACCAGTCTTTACCGCAATCTCACTAAAAGTGGTCAAGGAATCACTAGGCCCTAAAGAAGCTTCAATTCCTCTAGATTTCTTCACCAATACCTTGAAGCATTTTCTTGTCTCTACCCTCAAGCTTTACAACAATCCTACCAAAACCAGTCAAGGGATTCCTAGGCCTTTGAGAATTTTCCTAAAACCAGATCATTCGGTTCCAAAACCATTCAAAAATTCAAAGCTCAACAAATGAAAGAACCCGATCACACCCCAACTATCCAGAATTGGCAAGACAAGTATGAAACCACCATCCCACCTGGAAAAACCAATGGCGATGACAGCAAGAGAACCAAATACACACATGCATGTACCATGCATGCCAAAACTAGAAGGGAGATCATACATGCAACTCGATACCTACAAATTAATCCTATTGTAGTCGCTTGATCCAACTATTCCTTGCTTGATCCTTTCTTTCCTTTTCTTTCTTGTCCTTCCTTTTCCTTCCTTACTCTAATGCTAGAGTGTTATAAGAATTCTCTAAGTGTGCAAGAGTATGAGAGAGAGATAATAGAGAGAGAGAATTCCAAAATGAATAAACGAAAATTGTTAATTGATCCTCAGAAGCCCTTTTATCATAGAGGCCTCTATTTCCTTCAATTTCCCTCTCATGCAAATTTGTGACTATTCATCTTCCTTTTTTTCCTGCTTTCCTTTATTTTCATAAATAAAATGGCAATTAATGCCTCTTTTCCTTTTCAAAGCCTTTTCTATTTCCTTTGCTAATTTGTTCAGCCATAATAAACCAAAAGTGACACCCACTAGGATGTTTTGGCCAACATTAAGCTTGGAATAAGTGTTCCATGACCTTGGTATTATTTTTTCCTTTATTAACTTTATTACATGAACTTTTAATTTGGGGTTGTTACATCAACTAGAAGTATGTCCTCCACCATGTAAACCAACTAGAAAGGAGTGAACCCTATGGAAATTTTAACAGAGGTTCGATAGGCCCACAATGTGGAGAAAAGCATAAGGTGCCCAATTGACTTAAGCTTCTCTATAACATTTCAAAGCATGGTTCTCAACATGCATTTTATGGCCTCTACTTGTTTGTTAGCCTATGGATAATATGGGTTCAATGTTCTTGGTGAAAACCCAACGTGGTTATTAATTGTGTCATCATATGATTGCAAAAATGTTAATTGTGATTCATCACAATTGTCTTAGGTACCCCAAGCCTAGTAATGATGTGGTTAACACAATTAATCTTGTAGTGGCACTATCATTAGAGAAGGTAGGAATAGCCTCATCCCATTTAGTGAAGTACTCCACTAATAATTTTGGAGTAGTTTCCATTGGACGATGTTGGATTACACTTCATAAAATCAATGCTCTATTTAGGAAAGGATCCAATAAAAACCATAGTGTGAAGTAGAGTAGGAGGGGTACACATCTTCTTAGTAAATATTTTAGAATTATCACTTTTGTATTGTTGTGATACAATATTTAAATATTGAAGGCCAAAAGTACCTGACACATTTTTTTTTTTTCCGCAGTGACATACCTAGATAGGTGATTGCCACATACTCTAGCATGGAAGACATTTAATACTTGTTCAATGTCCTCATGAGTGATACATGATGCAACACTACATAAACTCTATGGTGATAAAGAGTATTAGTGATAATGACATAATGGCTAGCCTGATAGCATATACACCAACGTTAATAGCAAGACAACTCATACCGAAAACATTGAGTTTGAAGATAAAGGAGAACATCCCCATACCATGGATAAAACAAGATAATGAGGAATAAGGATTCATTAGGTAATGAATCCTCAGCCACAACTTCTTAGTCAACTTGGGGTAGCTACAACATTAACTCAATTAATGCCAAAAATTTCTTGGATTTAGCAATTGAAAACCCTCAGTCAAACTCTTGAAGGATGGAAAAACACTTCAAGTATTTCCCCCCAACAATATGTATACTAAGAATATGTTTCATGGGGTTGAATTCAACGATGATGGTGGCCTTTTGCAAGCATATGTAATGCAGTAAACATTGGACAGCAAAACAACTACCAAAGCTAACTTCTCAATGTGAGAGTAATGAAGATCATGGCTGATAAGGCCTTTACGAAGATAATATATGGAATGTTTATTATGCATGTCATCTTTTTGTACAAGAAAAACAGAAATGGTGGATTCGAAGGCCACGAGAAAGATAAAATAAGTTGTTATTAAAATCACGAGGGCTTAACAATGGGGTAGACAACAAGGCTTGTTTCAAAGCATCAAAGGATCTCTAAGCTCGGTCATCCCATATGAAAGACACAACATTATTTAATCAACAACATAAAAATTTCCATGAACTTGAGATGGAAATAAACATATGAAATAAATTATCCTTCCCTTGAAGTTCTTGAAGCTAGTGAATATTATCTAGATGAGGAGAATTGAGGATACCCTTGACCTTTGACAAATCAAATTCGATCCCTTCCTAGAAAACTATGAAGCCTAGTAACCTCCTAGATGCCTCTCAAAATACAAACTTATTCATGTTCAAACGAATCTTATAATAATCACATCAATGAAAGACTTCACTAACATGGGATGGATGATCCTCACACTAGAGAGACCAAGCAGTAAGGTCATCTAGATAAAAATTGACAATGCATTCAATATCATGAAATGTGTGAGACACGGCTCGTTTAAATGTGGCACTAACACTTTTATTGCCAAAAGGTAAATTTTTATAAGAAAATGTTCCCCATGGGTAGATAAAGTTATTTTTATGTTAATGGTATGGTTTGATTTGGATTTGATTATAGCTAGAAAATTCATCCAAAAAGGAAAAGATAGCATTGTGAGAACAAGCATTGAGAATTTGATCAATGAAAGGGGTTGGATAATAATCCTTTGGATAAGACAAATTTACATGCTTATAATAAATTCAACCCTAATCATCCCTTATTTCTTCGTCACTAAAACATGATTGGAACCCAAATAAATGAAACCAACATCTAATAGCTTTTGAATCTCTACTTTAATATCATCTTCTTTGCAAGAATTTACTAGCCGGAGCCTTTACCTAAACAACTTAGCTCCATCATACATCTTAATTTCATGTTCGATAATTATGGGGTCAATTCTAGGAATTTCTTCATAAGATCAAGTAAAAACATCACGAAATTCCTTGAAAAGGGTAGTGGAAGTTTCAATTTCTTGAGAAGTACAATTTGCTCCAATCATGTTATTTTCCACAATACTTGGTTTTGTAGTAATGTTGATGCGTATAGTCTTCAAAATGTTTGCCAAGTTTCCCCGATGAGAAAACATCATGTAGTATGATGGGGGATTGGACCACTTAGCAAGGCTAGAGGAATCCAGCATTGTTGGTGACTTTTCCAACTTATCTATTCGAGGAAGGAAAGTTGATCGATGGTGCATTTTTCACTAAGGAAGATCAATGTTTGACATGACTTCCATGATTTCCTCAATAGTAGGAATATCAACATATATAAAGTCATGATAAAGTGGATGGTTTGCAACCCAAATGAGTGCATGATAATCATTGAGCAGTTCGCTAGAGGTGTAACTTAAATCCAAAGTGTCAAATGTCAACTATATTCTTTGATAAGAAATCTCATAAAGACATAAATTTATGCACTCACCAAACAAATAGACTTCCAAAGGAGAAGGAAACACCCAAGGATCAGGAGACTGATGGGATCCATTAGTGATGGAAGAGATCATGTGCACAGGAGCCAAAAAAGTAGAAGAAACATCAGTTTGGGTTATATGAAAGACACCAATAAGTGACATGATTTTAAACTAACCCACAGTGATCCTCTCACAAGCTAGTGGGTTATGTCCAATATATTACATTCTATTTCTCATTGTGGTATGTTTATTCATTGGCATATAGTATTCAAGATGAGCAATTATGACAATCTTTAATTCATGGGGAAGAAAATAATGTGGAAGACCGATGACATGAAAATAATCATAGCATAGACTCAACTATGTCCGAGTTGATTATGATCCAATGTGGTCTCAACAACTTCTACATCCATGGTAATGTTTTTTGCCTCGTATCTTCATGCAAAATACTAAAAGAACACCTTGAGGAACAAAATTATGTCCATATAAGGCTTCAAATGATGTAGGTGGATATTGGTGGCCACCTGCCTATTCCACCTAGCCCCCCCAGTCAGTTTCATCTGTTTCCTTAATTGTAGCACAGTTTACTATTTTTAACAGTTTTTCGGGTCCTAAACTTTAGGAGCCATTTTGAGGCCCTAAACGACGAATTTTTGGCAATAACAATTGTAGTGATTGCTATCCCAATCAT
Source organism: Pinus tabuliformis (assembly GCA_031772625.1). Classification (NCBI taxonomy): domain Eukaryota; kingdom Viridiplantae; phylum Streptophyta; class Pinopsida; order Pinales; family Pinaceae; genus Pinus; species Pinus tabuliformis. Next base: position 239,126,729 of record CM062820.1, read on the forward strand.
GTTAGCAGTTGTAGTCATTAGAGACATATTTCCAATGTGGTATAATACGTGTCAAATGAAGATAATATGACCAAGTTACAACCCTGGGAAGTTCAATGCCCAACTGACCCCAACGAGGCCCATAAATTGTTGGTGTTACATCTAATGGGGTTAGGGTTTTGATTGCTTAGGGTTTTCCTTTATTGCTCAATAATAAAAATTCCCTTGAGCCTCATTGTAACTCAGTATAGAGGCATGTAGCCACCACATCTCTTCTGAGAGATAAGTTACCATTGCCCGAGCTATCTTATTTCCATTTTTTTTGTAAGCATAGTTCAATATTTCTCTATTAATGAAATGAAGTGTTTTTCTATTGCATCTCTGTGTTTATGATTATATCTGTAAGTTGTTGCATTCTTGTTTAATTTCAGATCAATGGCATTAGAATGATCTTCTCTTTCTTTGTTTTTCTTTGGATGTCCCTAATGAGGTCATGGTATGAGTTAGGGCTTGATCTGGTTGAACCATTGAATGATTAGACTCGTAAAACTTGACGACCTACCGTCGCGGAAGAAAAGAAATATGAGGGGGCATGAGATCCTTTTAAAATTATTTTCGAGGAAGCCCTCAAGCGATAGAGGGACGTGATGATGGATAACTTTGTCGAGATCCTTCGATGGATACCCACAAGCGATGCATCTTAATCCAACAACTATTCTGGAGGCACCACTCCTTTTAAGTTACAAGTTAACTTTGATATTCCCATATTCAAAGGCCTGATAGATGCAAACATCGTAGATAAATGGTTAAGTCTATTGGAAGGATATTTTTTATTTCATGGGTTTTCTAATCAGGAAACAATTACGTTTGCTTCCACACATGTCAAGGACTGGTAAGAAACCTACTATGAAGAAAAGGATGAGAGTGAACCCTCACTATCTTTAGCTACACCCAGTTGGACTTATTTCCGAGACGCCTTCAAGGAACAATATTACCCTATGGAGAGCTATGAATATAAATACATAAAGTGGACCACGCTACGATAGGGAAGGGACCAAGATGTCCTAGAGTTCACAAAAAATTTCCATACCCTTCCCACGAAGCTGGGTATCAAGGATACTAAGCAGAATTTGGTGCTCAAGTACTGTGACTGTCTACATAAGTACATCTAGGACAAGATGGTGTTCCTGGACATTTCCTCGCTTGGCACAATGTGTCAATCTGTTGTAATGATTGAGAAGAAGTTTGAATAGAAGAAACAGGACTTTGGATCTGCGAATTCAAAGCAAGGAAGAGGCACCCCCAAGCCACAAAACAAGGGACCAAGCCAAGGCTGGGCTACCTAGGACAACTTGTCGAAGCCGCAAGAAGAGAAAAACACCAGGGAGATGAAGAAGGACACGGGAAAATGGTGTGAGTTCCATAAGAGCTCCACTCACAATACAAGTGAGTGTCGGGCCAAGAAATCACTAGTGGCTAAGTTGAGGGCTTCTGAATCAGATGCAAGTTCCAACTCTGAATCAGAACATGATAACGTGACTAAAAAAGGGTAGAATATTGTTGATGCGTAGGCCAGTGCCATCGTGGCCACAACAATGATCCAGAAAATTGAGCCTAAAGATCCCGAGGAGGGGGAATGCCTCTTCCACTCACATATGTGACTGAATGTTTCTCCGATGTAGTTCATTGTCGAAAGCAGGAGCCAAAAGAAGCTCATTTCTGTAGAGGTCGTGAAGTGGTTGGGCCTAAATAGTACAGTACATCCACAACTATACACCATTGCGTGGCTTCACCAAGGACAAGATCTTTGCATCAGCCAACAATGGTGCCTTCCCTATAGCATCAAGCCCTTCACAGATGAGGTACTATGTGGTGTTTCTCCTCTTGAAGTTTCTAATGTATTGTTAGGAAAACCATACTTGTGGAAGCGACATAATGTATATGAGTCTAGACCTTGCTTTATGATTATTACTTTGGCTAATAAGTTGTATAGGACACTAGAGGTAGCCTCACCTACCACCATCTCTTTGATCACTGCAAAGCAATGCAGTAAGATCATTTCCCAGACTAGGAAATTTGTTTTCCTTATGATTCACCCCAAAGGCAAGAAGAAGGTTGTGGCCACGAATTCCAGACAAGGCTCCTCTACACAACAACAGTAGATGGATAAGGTCGTGGAAGAGTACAAGGACATTTTCACCTCACCCACAGAGGTACCTATGCACTGTTAGGTTAAGCAATACATCAATCTAACCCTGGGCATGTTGCTTCCTAGTGTATTGATCTATCAATGCTCTGTTTTGGAGAACGATGAGATCAAGAATAATAATTAGGAACTACTACAGAAAGGGCACATTAGTCCAATCTCATCACCTTGTGGCAGCTTGATTATATTGGTACAAAAGAAGGATGGGACTTGGAGGCTCTGTATTGACTATCAAGTGCTGAACAAGATCATTGTCTAGAATAGCTACCCAATACCATAGATTGATGACCTTTTGGACTAACTCAAGGTGTTCAAATATTTAAGGAATATTGACTTGAGTTGAGGTTATCATGAGGTGCCTATCGAACCCTCCAATGTGTGGAAGACAACCTTCAAATCCAAGGAGGTCCTTTTCGAATGGTTGGTCATGCCATTTGGATTGACGAATGCCCATGCAAACTTCATGAGACTGATGGATGAAATCTTGCGGTCCTTCACTAATGAATTCATGGTGGTGTATTTAGGTGACATCTTGATCTTCACATAGTGTTGGGAAGAGCACCTCCACCATATTCGACAAGTCCTTCAAACCCTTCGATAACACAAGTTATGTGCTAACTTGGAGAAATGAACCTTTGGCCTGACCTAGGTTCAATATCTCGAGTACATCATTAATGAGTAGGGTGTATATGTGGACCCATCCAAGATACAAGTCATTTGGAATTGGCGAGTGTTGTGGTTCTCTCTTATCACTTGGCATTTAATTCAAGTCATCAAGGGTGGAGTGAAAGAAAAGTTCTTTTAGTCAGAAATGCAACAATGAGCATTCTTCGAGTTGAAGAATCACCTATGTTCTGCACTAGTGCTCACATTATCAGACCTTCAACAACCATTTTTGATTGAGACAAATGCCTCTGACTATGGTAATGGTGCAATTCTTACTCAACATGGGCATCCAATGGCTTACCATAGTGAGACAATTTCAGACACATTATGAAAGTACCCCACTTACAATGAAGAAATGTATTCCATTGTGCACACCTATTTTCAATGGAAGCATTAAATTATGGGGAAGGAAATTCTCATCCACATAGAACACCGACCTCTATAGTTCATACAAACACAAGGCAAGTTGCAAAATGATCGTGATCAGAAATGGTCCACCTATTTGCAATAGTTCCATTTGAACATTAACTATAAGAAGAGAAGCACCAATAATGTCGCTGATTTCCTCAACTGACCACCGGTCAAGGTGCTAATCACTGTGCTTGACTCCTGTGGGCATGAGACATCGGGGTGGCCACATCTATACAAGAGTGATCCAGAATTCGACAGCATATACCAGACACTCCTGGAACGGAAGAAAGTTCCAAATTTTCACCTTCAGGATGCACCCTTATGCCACTTGGGACACATATGTGTTCCTTCAAGTGAGTGAGCCAAGATGATTTGAGAGGCACACTATAGTCAAGTTGTTGGACATCTTGGAGTAGAGAAACCAGTAGCAGTATTGCAGAAGTATTTTTATTGGCTGAAACTTCATCAGAATGTAAGAAAGTATATTAGATCCTACGCTACCTACGCCATTGCCAAACTAACCATCAAGAAGAAAGGCCTATATACTCCTCTACCTACTCCTAGTGGGCCTTAGGAATCTATCTCCATGTGTTATATGTCAGGCCTTCCTTCTATGAAGCATTACAATGATTGTGTTTCGTGGTCATCAACAGATTCTCTAAGATGGAAATCATCGCAGCCTACAAGAAGACTATCATAATAGAGGCCACTACTAATCTCTTATTTGAGAAAGTGTGGGCACACTTTGGGATCACACATTCCATTATCCCAGATCGGGACAACAAATTCCTCAATGCATTTTGGTTAAGTCTCTATTCGATGTTGGATACAAAACTCACTATTTCCACGACTTTCAATCCCCAAAATGATGGCCAAACAGAGGTTGTCAATAGGATGATCGTACACATTTTGTGCATGTACGACTCAAAGAGTGCATGCACATGGGATGAAATTTTCCCTTCTATCCAACATAGCTATAAAATATCTCTCCACAGCTTAACAGGCCATAACCCCTTTTAGGTAGGGCTAGGATTTTAGCCATTATGCCCCATTAATGTGGTCATGCAATTTGCATCCACTCAGGTAGATTAGGCTTACATGTGGTTCGAAGCTGAAAGGGTTAACAACTTCATTAAGCACATTCAACACATCCACCAATAGGTCCATGATATATTAGATAGATCCAATGCTAAGTACAGTAAGCACCATGATCAGCATCGAGTGCCGTACAAGTTCTAGGTGGGTGACCAAGTTTGGTTTAATTTGCAGAAAGAGCGCCTTGCTAGACCCCATTTCAAGCTTTGCCCACTCCAATATGGGACATACACCATCACCAAGGCCATTGATGACAATGCCTTTGAGCTCAACATCCCACCGTTCCTTAGTTTTCACCCATTGTTCAATGTAGATCGCCATCAGCCATACTTCGCACCATTGTTGGACACATCTGACATTGTAGAACATCTCAAACCAACAGATCTCAACCCACACTCCATGGAACATGCCATAACTGAAGAAAATAATGGACACAAAGATCAAGATCACTCGGCAATAGAGGATACAACTATATTGAGTTGTCAAAGTAGGCCAACTCCATCACTAGGGCAAGTGGTTCACCAGGGACTAGGTTCAATAGAAATTTCCTCACCTCATGGAGGCTCTGCACGCAATGGGGACCATTGCTTCCTAACGGGGGATGAATGATCTAGGTAGATATTGGTGGCTACCTACCTATTCCACCTACACCCCCTAGTCAATTTCATCTATTTCCTTAATTGTAGCACAATTTACTGTTTTTGGCAATTTTTCAGGTTATGAACGTCTGGAGCCATTTTGAGGCCCTACACAACATTTTTTTGGCAATAGAAATTACAGTGATTAGTATGGGAATCACATCAGCAACTGTAGTCCTCAAAGATATCTCTCCAATGAGGTATCATACGCATCAAATGGAGATAATATGACCAAGTTACAACCACATGAAGTTTGCTTCCCAACAAAGCCCAACGAGGCCCATAAACTCTTGGTGTTACATCTCCTCAGGTAAGGGTTTTGGTTGTTTAGGCATTTTCCTTATTGTTCAATAATAAAAAGGCCCTTAAAACTCATTGTAACTCAGTTCAGAGTCACGTAGCTGCTGTTAGAATATTCTGACACATAGGAAATAATTAAGTATAACTTGGTCTAGTGTAGAGTTAGGTAAAGTGTGTTTCTTTACAATGTAGTTTTGTAACTTACAATATGATGGTCACAATATTTTCTAGACATGAAGCGATTTGACGGTACATTCTCTCCTCGGTATTACCAACACTTGATCCATGGATTAACACCTGATTGGTCCATGATATCTATTTAAAGAGTATGGAGGTTCATTTGTAAGGTGACCATTCATGACAGAAGCCTATGCAATTTTTTTCTTTTATTAATAAATTTCTTGAAGTGGCCACATTGGCTCGAGCCATGGATTGTTTCGCTCTTTGAGGTTTTTAACCACGTCAAGAATACTAGTGTATTGATTTGTGATCTGTTTGTGAGCGGTGTCCTTAGGTTTTGTATCTGAGGATCTTACCCTGTAAATTCCAACATGGCATCAGAGCTATTTGAGGGCCACATCCATTGGTGTTCTAAATCCTAAGCCGGTACAACTACATTCGACTGTTGTTTCCTTGGTCTATTGTTTTCTACAGCTTTTGGGCTGAGATGACTGCTTTATTGTGTTAGGAGCATCTGTTCGAGTGAGGAACCCCTTTTGTTTCACGTGAAAAGGTTTCTGGTAGCTCTAGCTATGTCATTTTTAAGATCTGGAGGAATCTAGACTTTATTTGCAGCTTTAGTTATTTATCTCTCTATTTATTTCAGTTTATTTATCTCTCTGTTTTTTTATTACCGAATCTATACCTTTCATTTCTGTGTATGCTCTTTGCCCCATGACTCTATGTGATCTGGGCAAATCAGAAATAGAAAGGAAGGATTTTTCTCATGCATATGTTCTTTTCTGCCACGCCTTAGTGTGATCTAGGAAAATCAAAAACACTGAGGAAAATATTTAGTTTCTAGCAAAAGCTAACCTCAAGCCATAAGGTTTGTTTTTTTTTGCATGTCTGTGTTGGTTTGTATGCATTTTTTGTTTTGTAGGCAAAAAGGGGTTTTTTCAAGTAAACATGCACCCCAAATCTTCAGTGACTAAAAAAAGAAAAAACCCTTTCTCTTTTCCAAAAATTACTAACCTTTTAAACTGCTCACTTCGTCCAAAGTTACTTTATGAGAATAGAGGTCATGGGTTCAAGTCTCTCTTTTTGTTGAGTTACTTTTTCAAAAAGCACATGTAGCTTATGTTTTAAAGTTACTTTATGTAAAAGTGTTCTCACCCATTATAAAAAGTGAGTCACTTATAATTCTAAAGTCTCTTTATCTTCTATTTAAGTTAGAGTTTAGTGGGTAGCTCATAAAGTACCATTGTAAAAGTGACTTTCACTTATTTATAAAAGTGGGTCACATAATTTTTTTTTGTAAAGTGATCTAATTAGATTAAGTTTGGAGGGGGGGTGGGGGAGATTTTTTTTTTAAATATAAAATTATCATTCACTTCCACACATTCATGCACTTTGTTGGCATCTTCAACAACCTTCCTTCAAAAAGCCATAACTTATTCATCCGGAAGCCATTTTCATATCCGTTTTTTTTTTCAAACAGCCTAATTTTTCGAGCGATTTCCATTGGAACACTTAGTTTCAGCATCTACAACTTCATTTTATGTTAAATGGAAAGTCCATGTCAAGTTATTCTTGAAAACACCAACTACTTTCAATGGGTGTCCTACATGTAAGATTTACTTAGAAGTAAGGTTATTTCTAGAATAGCCTCAGGACAAGAGTCTAAACCTCAAGATGAAGATAAGTCAGTCAAATGAGAAAATAAGCAACATCAAGGATGTGGGTTGATAGGGATGTCTATTTCTCCAGACCTTAGATTCCATATTGTAGAACTTGATACCCCTAATGAATCAGTGAAACAACTCAATATAGTTTTTGGAATTAAAAATGAAATTAGAGCCCATCAACTTGAAAATGAGTTTCTTACATTGGACCCCAATAATTTTCTTCCTTTGAAGATTTTTGGTCCAAGTTCCAAACCCTTAGACTTCTCTTGGAAGGTGTTAAGGTTAAGAAAGAAGATGGTAACCTTATCTATTCTATTCTTAATAAGTTAGGACCAGCCTACTCTATGTTTATTTTCACCTTCCATTCGACTAGAGAAGCCTTTATTTCTCAAGGACAAGCCTACAAGTCCCCCTCTTTTGATGCCTTTTGTGATTCTTTAATAAGAGAACATGAAAAACTATTACATCTTGGTATTATTAATCTTGGAAACTCTTCTAAGAAAGCGTTAGCCACCCAATATCAACCAAGTTCAAAGAATCCTAAGAAGTAGCATCTTAAAAAGAATGGTCCTAAACCAACCAAGGGTCCTAAGCACTTTTAGTCTCAAAATGAAAAATCACTTCAACAAAATGATAAGGCAAATAAAAACAAAGGTAAAATGATAGATAGACATTGCAACTTTTGTAATCGATATGGCCACTTAGAATCCAAATGCTTTAATAAGATGGAAGCCTTGGAAGCAACAATGAAGGAGCATAACATCCGTTTGGAGAATTGTTCAACTTCAACTTCATCTGAGGAATAACACTTTTTGCATGTGGTTGTCAAGCATATCAATCTGATTATGCACTAAATGTATCTTCTTCTTCTCATTCTCATGAGTGGCTCATTGATTTTGGAGTTTCTTATCACACGGCCAAAAACAAAGCCACATTTTCTTCTTTAAATGATTGTAACACCAAAAATATATATGTTGGTGATGATAGATCTCTTAGTGTTGTAGGGACTGGAACTGTTCATCTAGACAATTGTCAATTTAATGATGTATTATTTGTTCCAACCTTATCTTGCAACCTTATACCTGTATATTAGATAACTCATTCAGATGAAGGTAAAACTGATGAATTTTCACCTCACGATGTTGTAATTAAGGACCTAAGAGATCCTATATAGATTTTAGCTACTAGCATTGTTGATGATTCTAGAAGGTTGTATAAGTTTCAAAACTTTGGGTTGTCAACTCTTCCCTCAGTATTTTTTGCTCATAATGATGAGGTGAGCAAACTTTGGCATGAGCAATTTGGTCACTTAAACTATTGCTCCCTTCAAAATATATGTAAAGAAAATATGGTGACTGCTATTCCTATGGTATATTGCAGAGATAGTACTTGTTCCAGACGTTTACTCAGAAAACATCATCTTGATAGCTTTGAAAAGTGTGCCTCTTAGCACACATCAGCCCCTTTACAACTTGTGCATAGTGATTTATGTGGTCCACTTCCAGTTGTTTCATTCTTTGACTACAAGTATTTCTTAACTTTCATTGATGATTTCAGGAGACGCAGTTTGGTATACTTCTTGAAACTCAAGAGTGAAGTATTTAACATGTTCTTGGCCTTTAAGGCCTTTGTTGAGAAACAATCTGGACATCAAATTCTTAAGCTAAGATTTGATAATGGCTGAGAATATGTTAACAACAAATTCATCAACTTTTTCATTGAGAATGCAACATGCTGTTCCATATACTCCACAACAAAATGGTGTAGCTAAAAGGAAGAATCATACCATGAAGGAAATGGCTAATTGTATGCTTCAACCTAAAGGACTTAGTCTTAATTTTTTGGCAAAAATAATTAGCTGTGCAAATTACATAGTAAATCACACTCCTACTAAGGTTTTAAAGAATATCGCTCTAAAAGAAGCACAGAACTCAATTAAACCAGATGTAAGTCACTTTCATGTTTTTGGAAGTGAAGCATGGGCCCATATTCCAGATGAGAAACATAAAGCCTTAGAACCTAAGAGTGAAAAATGTATTTTTTCTCCATATCCTGAAGATGTCAAAGGATATAAACTTCTTCCACCTAAATCCAAAAATGTTATCATTAGAACAAATGTAAAGTTTTCTGAAAATATATCAGCTTATGAGCCTAGTTCAGTGAATGCACCACCTCTTGCTATCCCTTCTACCTCTAAAAATATTTCTTCTTTAGATGATGAAAACGAGGATGAAAATCCTCCCCCACCTTCTCAGGATCCTCCTTCAACTCCTCAGCTTCCAAAATGGGTTTGTGCTACTTGGGATGTAACAGGTCCTCTTGCAGGTGATCCTATAGATCAACAATGTACACATTCACAGTTTGATAGAGCCTCTTCTTTATTGGCTCAAGCTTCAGTGAATTATGATCCTGACACCTTTGCAAAAGCTTCAGGCCATCCAGATTGGGACGCATCTATGAATGAAGGATATTATTCATTATTTGCAAATGATACATGGGATCTTTTTCCTCTTCCAAAGGGACGAAAACTTGTTAGATGCAAATGGGTTTACAGAACCAAGTTTGGACCAAATGGAAAAGTTGATAAACATAAAGCTCGTCTTGTTGCTAAGGGTTTTTCACAAGTTGAAGGCATTGACTATACTAAAACCTTCTCCCCTAGTTCCAATAACAACTCTATCCACCTTATTCTTTCCATTGCTACCTCTTTCAAATGGGAAGTCCATTAGATGGATGTTAAATCTACCCTCTTGCATGGGGACTTTCATGAAGAAACCTATATGGAATAACCTCCTAGCTTTGTACAAATAGACTCCAGCCTTGTATGTTGGTTTAAGAAATCCCTATATGGTCTCAAGCAAGCCCCTCAGGCTTGGTATGCCAAAATGGATAGCTTTCTTTTAGATATTGGCTTTTCTAGGTGTCATTATGACAATACTATGTACACCAAGAATGTGGATAAGTCTCTTATCATTCTTTTTCTTTATGTTGATGATCTTATCCTTATTTGTATTGATCCCAACCTTATAAACCATGTGAACTATAGCCTTAAAAAGTAGTTTGAAATGACAAACTTAGGACACTTGCATTATTTTCTTGGTCTTCAAGTCTTGTAATCCAAGGAAGGTATTTCACTTTCCCAGTCCATGTATGCCTGTGATCTTCTACAACACTTTCACATGGAAGACTGTAAGCTAGACCCTTCTCACTTTTAGTCTGGAGGCAAACATTTAGTCACTTATACTTCCCCTGAAGTTGATGCTACCTTATACTGTTAGCTTGTAGGAAAAATTTTGTATCTGACCAATACATGTCCTAAACTTTCCTTTGTTGTTGGCATTATTTCTTGGTTTATACAAAACCCACATGAAAATCATTGGAAAGAAGCTAAAAAAAATACTTCATTATGTTCAAGGTACAGTTCAGTCCGGGATTCATTACAATGTAGAAGAATATCCTCTATTGGTTGGTTTCACTGATTCCAATTGGGTTGGTGACCCTGATGATCAGAAGTCTACTGCAGGTTATGTCTTCACTCTTGGTTATGGACCTATTACATGGGCTTACAAGGAGAAAAGTGCCATTTATCTTTCTTCAGCAGAAGCAGAGTATCGTGCCACTGTAGAAGCTAGTAAGGAAGCCCTGTGGCTTCGTCAGATCCTGTCAGAGTTTGTATTTCATCAGCAACATCCAACTACACTTTGGTGTGATAATCAATGTGACATTCAACTATGCAAAGATCCAGTCCAACATCAGTGCTGCAAACACATTGAACTACGCGTGAAATTCACCATAAATCTCATTCATGACCATGTTCTTGAAGTGCAATATTTTTCAACTGATGATGAAGTTGCAGACATATTTACAAAGGCTCTCACGGAGGCAAAATTTACTAAACTTTGATTTATGGTTGGAGTTCAAGAAGTTGTCACTAAGGGGGGATAGGCTCTAATGCCTCCTTCCTTCTCCTATTGTGTCATATTTGTACATCCTTCAGTCATATCCCAAGTTGTTCTTAAGGGGGGATGTTAGGATATTCTGACACATAGGAAATCGTTAAGTATAACTCACTCTAGTGTAGAGTTAGGTAAAGTGTGTTTCTTTAGTATGTACTTTTGTAACTTACAATCCGATGGTCACAATATGTTGTAGATATGAAGTGATCCGATGGTTCATTCTCTCCTTGTTATTACCGACACTTGATCTGTGGCTTAACACATGATTGGTTCATGATCTCTATTTAAAGAGCATGGAGGTTCATTTGTAAGGTGATCATTCATGAGAGAAGCTTATGTAAATTTTCTTTCTTTTATTAATAAATTTCCTAAAGTGGTCACGTTGGCTCAGGGCATGGACTGTTTCCCTCTTTGAGGGTTTTAACCACATCAAGAATACTCATGTTTTGATATGTGATTTGTTTGTGAGCGATGTCCTTTGGTGTTCTATTCGAGAAACTTATCATGTAAATTCATACAGCCACCACTTCTCTTCTCGGAGATAAGATACCAGCATTCGAGCTATCTTATTTCCATTATGTTCATAAGCATAGTTCAGTATTTTTCTATTAATGAAATGAAGTGTTTTTCTGTTGCATCTATGTGTTTATGATTATATATGTAAGTTGTTGTGTTCCTGTTTAAGTTTAGATCATCAAGTGTGTTACTTGACTTAGCAAGTGCTAGAGAATCAATGGATTTCCAGCATGACAAGGCCATAATAGTAGTGGAAGATCCTTCATCCACAATAGTGTGATGTACATATATACTAAATACGTGCACTTAGATATAAAAATTAACCTGATGGGATCATATAAATAAATAACATCAACGTAAAATGTTATCAAATTCAAATCTAAGGGATCAAACCCTCTAATAGCGGTTGACAAGGACCTGTGTTGCATGGGATTTCTTTGCAAAACGTCCATGGGTAGATATGGCAGAGAGAGCTTGGCCTAAGTCTTGAACAATGCTATAATGTTGAGCAGTCCACACATTAGGATTTCATGTTGACTTATGGATAAAACTCTTAGGTGGGAGAAATATTAGCTTCAAAGGCTTATCTAGCATGAGAGATCGACTAGGCACAGTGGGGATGATAGTGTATGTAGCAACAAAAATCAAGTTAAAATTGTCATAATATTTAGCTATCATATACAAGTTAATCTTCTCATTACACATATGGATATGTGCATTACCTCCAAGAAAATGTTGTCCTACCATGCCCCTAGGAAAATGTGGAGGAGATTGTGCAACCATTTGTTGAGGTTGGGCAGGGAACAAATGCATCAAAACAATTAGCTAATCAGTAGGAGTTAGTTATGTAAGAGGGAAATGAATCTCATCCATTCTACGGAACTCATGATTTAAGTAATAACCCTAACAAATTTTGTGAGGGAATTTGAGCTTTCAACATCACTCATTTGTGCCTCAACCATAATTGGTTAGAATTGTTGAGTCTCTAAAGCATGTTTAGAAGTGTTTTTCTATTTTTTTTATTCTTTTCTCAGTAGATCACTAAGGATTCTTAGGTTGTGTGGAATACACCATATGAATATTAATATTTTTCTTAAAAGACGAAGATTGTTGAGAATTGGGAATTGTTTATGTGGCTTGTTAAGTAATTATCAGTTTCCTTAATTGAGCAACTAACTTTCTCACAACATAAAAAGGGATGGAACCAATTACACCATCATAATGTCATATGAATTTATGTCTTTGAAGATTATTCTAAGGACAAGAGCATCATGTATGAATCATATAAAGTGATTTAATGAGATTAAATAAAGTAAAGATGATGGGTGGCACCTAAAATGGTCTGGTCCTCAAGAACTACCCCAACCATAGTCAAACTCTTGGTTATCGGTGCTAGAAAGTGAATAAGAATCAAAAATCCATATAACCATATGCACAACAAATTAACACACAAAAATTAAACTGGCAAAAAAGGCAGAGAGGCATCATGTGGTATGTCATGCTCATGTAATTCAAAATATTCAAAAAATTTAATAATACATTTAAATACATGAGTAAGTGTTATTAAGATAGCGCCTCTATCTTAGACTCACTTGGGTCAAATAATTTCTGAACTTACACACTAATTTAAGAGAGCTAGTTGGAGAGAATCTCTCATCCAAACTAGACTCCTTAGTTTGAGGAATTCTCATGATTTTATTTATTTAATTTAATAATTGGATTTATTATTGATTTTTAAGAGAGTGAGGCTAACATTCCCCCCCTAAATGATAAATCCAAAATGAACAAGGAACCATCTTCCAAGTTCTCAAGTTGATCCTCAAAAAAACATTTGCCTGAAAAACCGCCAAAGCTGGATGTTGAAGAAACTACAATATGAAGAGACCATGAGTTAGCTGCATGACTTATTCATCTCTGAATGTCACTTGAAAACTCCATCATGTGCCAAGCCACCAAATGATCTAACTATCCTTTTCTTGGAAACAACATCCAGTATCCACTGACACAATTTGATGAATGCCCACTGGCGTATTTGCTAATGATGATCGCACTGGCAGATGAAGATGCCCACTAGCTGCTTCGCAAATGTTGTCAAGACTTTCAGTCTGACAACCACTTGTCAATTTCATTGACATTTCCCCCCTTTGTTAGCTTAAAGGAGAGGCAATCTTCTCCAAAAATATTTCTGAACTCGCCTCTGTAGGTGGAGGAGCATTTCAGTGGTGTACTTCCCCGCTCAACTACACGAGAGTACCATCTTCATTTGACTATTGACTGCAATATGTTTGAGTGAATCCGATTGTAAAACTTGTACAATCTTCTGGATGTGGATGACCATTCCCAGGGATCAATCCATGAACAATTTATCTTCAATCTAGCTGACTATCATTGGTTGTAGCATTTCTCTGATGTATGATTAGACTTGCCGCAATGGCTACAAGGATGGATATCAAAACATTGATTTTCTAGATGACCGGTTCTTTGACAATGAGAACATTTTGGTTTGTCTGCAACTCGAGTTTGTGTGCATTTCTATTTGTCTACAACTTGAGTTTGTGTGCATTGACGTCGGTCTGCAAGTTGCTGAAAACTTGCTAACGTGATTTGCTCAAGCAATCCAGCATTGATGAACTGAATGGGCTTTGAATAATTAGGGATATGTAAGTTATCGTTATCTTTGACATATCCTATGCCGCGTCGATTTCGATTACTTTGAATTTCTTCCCATGGCTTGATGATGGATTTGGAAGAAATTTGAACTGGATCAGGGACCACTTCAACACTTGAAGTTGGTTGGATCAGTGACTTGGAATCAACATCTTTATTTTCATTTGTACAGATGAAAGACTTGGAAACATCACTCTTTTGTTACAACTCATCTCTTTGAAGTTGCGACTTCAGTTGAAGAAACTCTATCATTTCATGTGTATGTTGAAGATGTACTTGAATATCAACAAGAGTTGCTTTGCTGATTTGTACCATACCTTCATTAGTTGAGAGGATCATATTGTTAAGAGTCTTTAACAACAGAATTCTTGTCGCCATGTGAACTTGTTGGAACTCACGCTCACTTGCTTTTAATACTTGTTGGATTTTCAAAACTCCCTCGCTTGATGTTTGGTTGATTGTTGCACACTCGCTTGAACTTGTTTTAACAATTGATTGTTTGAACTCACACCTACTTGCTTTCATGCTCACTTGATTCTTTCTTCAATCATTTTTAGGCTTGCTTGATGTTGATAGATTTGCACTTACTTCAACTTACACTCTTGATTGATCAAAAGAAGGGTGTCAAATACTATCGAAAATGCACCCAAGAGAATTTTTTACAATGATTTGAATGACTCAGTTAAAGACTTACTTGACTTAATGTATTCACCTTAACAATTCAAATTAGGGTGTCGGTTACAATTGAGAATGCACCCTTACAATTAAACTTAATTTGACTTTGATTACAATCCAACTTACAAATTATGATTTGCAAGTTATAGTTTTGTATTGAGCTTATTAAAAAAATGGTGCAAGTGCAATTGCCAAAACATTGTTGTTGAATGGCTGAAAAAATTGTTGATGTAGATGACAGCTTGATTGGATGTTGATGTAGAAATGTCTTTGACAACTTTATTATGTATTGTTGCTTCCTGATTACCTGTAGTTTGCTTGATTACGTAAGCTTGAATGGAATTGACTATGTGCATGCAATTCTCTAATTTGTTTTGTGTACCATATTAGAAAGATACCACATGAAGGTTAGTGTCAAAACTAGACACAAAACAAAAACAATATCAAGAATCATGCACCATCACAAATATACACATGGTGTACCTAAGATCCCCTTATTCAATTTCAAGCGAATCTAGGACACAATCACCACCAAAAATATATGTTTTTTTATTTAAATATGGGAGTACATCAATGTTCACCTTCTCAAGAAATGATAAATTCAAGCTCACACTCCCTTGAAGCAACTTCTCTTCAAAAATAAAAGTACGCTCTGCTAAAAATCTTTCTTCAAAATACAACAATGAGCTTTCTCTTTTAAAAATCTTCACTTCTCACTCCAAACCTTATTGTTCCAAAATGACAAAACTCACACCTTACTAAAAAATTTAAAATACAACAACCTTATTGGAAAATGAATCACAATCTTCACCCTTATTATTCCCAAAGTAAAAAATCACTTATTAAATGCTAAGAATATCCATATTTTTTGTGCATATGTGATTAAAAGTTGGATATGCTTGTGGGGTGCATCTCAAAACGCTTTCTACAACTATAAAAGTCTGAGAATGTATCGATTAAGAAAATTCTCAATCCCTCAATTAAGAAAATTCTCAATCCCCTTCAATCCTCTCAGGCACAAAATAAGCTTCGACCTTGCTCAGAGACTCGACCCACCTAGGAAAAGTAACTATATTACTGGCCAAGACTCTCGTGTGAAATGTTTTTCAACTTTGCTGCTTTGATAATAAAATGCTCTCGGGCATGTACATATTACAGGCACGATCCAAAATTTTTAGCAGTGACGGGTGCACTTAGGGGAATGCCTCTTGCAGCTCGTTCTTCCAAATAAGCAGTGGAAGCAAGTATTTTTTCACCCACACGATGAGTCTGAACCTATAAATTCAAAATTAGAGAGCCGTATAGGTGCTGAGGGTAGATTCTGATTTTGAATTTTTGATAGCAATGAGAAATGAAATCTATCAGCTAATGCCGCTTTAGCTAGAGATGAGTGGTTCTGTCAGATCATCTTTGGATAGTAGTGCTTGAGGAACAACAAATTTCTTGTCCGGTGATTCTATGGGAACATCTCAAGGGATCTTGAGATTGTCAACAATGTCAGTAACATCGTCAAGCCATATGAGTCCAAACATAGAAGTAAGTCAAACTGAACTTGATAACAAGTTCTCAATGGGTGGAACTATGTAAGGTCAAGAAAACCAAAAGAATGTACAACTTTCAGTACAGAGACAATTTCAGAATAATACTTCTGGGGGATATGTTGTCTTTCAGTTGAACACACCAGGCCTTGTTTCTCCACATGGAGCTTCATCCCAAATTCTACGAGTCATTGGATGTGCAACAAAAGGAGCCCTTGCTATGAGCAACAAAGAAGATCTTGCACCATGATATCTTTGCAGGATCGTGGTCCGAGGCCATTGTCATCACTGATAAGAACACTGGCCGCTCCAAGGGCTATGGTGTTGTTACGTTTCGGGAATCAGAGGCTGCAAGGAGATCTTGTGTTGACAAAATAGCGTAACTTCGACAATCCAACCTTTTGATAACAACAACGACAATGAAGAGTTGTGCAAAGATTTTGGGATTTGGAGTCTTTTCTCGAGAGTTAATATGCACAAGTTCAGTCCTGGTTCTGATTTTGATTCTATTTCTATCCTTAGTAGAATCCTCCAATTTCAACGACAATTTCGAAATCTTATGGTGAACCGTTAGATTGTTGGATAATAACCAAACAACTCATCTCACTATGGATCGATCTTCAAGTTCTAGTTTTCAGTCCAAAAATGAATACCTCTTCGACAGCATGAGCATGAGCATGAGAATCCAACAAAATTCGGCTAGAACAATCACTACCTTTTATATGTCATCGGACGAGGCTTCCCACCATGAACTTGACTTCGAATTTCTGGGAATTGTGCCAGGACAACCTTACACTCTCCAAACCATGATTGTTTGACAAATTTTGCCTTGAACTCTCCAAGCTGAGCACAGAAACGCTCCAATGTAGATTCTGCCTCCCTGAAATCAAACAAATTTCAAAGCTAGCACTCTCTTTCTCCAGGTGGCCTTGCTAACACTCATCAGCCACACAAGCGCATAGGTCTTTCATAACTTCTTGGTTTTCCCTTATGGGGATTAACCTGGCTCCACTTCTCGATGGCTCTGATACCACATGAAGAAGAATCACAAAGCCATATAACCATATGCACAACAAATTACCACACAAAAATTAAACTAGTGGAAATGGCAAAGAGCCATCATGTGGTCTCTCATGCTCATGTAATTCACATTATTCAAAAAATTTAATAATAGATTTAAATACATGAGTAAGTGGTCTTAAGATAGTTCGTCTATCTTAGACTCACTTGGTTGAGACAATTTCTCAACTTACACACTAATTTAGGAGAGCTAGTTGGAGAGAATCTCTCATCCAAACTAGATTCCTTAGTTTGAGGAATTCTCATGATTTTATTTATTTAATTTAATAAATGGATTTATTATTGATTCTTAAGAGACTGAGGCTAACAACAAGGATTTGGTAAGCCAATATTTCACAAATTGGTTAGGAATCTTAGTCCTAATCAATAAATTTCTACACCTCCACTCATAAATGTGATCAAAGATATGTGTAGAGGTTTCCTGTAATGCCCCACCTGATCCTGTAATCTTACATTATCTTATTAATCTCACTATTGAGAGATTGTGTTTTCTGCTTGATTCCAATAATTATTATTAGTATACATACGAGGTATGCATATGCTAACTACATACCCACACCTTGCATGAATACACTAGTATTCGAACGCTTAAAATTTTAGATCAAAAAATAAATGGTTAATCTTGATTAAATGCTAATCTCTATTAGTGTGTAATTCACCTAAAAATATTGACTTACATTATTAAGTTATATTGTATTGTACTTAATATTAAATACTCGCAAATCTGTAATTTTATTTTAACAAGATGACTTAATATTATAATTTATTATTAGTTAATATTTAAATTTTATCATTTATTATTAGTTAATATTTAAATTTTATAATTTATTATTAGTTAATATATAAATTTTATGCATTTCCCAAGGTTTGATAAGTTGTCACCTCAAATTTATGTCTCAATTCAATATTAATAATTAATTTTCCAAAATTTGATGTCTCAAATTTATTTCTGAATTAAATATTAATATTTTATTTCCCAAAGTTCAAAAATTGTCTACTTAAATTTATTTATGAATAAGATATATGAAAGATAGTCAACGTCATCGAAGTAAAAGGATCTGGGGTATTCAGGATCTGCGGTATTCATAGCCTTAACAGTAGGTGGTTGAGGTGGATGAGTGGGGAAAACATGAAAGGAAAGAGGAGAAGAGGGGAAGGCGGATCCTTGGTATTTATTTTTTATATTTGAAGAAATAGTTGGAGTCTAAAAATTGAAGTTTTGTAATATTATTTATTTAACTACTAAGGCTCTTCTTTCCATGTATGAAACTAGGTTACTTCAAGCTATGAAATTTACGATGCATGTGTTCATGAATTTTTGTTCGAATAAACAAAATTATGTTTAAAAGTGTGTTGATTATGCAACTCCACTCGTTTGGTTTAGCACCCTGTTTTTGGTTGTATACACAAACAACACTGAATCTGGACCTGCATAAAGAAAGCTTTAAATAATTTTTTGAAAAGAAACATAGATCCGTATTTTTCTTGATAAGTTATTTTAGCTATTTATTTTAGTTTTACAAAGTTGAGAAAACTTAAAATATTCTCTGATATTTAAATGACTGTGAAGAAAAAAATTCAAATATTTCAAATATTTTACGAATGTAAATTGATCAAGTTAAACCATGTTCGAAGAATAACATAACAAATAATATTTAGAAAATTCTATATTTTCTTAAAAATTGTAAGAATTCAAAAGAAAAGCTTCAAACATTTTCAAATATTTTCCATGATTTTATATAAAACCCTTTACTTCACATGTGTAAAGATCAAATTGAGAACCGTCAAAAAAATTTATATAAAAGACCATATGTTCCGAAAATTTATCACTGCGTTCATATTGAAGAAAGAAGTTGTAACATTCCAAATACTTTCGAGGTCGCCGAAGGAAAATGTTAAGTGAACTTGAGATATGTACTCAACCGTTAAAATACAGATAAATTTAGAATGCATTAATTTCTAGATCTCTAGCTATTTTGAGGAAAGGAATTTGGTCATGAAATATTTTCCAAAGAAACCTTTTTAAATAGTAGTATCGTCAATTGCCATTGAGGTATTTTTCTTGGTCACTTCAATATCGTGTGGAAGACCATAGCACCACTCTCCTCGTTTTCAAGAATCGACCCTTTTGCTCCAAATTCTCACTGTCCTCCCAAGCGAGAGGATAGCTCAAAAACACCCTCCTCTTGCTGGAGTGGAATGGCCGACCTTGGCCCATACCTATGAATAGCTCCATCAGGTTGGGCCATGTTCACTATCATTCTGAGGCCGCGGCATATTGGAATGACCAACATACTATGACACCCTTGAAATCAATACTGCTATGACAAAAATCAGTTGTAAATTTCTTTGGCAGAGGGATCAAATTTTCAATGATCTTCTCTACATGTTTCATTCAGCCTAGTTTCCTTCACTCTTTTTGTTTCCTCAATCACATGCCTGATCCTTGACCAATCTCCTTTCTTTGTTACTGACCCCATGATTCCCCTAATTCGTGGCATAGACCATATTCTTACATTGCCCTTAGAGTTTCTAAAACTACAAATTATCTGCGAGATACTTTGGCCTTAGATTCCATGGAATACTGAAACTCCCCATTCTCCCTTGAAGAAAAATAAAAATGGATGCATTCAACATTCATCAACACAAAGAAACTAATTATTGTCAAGTTGAAGCAATAAGTAGCCATTCAACAACTCTTATTTGCTTCTTGAAAAGATGAGGGTAGGAGCAGGTCGGTTGCTCAGACTTATTCAAAAAATTTAAAGCAGAGAACTAATAATCGTTTGTCCTCTTCTTAGCTATCTATCATCTATCATCTGTGAAACCCATTTAACAATGAAAGTGACAACAAAGCTAACATATACCCCCTTCTCCATGATATTAATGCCATATTTGATCTCTATTCTTTATTACTTGATGGAATTTGGGATTTGTGATGACCAACCGCAAAGAACTTAGAAGACGTTGTTGGTGAAGAGAGAACATGGAGGCTCCGTGTATATACAGCCATGCATTTACACTAATATAAGTTATTTGTTTATATTTATATTTTAATTTATTTATGTATTTTAGGATGGAATGATATATATATATATATATATATATATATATATATATATATATATATATATATATATATATAAAAGATTTCAGGTATATTTAAAGGTTTGTGTTCGACTCCTTCCAAGAAAAACAACAAAATAAACCCGTGACCATGATCTGGCTTGATTCATTTCTTGGCTGCCAATTGGATTCAATCCCAATGGTTAATGTATAGAAATTAAACTTGGATTCAAATCCTCTCGGCCCAGCTTCTCTCAGTGCAGTTCCTCTTTTAACATTATGGCAAGAAGGTCACCGTATACAGTTGTATTGGATCCTAAGAACATATTATATCATCTATGGCTATATCTCGGATCCAATTTTTAACCTGCGGGAAAAGTTCAGCTTCAATTCTAGGCTAAATAAAATGACTATACAAACTTCATCCTCAATTTCATCCGGATATATTCGCGCGATTATATATAGAGAATGGTTATTTGTGTATTATATATTTAGAAACAAAAAATCTATATATAAGGGGTGGATTCACTTAATGTAGTTAATGGAGTAAAAGGAAGAAAAATCCAAGTTAAAAAGAATTGAATTAAGTTAATGGGTACACATGAGAATTAAATAGCTGGAATACCACAGACATAATTGTAAGATTTTGTTGGGACATTTTTCACACTCACATAAACAAATATGTTTACCAAGAGTTATTTTATGCAATTCAGTGTATAAATTTAGATAGGAGTAAATAAATAAATATGTTTGCCGCGAGTTGCCTTATGCAATTCAGTGTATAAATTTAAATAGGAGTAAATATGGAAGTATGTATATTTATTAAGGAAATTCAGATAGGAGTAAATATGGAAATATGCATATTCACTAAAGTTGGTGCTCACCAAAATTTATGGAAGTTGTGGCAAAAACTTCATATAAAAGAATTATTGACCTTGTAATCAAAGGAAACCTAACTATGTGTTCAAAAGGTTGTAACTTCTTATAGGGTTAAGTCCCAATTAAGAGAATAAAAAAAAAAATATTATAAATAAGTGAATAAATAAATAAATAAAATCTTGTTGTAATAAGATCTATGAATATGCAAGACATTTACACTAACTTTTGTGATTTGAATTTTGATTTTATCACTTCATGATTAACAAATTCTAGTAATTACAAGTAGATTATGTTTATGCCACATGTACAACAAAATCTACTAAAGGATGAGTATATATATTAGTATATGTATGTATATATTGTGTAAAAATGGGTTAATCATATCTACTTAGATAAAAACCTATAATGGAAGGTAAATATATGGTTTTAAAATATAGAAGTTATTAATAATTTAAACATATTATATTGACAACAATATCATGTTATCAATGAATGAGACATTTAGATAGAAGGGTTCTCATTACTTAATTAGAATGCACTTTATGATCATGAATGAGACATTTAGATAGAAGAGTTCTCATTACTTAATTAAAATGCACTTTATGGTCTAAATGAACACTGATAAGAAAACCATTCCATTATAAAATACTAAGGGATTAAAAATCTAAGTTGATAATTCTCCTTGATAATATACATATATCCTTAAAAAAAGAAAAAGAAAAAGAAAAAAATTTGTCAAAAATTGTATTGGTATTATGGGTGAAAACCATTCCATTATAAGATACTAAGGGATTAAAAATCTAAGTTGATAATTCTCCTTGATAATATAGATATATCGTTAAAAAAAAAAAAAAAAAAAAAAAAAATTGTCAAAAATTGTATTGGTATTATGGGTGTTACATTGTCATAATATATCAATGAGATTAACTTGGATATGTGTAGAGCCATTCAACACAAGTGTTGTAATAATATGTAGAAATGAATTTCCTCCATGTTTGTTTTACCCTGGTAAAGAGTAGGGCATTGATAGGAATATAACAAGTTATGGAAAACTAATGTATTATATTATTTTATAAATCCTTTGGGTGATGGAAACTTTTATTATAGTTGTAACAAGGAAAATAAATTTCCAAGGACAATTTGATTGTGATGGAAAGAAAATTCAATTTCTATATCATTGATTAAATGAGCTGAAAAAAAACCATGTGTGATCCTAATAAGGATTATGTTATTTAAGTATAAGAAGGTTGCTACCATTTGTACACAACAAGAATATAAAAGAAATAGTAATAAAATGGAGTAGAGATAGATGAGTTATGAGAAAATATTGAATATGTGATCATAAGTTCATTGGTGAATTATAAAGTCTCTGAAATACAACATGTCATAGAGTAAGATAATGATGACATTTTCAAGGTTACATTAATGAAAGGAAATACTACAAATGAAATGAAATAAAACAAGCTAATTGAATCAAATAAAAATCCTATATCATAAATAAATTTATTAAGAATATGTGATGCCACAATCAATCTACAATATGTTATTTGACTCGATAGTAAAAGTGAATGGTTAGCAAAGGGAAAAGAAGCAACTCATAGCTAGGGATGGTAGATATAAGTTATCTATACGATTACACACTTCACCCTTCACCTTTATCACTTCATAGCTTGACTTGGAGGTGTTGCTTATGTTGGAAAACTATGATTGGGCAATGAATAACTCAAATTCAAACAATTACTATTATTCATTACCCAACCATAGTTTTCAAACATAAGCACCACCTCTAGGTCAAGCTATGAAGTGAGAAGGGTGAAGGGTGAAGTGTGTAATCGATTGGATAAATTATGTCTACCATCCCTTGCTATGAGTTAACAATCATTGTTTAGAGCAAGTTGAAGTGAAAAAAATAAAAATAAAATTGTGTTCGCACCATTCTTAGTTTTAGGTGGGAGAAATTTATACGAATGTATAGCCAATCTATTATATTTTAGAAAAAGTAACATCCACCTTAGATATCCAACAAAACTAAATAAGGACACAATGTATTTGTGTTCATTCTATGTACAAATCTTTTAGTGGAATATTTGAGAAGTCATGTTTTAGGGGTGATAGACACATTGTTGAAATTGCATTAAGTTGTGCATTACATTTACGTTACAAGACTACCAATACAATGCTAAAATACCTAGAGAAGATAATGTTAAGTTAAAAAAAAAAGAAAAAAAGAAATGGGTTGTTCAAGATGGATGAAGTAAGAAGTTATGATGATCCATCTAGAGTGGTTTTATTTATTATTGCATGACAATATCCAAACTCATGTAACATCGATAATAGAGGATGCTTAAGAACTTAAAAGACACTAAATATGGAGTGAAGCATATGATTAGGAAATTGTAACGTCCTTGGTGAAAATTACATGTAAAAAAAATATAAATACCACAATGTTGGAACACCTATTCCAAGCTGAATGGTGGGCAAGACATCCTTGAGGGTGTTCATTTGGTTTTCTATGGCTAAGGAAATTGGCAAATGCATTAAGAGGCAAAAACGTATTTTGGCACAATTATTTATGAAAATAATGGAAATTAGGAGAAAAAGAAGGTGAAAGGTCACAAGTTGCATGTGAGGAGAAAATTTGAAGGAAAATAATGGAAAATTAAGAAAATACAGGCCTCATTAATAAAAAGGAGTCTAAGGATCAGTTGGCAAGCTTCTCCTTTGAGAGTGAACCTTTGTTCAATTTAGGTTTGGAGCTCTCTCATTATTCTCTCTCTCTCTCTCACTCTTGGAAATTTAGATATTTCTTGGAGCACTTTGGCATTGGAGCAAGAAAGGTAAAGAAGGCAAGAGGAAGCAAAGATTGAGTAGGGAAAGGCAGGATCAAGAATCTACAACAGGCTTCATTGAAGGTATCAACATGCATGTGTATTTTCCTTGCTATATTTGGCATGCATGGGATTGCATTTGTTTCTTTTCTACCATGGCATGGGCAATGCAGGGTTTGATAGTATTTTCAGCTTAGAATTGTAGCTATGATGAGATGGGTTTTCTCATGTGTTTTGTGGGGGATGGTCAGATTAGATTCGAAGATGAGTGGGGTGGATCTCTGAATTGAAAAACACATGGTGGTAGTGGTCCCTGAACCGGGATGAGGATGCACGAAGCCACTAGGATAGTAAACCCTGAACTAGACTATGCGTTGCGCTAAAGGCAGATTGTGTGCCTCGGTGGGCCTAGGAATCATTGTCGGTGAATGGTGGGATATACGGTAAAGCCAAGATGTGAATTTTCTCTCCATTAGGCCTAGTGATTCTGAAATGGACTGCACAGTAAATCCTAGAAAGTATGTCTCAATGTGGGGCCTAGTGATCCTTAGATCAAACCACGGATGCACGGTAAAGCCTGAGAGACTAGGAAGCACTCAAATTCCTCATGGTGTTGATGGAGTACTCTAGTGGCATCCGCATTGATTGGTGTTTTTGATGTGTTCTATGAGTCCCACATTCATGCTTGGAATATGGCACAGGGGTGATTGGCTGAAGAGATACTTGGATCAGCCAATTTGTGGTTGGGTTGAATGTGGTAGTCCCATCACCCATTGGTTCATTGCATTTATTAATGAAAGATTCATTCCCTTGATTTTCATGTGAAAATGTACTAATGTATATATGGATTTTGATGGATGATATGTTTATTGTATTTTTGTTCCTACTATATTGATTTATATTCACATTTACCCCAGAGGGTGTTGCAGAGTGGTATGAGAGCATGGTTCAAACACTTGGACTGGATGGGCTCTATCATAGGTGAAATGAAGAACAAAGGTCATGCTGGAATTTCTGCAATAAATCATCTTCTGTAGGATTTCAGAAGCTCAAAATTTATCCACATTGAGGGGACATACCACTAATTTTGTGGTAGAAATTTTAGATATTGGGTCACAATATTTTAAGAGATATGAGTAGAGGGAGTCAAGCCTTTTGAATGCTCCTAAAATCAGGCCTCAAACTGATCACGCTAAATTTTTTGTTATAACTTTTCTTCTTGACACTCTCAAGAGCTGAAATTGTTTCCACAATGAGGGGAAAGTCCACTGATATTGTGATAAACATTTTAGACATTTATGCACTTAATTTAGTAGATATGACTACTGGATGTCGATATTTCTTGATACTGCTATAATTGTGCACCAAATAGGTTTTTGTTGGTAATTTTTTATAACTTTTCATCTATGAAATCTCAGAAGTTGAAACTTGAACCATAGTGAGATAAAATACCATTGATCATATGGTTCAGATTCCATAACTTGTACTACTACAATTTAGGATATATGCATTGAATCATTCACTATACTAGTCTGCATCCAAACTGTTTGATAAAATCGCCCAATGAGTATGTTGTTTGTGGTTGGGGATGGTATTGATGTGTAATAGTATTGCTGTAGTTGATATATTCTTACTTGTATGCAAACATTTTTCTATATTAGTTTGCATGTAAAGTGTTTGAAGAAATGCTTACATGCAAATGTAATAGTATAGTAGTTGTTTGAATAAAATGTAAAAGTATGGTAATTGTTTGAAGAAAATGTTATTTTTTTAGATGGGATAATATTGTAGTATGATAATATAGATGTAGCTTATCTATTCCTACTTCCATGAAAAAAATTTGAAGAGTTGCATGTAGGGAATTTGAAAGGTTGCATGCAAGGAATTTGAAAAGTTGCATGTAAAGAAATGGAAAAGTGGCATGTTTTTAGTTATTATGTTACAAGTGGAATAAGTGCAATGTTTTGACTTAATCTCATACAGAAAGTATGAGAAATAAAAATCAATTTATTTTCGAGTGTGGTTAAATTTAGTAGAGATTTGGAAACCCCATTTCCATAATTGGACATTGAAGATCAGGCCATTATAGTAGCTTCCTCCTTCTTCCTCAGTGTGGACCATGGATAGTAAGGGGTATGTTTTTAGGTTGTTTGAATGCTTTATTAAGTGTGTGATATGTGTTTGTGCTTATAAAATTGTATGAAGGAATGCTCTTGTTTTAATACGGTTGTACTAACACAATATGTGTTGAGGCAACTGATATGCACTTGCCTACAAGTGGGTGCTAGTTTTAATATTATGACTATGGTTGTTAGTATTGGTGATTACTGATTTCAAATTAATAGACACGATGTCTTGATTTTTGGAACATGTGACTGAACATGTATGGATTTATGTCGCCTACATGTTGATTTCATGATACCTACTTACATCCTCGTATGTTAGGCTACATTTTTTAATATTTTGATTACATGCATCAGTCTTGTAGGTTTATTACAAGAATTGATTGATTATGTTCGACTACATGTGATTATGCGTATTGGTAGTTGATTTGGCATTGCTTATGCTTATTGTTGGTTGCATATAGCAATGTGTGCAATGGAGTAATGGTCATTGTCATGCATGAGGTCATGGTTTGTGTATTTGATATGGTCATGCATTGATGACTGGACTCTAGTTGGAATGATATGTATATGCTTTGGTACTCAGTTTTTATGTGTGTATATGCAGTTGTTATGTGTGTGTGGTTGTGGTTATGATTATGCATGTATAGTAGGTCAAATATTCCTTGTGAAGTCATTGTATGCAATTTAGCTCATCATAGTGCTATTGGATGTTATGATGCTAATATGTTGGCTGAGATAGAGCAAGAGATGTAGACCATTATAATGAGGTTGCGGCATTGGACTTTGGGATAAGAGAAGATTGTACTACAAGTATTATATGTTTGGCATGAAAGTATGTAGATTAAGGATTGTTATATGCATTAGGGTTATATACTTTAGGTTTACGTACATGTCTTTTGATGTTATGGCTACATTCATGATAGATGTTGGTTGATTAGTGTAGTTATATGCACATGTGTCAGATAGTCAAGAATGATAGTAACTTGTAGCTGTATGCATTGCTATCATTGTTTTATATTAGATAAGCCAATAATTATCCTATATGTTGTTGATGAGTATGTTATAGGTTAACTTGTTGATTGTTTTATGACAGTTAGCTTGAGGATTTAGTTTTATTTTGTTGATGAGCATGATATATAGCTTATTGTTGTTATATGCTATTAACTTGATCATTAGAGTTATTTCATTCAGATCTTGATGTCGTAATTTGGATTGGTCATATGTGTGATGGTTATGTTCATTTCATTGAATATCTTGATGTTATATGTATTGTGTTAACCTGGTTTGACCTATGCACATGGTTATGGTTGCGACACTCAGGTATGACATGACATATTTCCGATATGGGGTCGTACTAATTTAGATTGATCATACATATGTGATTATTATGCATGAATGACATATGCTTATGAGCTTGTAATATGAACATGTTAGTTAATTACTGTTATGCATATCATGATTTATGTTGACATGTTGTAAAGTTATATCTCACTAACTAGATCGATTATGAAGACAAGATAGCCTCCTTTGAGGTACACTAAGGTATGAGTTGCTTACGTATCATACTTGGTGTTTCATAGTTTATTATGTCGTCTATATGATATCTGAGCATTTGGTGCCTATTATGTCATCCAATTGATTTATTTAACATGGTATGTTTGCAAGTGGCTGAATGATTGATGAATTACTTAATATGAGTATGTGTTCAAATGATTTGATTTTAAGATGATTCTACTAACATGTATGTGTTGAGATAGTTGATATGTACTTGGGTATAGTAAGTGATAGTTGTAGTATTATGACTGATGACTATGAGTTGACTATGGATTATGACATGATTGTTAGTCTTGGTAATGATTGATTTCAAATTAATAGATATGATTGTCTTGATATTTTGAACATGTGGTTGACAGGTGTGAGCAGTTGTAGGATAACATGCTTGGTATTAACATGGCAAGGTAATAGTTGATGTGTCTATATAACTAACAATTGGGTGGTGTGACAACACATAGTAAGCCTCGATTCCAACAACGTAAAAGGGTAAAAGAAAGGACTTGGGCAAGAATTCCTTTAGCTATGTTTGGAAACCCTAATTTCAAACGAATGAGTGCTTTGCACATGGGAAGTCTTCTTAACCTTGATTTTGTCTGAAATTATGTGGATATGTGCTATATTCATGAACATGTACTTGAGAGGTATATTCGCTAGTCTTTAGCTACAGGTAGATTTGTTAAAGGATTGGAGTCCCTTGAGAGATTGTGTGGATGTGCTCAGTTGCAAGCAATATAATTGGCACAACAAGATGAGGTAACTAGTGTAGTGTAATGTTTATTTATGCACTAACAGTTATGTGTTAATGAAAGCATGATTGCAGGGAGTTGCATGGAAAGAGAGGTTTTCATAAAATCTTGAAGAAGGCTCAAGTTGAGCTTTCCCTAGGAACCATGAGGATTTAGTCATGGTGTCAGTCTTGTGATTTTGGTCTTTTGAGCTTGATTTGTGGTCTTTTTTTGGTTTAGTGCAAGGCCTTGACAATTTGTTGTAGTGTCATATTGTTATCGATTTTCGTGGTCTTCTTCTTGTTTTCTTCTTATCTTCTCTTTTATTCTTTTGAGTCTTGGCAATTGGTTGGGAAAGAGGAAAGTTGATGGAGCTTGGGGAGATATGTGTGGTACCCAAAAGGTAATGTAATATTCAGATGAGCTCGGTGCTTGAGTAAGCGTAATGCAAGGTAAAGCTCTGACAATCGGTTGGATTGGCTGGGTCCATTGTGGTAAATGGATGGTAGTAGTATAGTCATGAGAAAAGTAACAACAAAAGGTAAAGTAAATGGATTTGAGGCATCATATGCCTTGGATATGTTGGGAATTGTTGTTCTCAATGTTGCACATGTGTTGCATGAATAAAGGAATTTCTCTTAACCTAGACCTTATGTTATCTAGCAATTATTTTATGATCATGATTATGTTGAAGTTTATATATGTATACATGTATGTATGTATGTCATTGTCTGACAGGACGATGATTAGTTTATGCTAACGTTTATATATGTATGTATGTATACATGTATCTATGTTACTGTTTGACATGGTTGTCATAGATCATTCTTGTGGAGGAATGATTGCTTATGCAGGAGAATGACATGAAGAGGTTTTTTGTCTTACGAGGAATCAATTGGGAAGAGTAGTCATGACAAATATATGAGGTCAATATCATGTGGATATGATTTGGTATTATATACTTGTATTATGCCTATGTTTATGTTATGACAGGTAATTTTGAAGGATACATCAACAAAGTGAAAGTAGTGTGGTCTGCAGCATGCTAGGATAAGCATGGATGAGTTACCAAAAGCAAGGTTTCTTGGTAAGGATAGTGTGGTTTTGGATGTGTCGTATTATTGTTGCACATACGTTGTATATGTTGTACATATTGCATCTATGATGTGTGCACTTGTGATGTTGTGTATACATAACATGTGTACATGTTATTTATGCAATGTTATGAACATGATGGTACAAATAGGGTTGTGTGAATATTGCATATGGGTGTTTTATACATATTATACTGTCTTCATGATGTAGATGTGGCATGTGTGTATATGGTGCTCTGTGCATCTTGGATATGCAGTGTTGTGTATGGATGATGCTATGTACATGTCGTGTTGCATGCATGATTTGAAATGTGATTTAAGACAATTAATAAGGTATTACAGACTTATGTGCATGGATTAGTCTATGTCATTGTATGCAGTGGATCGATCAGATTGTGAAATACATAGAGTTGAAGTACTTAAAGACTATAATATATAAACACATAAAAACATAATAGATTTAATAAGGAGTTAACCCAATACTTCTGGGCTACATCTCCTAGTCCAGCCTTCAGTGGTGGACCCTCTATTAAGTCTTCAAACAGAGTTTTTACAATAGTGAGCTCAGTTTGAGCGTCACAAAATAGATGCATTTACAAGAGCCTCACTTGAATCCCTCAATTTTCCTCTGAGTACACATATTCTCTCACAACTCTCAATCTCTATCCTAACTCTATCTCACACTTTCTTGCAACACTGCCTGCCTATTTACTCTCTATCTATGGCTTTTAAAGCCAACCATGCTGCCTGTTCATTTCACATCCTGTCTCTTAGTCTCCTCAGCCTCTGTCCGCTTTGAATCCCTCTCTTGGTGTGATACAATCATCTTTAATGCCCAGAGAGGAGGTGGCCACCCATTCTGTAATGCCATAGTGCTCGGGTTCCTTGAAATCCTTCGGATTCCAAAATGTAGCCGTTTCTGCCATACATAGGGAAATATGTTAAAAATAGAGAAACTTTGCCAAAACTCCATATATCATACTTTAAAAGTCCTTAAATATGCTTCATTACCATACTGGGTCCATTCATAAGTCGCTATCGCATATCAAAAGGGCTCCATCCCTTTATGTTTTGGAAACACAACAAAATCATGAAAATACATTAAAATGGCTCTGTTACGGACTTGAAACCATATCAATTTTCCTTTATACTGTTATCGGGTCTGGATGCCACATGGTGTATTGATATCGGCCCCTCTACAGAGTTCCAATGTGATGTAGCAATGCAATGTATTGCAATCACTCATCACAATAACCCTTTCGTCATTGTAATGCTTTTTCAATCCCCCGATAGCAATCCAACGATGTAATATGGGCCATCAATTTGCGCGCTTAATTGATGGTCTAGATTAACTCTGCTAATCACCATCGCATGCCTTATGTGGATCCTGCCGATTCCACTGATCATTGTCGCAAGACTTATGTGGATCCCGTTGATCTCTACTGAAGGTCACCGCTGATTGCGATTACCGATCTGAAATGGACTGTTGATCGGCCAGATCAGATGGTGACTATGCATCACTTGTTCCACAACTCCATCCTTTGTTTTATTCATGATTTCATGAGTTTTGGGACTCCTGATAGTGTTTTTCTTCATTTTTAAGGGTTTCTCCGCCCTACTAAGGGTGCTTTCCTCTGTGTTAACTTTGATCTTTTTAAAAGATTTTGATTTTTGGCATGATTTTTAAAGAGTTTATGAAGACTTAGAGAGCATTCTCAGACCCATTTGGATCACGCCTTCCCACTGAAAAAGGCGTTTGGACCACCAAAATTTAGTTTTCAATCATCGCTTGAGTGAGGATACAACTGCCTCACTTGTCCAATCTCTATCCATTTTGCACTGCTGGGTTTTGAACATTTGAGTCCAATCCTTAGGTACTCAACATCTCCTCTGTAAGTTTCCCTCACCTTCCTGTCTAGAACTATATCGTCCTGCAGCTCATTGAGGTATTCAGGCAACAGATCATCAATGGAAGGCAATTGACTTTGCTCTTCAGGATATTCAATTAAATAAGGTTCAAATAGTCTTAAATTTTCTACATTTACTACTAAATAGATGTGCATGTATGTTGGCATATCAAGGCAAAAAGCATTCTCACCAATTTTATCAAGTACCTTAAAAGGCCCACACCTTATTGGCTTCAGCTTATTTCCTTCACCTTGCATTCTATCCTTGTTGATATATAGTCAGACTCGATCGCTAACTTGGAAGCTATGCTCCACCCAGTGTTTATCATGCCTTTCCTTGTATTTGGCTTGGCTCTTTTCCAACCGTTCCTGCACTGTCTGGTGAATTTCTTGGATCTGTTCAATGAATCTGGTTGCTTTGTTCACATCACTGTGTCCAGTAACTACTATGTCTTTTTCAAAGACAAAATCCAAGGGAGACCTTGGTATAAAACCAAAACAGGTCTCAAAAGGAGATCTATGTGTAGAAGAATGTTTAGCACAGTTGTAAGAATGTTGCACATAACATAAATGTTCATCCCAAAGCTTGGGATGCTTGCTCCAATAACCCCTGAGCAAATGGATCACTGTTCTGTTGACTACCTCTGTTTGACCATCTGTCTGTGGACGAAAGGTTGTGCTTTTCTTTAGTTTGGTGTCCATTAATTCCCACAGACTTGACCAAAACTTGCCAACAAATCGGGAGTGTCAACTAGATACTATGGAAATGGGTAACCCAAAAAGCACCCAGACATGCTGAAAGAACATTTTCGCTGTTTGTTCAGCTATAATATGGTTATTACAAGGTATCAAAATACACATTTTTCTGAACTTGTCCACAATAACATGCAAATAGTCATGATCTTTTCTAAATTTTGGCAATCCCTCAACAAAGTCGATGGAAACACTTTCCCAAGGACGGGAAGGGACTGGTAATGGAGTGTACAAGCCTAGTTTTCTATTATTGGGCTTACTTTTAGCACACATGGTACACCCTCTTACATATCTAGAAATTGTTTCATGCATTCTTGGCCAATAGCAGTATCTTTGTAGTTGTGCAATTGTCTTGCTTAGACCAAAATGACCTGATATCAAAGAAGTATGTGCTTCCCTAATTATATTAATTCTCTCTATTTGTGGAATGCATTGCTTTCCCAAATGATACAAGAGTCGGTCCTTAACATAGTAATCCAATTCTTCTACCTTTTTTCCATTACTTAAAGCTGCATATACATATTTAAAGTCTATATCTTGAGCATATTGTTCAATGTAGCTTTCATGCTTTACTGAATTATCCTTAAGTATATTAGATGCATTTATGATTGGTCTGGACAACATATCTGGAACTTTATTGTGTATGCCCTTTTTATATTTGATGACGAAATGAATGTGTTGTAGGAAACCCATCCACCTATAGTGTCTTGATTCTTGCAACTTAGTTTCTGAGTGTAAATATTGAAGTGGTTGATGATCAGTATGTATAATTGTTTCTTTGCCCATTAAGTAATGTTTCCACTTTTTCACACTCTGGACTAATGCATACAATTATTTATCGTATGTAGGATAATTAACTACTGGAGAATTAAAAGTCTTAGAATGGTAGCATATGGGTTTACCATGTCGCATCAGCACTTCTCTCATGGCATAATCACTAGCATATGTTTCAATCTCAAACGGTTGTTGAAGATTTGGCAATGCTAGTATTGGTGTTGTACTAATTTTTTCCTTCAAGGTGACGAAGGCTTTCTGCTGTTTGCATCCCCACTAAAACACCTTGTTCAATCTTGTCAAAGCATGTAAGGAAGCTGCAATTAAGGAAAAGTTAACAATAAACTTTCTCCAATATTGTGCTACCCCTAAGAAGCTTCTAACTTCTGTAGCAAACTTGGGTTTAGGTCAGTTTATAATGACTGCAACCTTAGAGGGATCTATGTTCAATTCGCCACCCCCTACAATATGACGCAAATAATTCAAATATGTTTTACCAAATTCACATTTTGATAATTTAACATAGAGATTTTCCTTTTTCAAAACATCTAGAGTCTGCTTCAGATGCTTCAAATGTTATTCCCATGTTTTAGTGAATACAAGAATGTCGTTTAGATATACAATTACAAATTCATCAATAAAAGGCCTGAGTACATCATTCATTACTCTCAAGAAAGTGACAGGAGAATTAGTTAAGCCAAAAGGCATAACTAGCCATTCATACAGTCCTTGCTCTGTTTTGGAATCAGTCTTCCATGCATCTTGCTTTGCTACTCTGACCTGATGGTAACCACCAAATAGGTCCAACTTGGAAAAGTAAACAGCCTCTTTTAGCTAATCCAATAGATCATCTATGCGAGGAAGGGGATAACGATTCTTGATCATTATTTTATTCAGTGCTTTGTAGTCAATGCACATCCTCCATGAACCATCATTCTTTCTCACCAACATGATTGGAGATTCGCATGGTGATGTGCTTGGTCTTATGAACCCTCTCTCGAGCAGCTCCTGTACATTCTTCTTGATTTCTGCATTCTCTAAAGCGGATAACATTTACATTTCGATGTTAGGCAATGGAGCATCTTGCTACAAATTAATATCATGTAAAATTTCCCTTTTGGGTGGTAGACCTTTAGGTTCTTGAAATAATATATCATATTCTGAAACAACTTTTTCTAAATCAGCTTGTTGTTTAGCATCACAACCTTCAAATACATTGGTTTTAGCTAGTAGCTTTTCCTTTACAACCATCGGTAAAAATTGCTTGCATGAATTTACAACTCTTTTCATCTGCCCTAAGTTTATGAGAGTATAATTATTCTTGAGTTTATGAGCTCTTACAATATATTCGATTCCATCTTTAATGAGTTGACACTTATTTTCAGCTCTATAAAATATGGCTTTTCTATCATACATGTAAGGACTTCCTAAAACAATTCCACATATATCCAAGGGAATAATATCTAACTCAACCTCATCCACAAATGCTGACACAAAAGAAAACCTAAGTTTACATTGTCTAGTCACTTGTAGTTTTTCTTTATCACATACCCAAGCTAATGGATTTGGCTCCTTGTGAGGTGTGTTTAGTAGTCCCAATTTCTTTACAATTGCTTCAGAAATTAAATTTACTTGTGAGCCACTATCAAACAAAGTATCAATCTTTTGATGCTTGGAAATAACTATGATATGAAAAAGCTCATGTATTCTTCTCTCATTTTCTTCACTATCAATAGTTTGTGCAAAATTACTAGTAGATGCTTCAAAAATTTTATCTTTTATACCTGTGGCTGCAACAGTTGTTTCATCATCTGAGTCTAACCCCAAATCTTTTTGTATAGGAGTAGTAGTCTTCTTCTTCTTGCCATCGAACTTCTTGGGTTTCAGCTCTGGATGCAAAGACCATAAATGTTCATCATCATGTCCATCCTTCTTGCAGCGAATGCATGAAGGTTTGGCCTTTTGTACAACATTGGTCTTCCTCTCTTTCCATTTCTTCTTCCTCTTTTCTTGTTCTTACTTGCAGTGGGTTTTGATGACCCCCCAATCTCTGGGTTCACATTCTTGCCTCTAGCCTCTAGATGGGTAGCCTGAACAGATACCTCATCTATGCTAGTAGGGTTAAACATGAGAATGGTATGTCTTAAATAACTATGTAGACCACCTATATACTTCATCAAAGTTTCAAGTGAGTCTAAAGAAATGCCTAGAATGAAATCTCTTTTTCTAAACTCTTGGATGTAGCTTTGTACACTTTGCCCTTTTAATTGGCAAAGAGTTTGCCAACTCATCATAGCTTGCTGCATATAAGCTAGTGGATAGAATTGTTTTTTAATTGCAGAAACTAATTCACTCTAGACAGAAAGAGTTTTACCATGCTTCTTCAAGTTAGCTTGTGTCCTGCCTTCCCACCATAGCAAGGCAATTTCTCCAAGGTGTAGGCTAGCTAGTTGAATCTTACTTCTATCTAAATCAATATTTACACCCTAAAATACACATCAATCTGCCTAATCCAGTTATCTAACTTCTCTGCATTTAACTCTCCATCATAAACAGGAAAATCAAATTTAACATCTAATTTAATCAAAGATGTTTTCTTCTTTTTAATTTCATGGTTGTAAGGAGGCGTGGACAGAGGAACCTCTTTTCCTTTCCCTTTGCCTTCAGAATGACCATCTATATGAGATTATTCTGCTCCTTTGTCTTGTTTGGAAGTAGAGGAATCTTTGCTCTGACCTTTCTTAATTTCTCTGTACATTTCTTCTACCATGGCTCTCATGGTCATGAAACTATCCATGAACTAAGAGTCTGATTCCAAAGGGTTTTCTTCTGCCATTTTCCTCCTAGTATGGACTCTACCAATTTCTGGGTTAGTCTCAACCAATTCTCCTTCTCCTAATTTAAGCTTTGATCTAGTTATCATTCACAAATAGTCCAGTACAAGCTTGTCTAACCTTACCAACCTAAAGCTCTGATACCACTTGATGTGAAATGCGATTTAAGACAGTTAATAAGGTATTACAGACTTATGTGCATGGATTAGTCTATGTCATTGTATGTAATGGATCGATCAAATTACGAAATACATAGACTTGAAGTAGTTAAAGACTATAATAGATAAACACATAAAAACACAACATATTTAATAAGGAGTTCACCCAATACTCCTGGGCTACATCTCCTGGTCCAACCTTCAGTGGTGGCCCCTCTATTAAGTCTTCAAACATAGTTTTTACAATAGTGAGCTCAATCTGAGCCTCACACACAACAGATGCAATTACAAAAGCTCACTTCAATCCCTCAAGCTTCCTCTGAGTACACATACTCTGTCACAACTCTAGATCTCTATCCTAACTCTGTCTCGCGCTTGCTTGCAACACTACCTACCTTTTTACTCTCTCTCTATGGATTCTAAAGCCAACTACGCTGCATGTTCATTTCACATCTTACCTCTTGGTCTCCCTGGCCTCTATCTGCTTCAAATCCCTCTCTCAACATGATACAATTATTGTTTAATGCCTAGAGAGGAGGTGGCCACCCATTCTGTAGTTCCATAGTGCCCGGGTCCGTTGAAATCCTTCAGATTCCCAAATGTAGCCGTTTCTGCTATACACAGGGAAATATGTTCAAAATAGAGAAATTCCACCAAAACTCCATATATCAGACTTTAAAAGTCCTTAAATATGCTTCATTCCCATATCGCGTCTATTCATAAGTTGCTATCGCATATCGCAAGGGCTCCGTTCCTTTGTGTTTTGGAAACACAACAAAATCGCGAAAATACATTAAAATGGCTCTTTTACGGACTTGAAACCATATCAATTTCCCTTTATATTGTTATTGGATCCAGATGTCGCATGGTGTATTGATATCAGCCCCTCTGCATAGTTCTGATGTGACGTGGTGATGTGATGTATTGTAATCGCTCATCGCGATAACCCTTTCATCATTGTAGCGCTTCTGCAATCCCCCGATTGTGATTCAACAATGTAATATGGGTCGTTGATCTGCGCGGTTGATCAATGGTCTAGATTAACCCTGCCAATCACCATCGCATGCCTTATGTTGATCCTGTTGATTCTGCTAATCACTGTCGTAAGGCTTATGTGGATCCTGTCGATCTCTGCCAAAGGTCACCATTGATTACGATTACCAATCCAATATGGACCGTTGATCAGCTATATTGGATGGTGACTATGGATCACTTGTTCCACGCCTCCATACTCTATTTTATTCATGATTTCATGAGTTTTGGGACTCCCGATAGTGTTTTTCTTCATTTTGAAGGGTTTCTTTGCCCTACTAAGGGTGCTTTCCTCTGTGTTAAATTTTATCTTTGTAAAAGATTTTGATCTTTGGCATGATTTTTAAAGAGTTTATGAAGACTTAGAGAGCATTCTTGGACCCATTTGGATCAATGCATGATGTACATATGGTGCTATGTACATATGGTGTTGTGTGCATGATTGTACAAGTGATGATGTGAGCATGTCGTGTTGTGTACATGTTGTACATAAGGTGCTATGAGCATGCAATGTTATGTACATGTCATGCATGTGATGCTATGTACATATGGTGTCACGTACACATCGTCCATGTGGTATTGTGTACATGTGGTATTATGTACACATTGTACGATGGTGTAGTGTACATCTGGCATTGTGTACACATTGTGCAAGTGGCGTCGTGTACATGTTATGTTGTGCACATGTTGTGCAGATGGTGCAGTGTACATATGATACTATGTACATGTTGTACATATGGTATTGGTGCACATGTGGTATCGTGTGCATGTCATGCATGTTGTGTTGAGGGAATGTGGTATTATGTATGTGCATCATATAGTCATGGTATTGTGGCATGTGTACTCGTTGTTTGGTACTTTTTGTAGGTACATGTATTGGATGGTATTTCATATCGGGTATAGATGCGTGCATTTCATTATATACACTGGGTGTAGGTGTATGTGTTGTATGTCAGGTGTAGATGCATGTATTACTTGCTATGGTATGTCGTGTGGTTGTATGTGTGTGATGAACACTATGTGTCTGTGCACATGTCTGAGGAGCAGGCACTGGGAGATTGTTGGGTGTGGCAACTGATCCAAAGTGTGTACGGGATAAAGACAAAGGGAGAAGAAGTGAACATAATTGCAAATGTACTTTATTGAAAATCTACGAATGAGGTATGATGTGAATTTATTTAAATTTATTTCAAAACAAATGGAAGTTATGTACTTGGTACAGGAATGCATGAAATTTCCGACTAGGTGATTGAAATCAACTACAAGAATTAGTAGCAGCAACAAAGGAATTAAAATAGTCAGCAGTATTTCGGTAAATAACTTCACGAACAAGGTCATTGTGGGACACTAGTACCCAATAGTGTCCGTTGATTGCCATGAGCATGCTGTGACTGGTATGATGTGTTGAGGTAGGCATATGTCTTGGTTCTCATGTCTTCCGATGTGAGGAAGCCTTGCCAAGGGATGGATTGCCTAAGATGTGGGTGCTAGTGGAACTTGGAAAGTGAGTGACTGCACAGAGGGGTGACCGGATTCCCAAGGGACTGTGTAGAAGAGAAGGGAAGGTCACAGATGGATTGGTTTTGGTCAATAGAATTTCGATATGGAATCAAATGCACATTCAAAGTGCGCCCTGGAATAATGAGTTGGTAATTGTTCACTGAGAGGACAAGTGGCACAAGTTTATAATGCTAGAGATTGGATGCAGATTTGACTTTGTAATGGATTATGGAGCTGGATCCTGGTATTAATTTGAGGGTGGAGGTTTGAGCCTCTGTATTCCCTTATTGCTGATGTAGGCATCATATTATTTTATTTGCTGGCTAAGAAAATGTACATCTGTGTATATGTATATGTGGTTATTTTAAATACTATAATGAGCTATGTTATAAAGCTCTAGTATGCGGTATGTTGTTATGTTGTCATTAGATTTTGATTTTGAGCAGGTCTTCCATTATAAATACTGCAATGAGTTGTGTTATAAAGATCCATTGGTAGTATGTTTTATTTTCAGTAGTCTTGTTGGTTATAGGTCTCATTGAACACCAAGGACAGTGTTCACCCAAGGGGCAGGGTTTTGTAACAGCCCTAATGAAAATTACATGTAAAAAAAATATAAATTACATGGATGATGGGACATGTATTCTAAGATGAATGGTGGGGAAGACATCCTAGGGGGTGTTCATTTGGTTATTTATTGCTAAGGAAATTGGCAAAGGCATTAAGAGGAAAAAATGTATTTTGGCACAATTATTTATGAAAATAATGGAAATTAGGAGAAAAGGTAGGTGAAAGGTCACGGGTTTCATGTGAGGA
This sequence comes from Pinus tabuliformis, assembly GCA_031772625.1. Lineage (NCBI taxonomy): Eukaryota > Viridiplantae > Streptophyta > Pinopsida > Pinales > Pinaceae > Pinus > Pinus tabuliformis. The sequence goes on from CM062820.1 coordinate 239,166,349, forward strand.
GGAAGTTGAAGGAAAATAATGGAAAATGAAGAAAATAGAGGCCTCATTAATAAAAAGGCGTCTATGGATCAGTTGGCAAGCTTCTTCCTTTCAGAGTGAACCTTTGGTCAGTTTAGTTTTGGAGCTCTCTCATTATTATTTCTCTCTCATACTCTTGGACACTTAGATCTTTCTTGGAGCACTTTGGCATTGGAGCAAGAAAGGTAAAGAAGGCAACAATAAACAAAGATAAAGCATGGAAAGGAAGGATCAAGCAGTTACAACAGGCTTCATTGCAGGTATCAACATCCATGTGTATTTTCCTTGCTAGATTTGGCATGCATGGGATTGCATGTGTTTCTTTTCTACCATGGCATGGGTCTTGCTAGGAATGACAATATTTTCAGCCTAGCCTTTCCATTTCATGATAGATTTGATGAGATGGGTTCTCTCATGCATTTTGTGGGGGATGGCCGGATTGGATTCGAAGCTCAGTGGAGTGGATCTCTGAATTGACAAACACATGGTGGTAGTGGTCCCTGAACCAAACTGAGGATGCATGAAGCCATTGTCCTTGTAACCCCTGAACTGGACTATGGGTTCCAGTAAAGCTATATTATGTGCCTCATTGGGCCGAGGAATCCTTGACAGTTAATGACAGGATATACAGAGGTGGATTTTCTCTCCATTGGGCCTAGTGATTCTAGGATGGAATGCATGTAAATCCTGGAGAGTATGTCTCACTGTAGGTCCTAGTGATCCCTATATTGGACTGCGGATGCATAGTAAAGCCTAAGAAACTAGGAGGCACTCAAATTCCTCACGGTGTAGTTGAAGGACTCCGGTGGCATCCACCTTTATTGGTGTTTTTGATGTGTTCCATGAGTCCCGCATTCATGCTTGGAATGTGGCACGACAGTGATTGGCTGAAGAGAGACTTGGCTCAGCCAATCTATGGTCAGGTGGAACATGGTAGTCCCCTCACCAGTTGGTTCATTACATTTGTTAATGAAAAATTCATTCCCTTGATTTTCATGTGCAAATGTATTGATGTGTATATGGATTTTGATGGGTGATATGTTTATTGTATTTCTGTTCCTATTATATTGGTTTATATTCACATTTACCCTGGAGGGTGTTACAAAGATGTATGTCAAGGATACTCACAAAGTGTTTGATGGAATGAATCCATGAGATCATGGATTCATTGGTGAGGTGAAGCCATGGAAGTCAAATTTGGAGAGGAAAACATGAGGGTCAAAGAATTTCGAGGCAAGAGGATGGCATCATCAGTGTTGGGGGGAGGTGGTAATTGTTATAATGGTGTCAAATTTCTAAATTACATGTAAATGGGTATACTGATCTAGGATTTGGTAAGGTGTGTGTATTGATGGGAAAATTTTGTATAGTTTAGTGTTAGACCTAAATGATTAGGTGGGCATGTAGATACCCTATAGATAAGCTTTGAGGGGGATAATGGCTAGAGGTGAAAGGTGCTAACTCGACAAATTTGGTCACATTTGGTCAAGGAAACCCCAAGTCAATGTTTAAGGGGATATTGTTAGGTAAACTTGATTGGGGGAAAGATTCAAAGTTGACTCGATTAAATGGTAGTGGTTTTGCGCATGTGTTTTAGCATACCCATGATTTTCTTCCAACATAATTCATGTAACAAATCCTCTAAAAGACTAGGTGAAGACTCTATTGTAATAGGCTAGGGCAGTGAGTGGTTAAGGTTCACTTGGCTGACATAGTTGAGTTTTGGCCATGAGATCTAATGGAATTCCCTTATTTTGGTTTTTCCCAAAATTTGGGGTTTTCCCATGGTAAACATGGTGTTAATGTTTACATGTTATGTGTTTTGTTGTCGGTTGTTTTAATGTTCCTCTCAGTAAATATTATACGTCTCTCATGGTAACCTTTTAACAAAGCACCCCTAGATAGACCTTGTAATTTCCCTATAGAAGCACTTTCATAACATGAGGGTTGGCCAAAGGTTTAACTAGTACTAGAGTACCAAGGTCATAAACCAACTGTCATGGTGAAAGGATGATTACCACTAGGGACAAAGGAACTCCAAAAATCATGATTTCCAATGGGATTATACCCATCACTAGAAGGAACACCTCCCAATGCAAAATCACTACTATAAGTTGGAAACTTATGGCAATAATGGCACTAGCAGAGATATTTCCCCGAAGTAAAGTATCCCCTTCGAAGGATTGAAAAAATCTATAGAAAGTAATTACTCTAAACATAGAAGTACCTGTTATGTAACCAACTGACAAAGTAGAAGAAACGATAGATCAACGCCTTCAAAATCAGCCTCTTCGAGGGGGCAACCACCTTTACATTACACAACTGAACAATTCTTGGATGATATAAATGAAAAAGCCTCCTCTGTATATATAGGAGTATAAGGGGTCACAATGTTATCAAAGCCGACATAATAATAATACAAGGGAACAAAAATAACAATAGTGGGCTTCTATGGGGCACAATAATAATAATATAGGGACAATAGGGGCACAACAATAACAATAAGGGCTACAATGACAATAGTAATGGGGAATCACTAGTATTTTAGGGATCTAACATGCCCCTCTCCTTGAAAAAAATGTTGTCCTCAACACCTGAGTAGTTCTGGATGCATCTTTATAAAATTCTCACCCTCCTATGTGGAATCTTCAGCGGGTAAGCTCTTCCACTTGATGAGATACTCCGAAATTGGTCCATTTTTTAGCTATCTATTTCTTGTTTCTGTGACTGGTTTAGGTTCCAATATGATTTTTCTTTTCTCGTCAGGGTTTGGAAGTATTGTTTGAACTAAGATTTTGTCACCTATAACTTTCTTTAAGTATGAAACATGGATAATTGGGTGCACTCTTGAAGCTGTAGGAAGATCCAATTTGTATGTCATACTACCAATCTTTTGCAACACCTTGTACGAACCATAATAATTTGGTGATAATTTATTATCCTTAGCTTTTCTGAGGGACATTTGTTTATATGGTTGTAGCTGTAGGAATACCCAGTCACCTACATAAAAGCTTCTTTCACTGTGATGTTGATCTCCGTGTTGTTTCCTTCTATCCTGTGCCAAAGTGAGATTATCCTTTAAGAGTTGGAGAACTTGATGTTGATGCTCGATGTGATCTTCCACTACTTGAACCTTAGAATTTTCTCTTAAATATGATGTGATGGACAGTGGATGATATCCATAAAGTTCCATAAATGGGGTCATTTTTGTTGCAGTATGGAAGGAAGTGTTATACCACCATTCAACCAGAGGTAACCGTCTAACCCATTGTGTTTGTTTATCATATAGAAAGGAATGAAGATATCCTTCAAGAAATTTGTTTACTATCTCAGTTTGCCCATCAAATTAAGGATGATAAGATGAGCTATGAGCTAACTAAGTACCAAGGCAATAAAATAATTCTGTCCAAAAATTTCCTGTGAAAATGGGATCTCTATCGCTTACAATAATCTTTGGGTTTCCATGAAGCTTTTGAATCATTTCCATAAATGCAATAGGAACTATACTAAATTTAAATAGATGCAATAGTGTAAAAAAGTGTGTATACTTGGTAAGTATGTCAACTACCACCATCATGACACTCTCTCCTTTGGAATTGGGTACTCTTGTGATAAAATCCATTGAAACCTCTTCCCAATGTTGGTTTTGAATGGATAAAGGTTGTAATAGACCTGGGGTCTTAATTGTCTCAACCTTATTTTGTTGGCAAACCAAAAATTCCACCACAAACTTTTGAATATCCAATTTAAAGCCATCCCAAAAAGATTCCTTCTTAACCCTGTGGTAAGTTTTTAAAATTATTGAGTGCCCTCCTAAGGGAGAGGTGTCCAATTCTATAAGAATCTCTTGTTTGAGTTGGGAATTCTTACATAGGTATAAGTGATCTGTGTACCATAACGAATCATTTTTCCAGCTAAATGTATCAGATGTACTAGGATATTTTTGTAATTTTTGAATGAGTTCCCACACTTCTTCATCCTTCTTCCATTCATCCCTTGCTTCATTTATCCAACCTGGTTGAATAATAGAAATGGCACACAACAATGCTTCCACATCCTCTTCCTTTCTTGAGAGTGCATCTGCCACAACATTTTTCTTCCCTTTTTTGTAGACGATTTCAAAGTCATAACCCAACATCTTTGTGACCCATTTTTGCTACTCTTCTGAAGATAATCTTTGTTTTAAAAATTATTTAAGACTATGATGATCTGTTTTTGCATTGAAGTGTCTTCCCATTAGGTAGGGTTGCAATTTCTTTAGTGCATGTAGTATTGCCAACATTTCCTTCTCATAAATAGCTTTGTGTAAACACTTTCCTTTGATTGGACAACTTTTAAGAGCAATGGGTCTTTCTTCTTGCATTAAAACAACACTAATTCCATTTTGTGAGGCATCACTTCCACAATAAATGTTTTTGTGAAGTCTAGCATAGATATGACTAGTGCTTGGTACATTGCCTCTTTAAGATGTTCAGAGGCCTTCATTGCTTCTAGAGTCCATGAAAATTCATATTTCTTCAATAATGTTGTTAGAGGTGCTTCTATTCACCCATAATTCTTAATAAAATTGTGATAATACCCTATCAACCTGAGAAACCCTCACAGATGCTTTATGGATGTGGTGATTTTCCATTCCTTAATGGATTTAATTTTTATAGGGTCTACCTTCACACCTTCATGAGATACAATATGACCCACATGTTCCCCTCTTGTACTCCAAAGAAACATTTGGAGCTTTTTGCATATAATTGTTTCTCCTCCAATAGTTTTAGCACCATGTCAACATGTTGAACATGATCCTTCCAAGACTTGCTACAGATTAGTATATCATTAAAAGATACTAACACAAATTTTCTAAGGGAGGGTTTGAAAATGAAATTCATCAAACCTTGAAATGTAGAAGGTGCATTGGTAAGGCCAAAAGGCATGAACAAACATTCATAATGACCCTCATGAGTTCTAAATGTTTTTTTGGAATGTCTTCAGTATTCATTCTGATTTGATGATATCCTTAACGAAGATCCAACTTGGTGAAGTAGATTGATCCATGCAATTCATCCAATAATTCATCAATGACATGAATGGGAAATTTATATTTAATAGTGAGATTGTTGAGCTCCCTATTATCCAGACAAATGCGCCATGACCAATCCTTCTTGTGCACCAACACTACTGGAGCAGATAAAGAACTTTGCCTAGGTTGAATTATACCAGCCTCTAGCATTTCTGCAACCATACATTCAATTTCACTCTTTTTGGCATAGGGATATCTGTAAGCCCTAATGTTTGGAGTAACGCTTCTTGGAATCAAATGAATAGAATGATCATGATCATGAATAGGTGAGAGGACATTGGGAGTCTCAAATACCTTGGAATGGTTGTCCAATACTTTTTGGAGATATGGAGAAATAGATGATTTTGATGTGGGAACCTCTAGCAAACATAATTGTGCAATTATGCCTCATTGTTCTTTCTTTGGAAGATTTTTCATGTTGTTAGAGCTGATTATCTTTCTTGGTTTCCCTGTGATACCCCTTAATTCAACTTCCTTTCGATCTAAAACAAATTTCAAGAAAAGTTCTTGAAAATTAAAAGTTATCATACCCAAATATTGTAGCCATTGGACTCCTAGTACAACATCAGTACAACCCATTGGAATGGAAAACATTGGACTATTCAACACATATTATCCCATGGATAGCTTGATATTAAGGCACTTTCCATAGAAATTTATCGTTCCTCCACTTGCAACCATCACTTGAAATTCTGGTGCTGGATATAAGAAGCAATTCAATTCCTTAGCTATCTTGCAAGGAATAAAATTATGGGTACTTCCCAAATCAATCAACACTATTACATTTTTCTTCTTGATATGCCCTTCTATCTTGATAGTTTGAGGAGTGGTAATTATAGCCAATGCATTACAAGATATGGTCGGATTCATTTCTTCTTTTTCTAGGGTTTGTTCCTGGTGTATATCCTCTTATTTTGATGTTTCTTATTCCTTTTCTTCCTCCTCTTCACAATCTATGTAAAATAATTTCTTCTCAGCACACTTATGACCTTTAGTGTATTTGTTATCACAACTGTAATAAAAGCGTTTTTCTCTTTTTTCTTCCAAATGTTGTGGTCTCAACCTTATAGGTTGTGGAAGGCTAGGGGAACAACACTTCCATATTTATAGTTGTGAGTGATAGGCTTCCATGTGGCCATAATTTTTCTTCCCACTTTGCTTGCCAACTTGAATGCCTTCTCCAACGAATCAGGTTCCCAAAGTTGAACCTCATGTTGGAAGTTATCCTTTAAAGTCCCTATGAACACATCAATCCTATGCTCCTATGGAATATCTTTTACCCTTATATTCCATTTTTGGAAGTCCTCAATGTGCTCCATCATTGAACCCTTTTGTTTTAGATTTATTAATTGGATAAAAAAAGTGTTGCTTTTTGTATCCTCATAATGTGCTATCATTTCTTCCATAAAAATTGCCCAAGTGACAATTAGTTTATGAGAGAAAAGTCATTGATACCATACGAACTAATTTTGGTTCCAAATATAAAGTTGCAATGCATATCAGTTGTGTGTTATGCACATTATGGAGATCAAAATATTTCTCCATATGTAGTATCCATGTTACGGGATCCTTGCCATCAAACTTCCTCATATTGATCTTTGGAACATGGTGGGTCCTAAATCCACCATTAGAGTCTATGAAATCATAACTAACATTTCTTTTGTTCTCATCATGAGTTTCCTTTACTACCCTTTCGCCATTAGTAAGCATTTCTTGTAGAATTTGTTTGAAATCTTCCATGTGGCCTTTAAGTTTTTCTTCTATACCATCAATCTTAGCTTCCATGCCTATCTTAAAATCTTCCATGTTGCTTTAAGTTTTTCTTCTATACCATCCATCTTAGCTTCCACGCCTTTCTTTAAACCATCTATCTTAGCTTCCATGCCATCCATATTAGCTTCTACTACTTTTTGCGAGAGTGAATTTTGTTGCACTTGGTCTCGTAATTTTGATATATCATGTTGTGTTTCTTCCTCTTCTTCATGAGTCAATGTATACCTTTAAGGTTTCTTACTACGTGTTTCCATTTTATTTCTTCGGGGCATAAATTAATGATAATAATGCTTCACTATGCCCTTTGAATTCCTTCAAACTAATTTTTCAAACGAAACTTATGCACAAATGTAAAACAACTACACACATTTTTTAACTTTGTAGGAGCTCGATATTGAATCTATTGTATCTCTATAATTTAAAATCTCCAAGGATTGAAATTACGGTCTGCAGTAGCCATCTAAGCCCTATTTCCAACACCATAATTCTAATCAAGATTGGATTCTCAAAGGAATAGTTATTCCGAATATCCCACAATGACTTGATTATAGACTAGTTTAGCAGAGTGAACTTGTACAAGGTTCCATGTGTCATGTTTTTTATCTTAGGACCTAAAACTAACACAAAGAAAACTACGAGTTGTTCTCTTTCTGCAATGTCTTATGAAATTTCAATCTGATGCTCAAAAAGAAATTTATGACGATTTTCCCCACGTCACCTGTTTGAGATATAATTTGGGATCTTGTGCAAACCCTAACTTACTTGGATTTTATATCTGAAACTGAAGAGAGACAAGATTTGAAAGTTTGACTCGAGTTTGAGAGAAATTTCATCTCAAATGGGTCCTTTTTAGCTTCTGAAATGTCGTAAAAAAAAGGTGATGGTGAAAATACCACGATGACCTATTTCGAGCAGCGAAACCCTAGAATCCAAACCTCTGATACCAAATGTTATGCAACTAGCTCACAAAATAGAAGAAAAGATAGATCAATGCCTTCAAAATTAGCCTCTTCAAGGGGGAAACCTCCTTTACATTACAAAAATGAACAATTATTGGATGATAAAAATGATAAAACCTCCTTTCTATATATAGGAGTCTAAGGGGTCACAATATAATCAAAGTTGACATAATAATAATAATATAAAGGCATAACAATAACAATATTGGGCTTTAATGGGGCACGATAATAACAATATGGGTACAATAGGAGCACAACAATAACAATAAGGGCTACAATGACAATAGTAATGGGGGAATCACTAGTATTATAGGGACCTACTAGTACATCAAGGATTAAAAGTTCACTTGAAATCAATATTTCCCCTAGGCGAACTAGGGACAAACATAGACCCCTTGGCAATTTTTCTAAAGATGACTCACCCATAATAGAGATTGAGGCCTTAGTGATAGATGAGAAAGGTGGAAACCACCCAACTTCCTTGGGTTGAGTCATGTTTTCACCCATTTCAAACACAAAGACCGAAGAAGGAAGGGACAGAAACAAACTTGGAATACTTGTTGGGATTATCACTAGCAACTGGTAGGATCCCCCATTACGAGGATAATGGTGTAGTTGACATTGACGTAGAGGTATGTATCACACTAGAAAGTGGCAAGGAAGACATGACATATGAAGCTACCAATGTGGATAGCAATGAGGGACTCATTTCCCCCATTTGGTAATTAACCACTCTCAACAATCATTGGATGTGAAAAAGGAAAATGGTTGTGTGAAATAGGATCTCAACTATACAAGTACAAGGTTGATAGGCTTAGTTAAAGGTGGGTTGACATGTGGTGACATACTTTCATTTAAAACTTCAATAATGAACATGTATTCCCCCTCAGAACTAGGGTTACCCCCCCAAATTGGATTTGATATAAGTCCTCTGGTACTAGATTTATCTTACATCTTTGAGGTGGTGGACCCTCCTATTCAAGAGAATGATTTAATATTCTTCAAGAATGATGGATATTTTGTTCATCCATAAATAATATATGTTTATTATTTAATCAATTAATTTTGGACACCCCTATGCCCAACTACACTCGAACCAAACAACACACACTATAAATTCCCTACAAGATTTAAGAGGAAAATAATAAAAAAAAGGTACCTCTTGACAACTAAGATGTGTGAAGTGATGAAACCCCTAAGTACCATGGACTAATAAAGGACTGGAGAAGAAGTTGCCCAAACCTCCCTATATATGATTTAGATTGAACCCCCCACCGATAGTAAATTACATATCTAAGTCTATAGATCAAATTTCAATAAGAAAAATTAGATTTAGTGAAAAATTAAAAATTAAAAATAAATAAATAAATAAAACAAGAGTAAAAAATTTCTAAGAAAATTGGTGAATATATCCCACAAACATAACATATTATGTCGAAAGAAAGTGAATAAAATTTTTGATACAATGGACTTTGTCTAATGTAAAACATAGTTTGCTCTATCAATATATTATGAAAATAAATTGGCATGGCCATTAGGAAAAAGTTAGAAGATTCGCAGAGTTTCAATCAACAATATCGTCCTCATTTGGACCCTGTTTTAGACAAGAAAAAAAATTAATTCAGCTAAAATTTTGAGGAGAATACAGGTCTATAGTTTTTTCACTCAAATTTGGTATTGAAAGTCATAGAATTTGATCCAAAAACAATGACCTACTTTTTCCTCTACTTTTTTAATAACTTTAAAAATAGATTTGGATCTAAAAAATAAGGGAGAAGTCAATATAGAATCAAATAAAAAATAAATAAAAACAAGGGATAGAGAAAATATATAGCAATCAATACATAAATATTACAAATTAACCAAGGCAAGGGATATAAAAAGAAAAAGGAGAACAAATTCACTAAATATTTTTTCCCATTGAGGTTGGTCAAACTAGGGTCTCACTCTAACTATAGCAGAGTGGAAAATAGGCTTATAACACCACATCTTATGCCAAAACATGAAGTGCTCAACTCAAATAATTTCTATGTTATTACAATGCCCTGAAGACAATTGAGAAAAGTGCATGGATAAGTAATGCTGGAAGCAATCAACTTGTTTTAGAAAAATGAGCATGATAAATAAACCAAAAGCAGGGGAAGCTAATAGAATGCAAAAAACATTAAAGACACTACCATGAAAGAATTTTTACATCTTCTAAAAGAAGAAAAACGAGTTGGTTTATTGATTAAACTTCTAAATATATTAAAAGAATACAATACCAATGGTATTACAAGAACCTCATAAGATATCTCAATACAAATATCATAATGAATATGAGCTCAAGTTGATGTCAAAATTACAACTTAGAAAATTTTAGGGGCAAATTTCTCCTTGGCGCAAAATTTTAGGGTTGAAAATTTGGGGGCGGGGGGAGGGGGGAGTTTGATTGAAATAGTTTTTAAAATTTTTTAAATGATGTTTTAAATTAAATAATAGATATGTTATACCATTCACCGAACATAAAATATAGAGAAAATCCTTGCAAATAGGTTTCATGCTCCTCTTTTAAATACCAAACCTTAAATTCACCTTGATTTCTTGGAATCTATATTTTTTGGTAAGCTTTTCACACAAATTTTCTCAAACTATGGTGTTTTTGGAACTAATTATCCCTATTTTCCTCAAATTATGGTTCTACAAAAACAATATTATCCATGGATTTCATTGAGGGAACCATTTCACCCATTTAATTTTCAATTTTCCCCTTCATTTCCTATTCCACCTATGTATTTCTTTGATGATTTTACGTTATGAATATAATTTATATAAAAAATATGATAAATACAAATAAATATAAATAATAAATATCATAGTAATGATTATTAAATAGTCATTACTTAATAGAAGTGCATGTCTAAAAGACATGTTCAGTCATGAAGGGGCACCTGCCTAGGTATATAAGCAAGCTCTCATTGTAACATTCATCATCCTTGTTCATTCATCCTATTAATAAAAGTATTACTTACAGTGAATTGTTTATTTTACAATTAAATCACAACAAGTTAAAAGTTTTGTTGCTTCACTCGTATTACAGCCATCTGATACTCTGGATGTTATCCACTGCACTATCTTCCATTAAGTTTAGGTCTTGAGATCATGGAATTAAGTGAATATAATAAATCTAAATTGTTAAATGAAATTGGAGAAGCATTACAAAAAATAAAACAAATAAAAATATCATTTGCATAATCATTAAAGGCTTTCAAGACACCATATTCAACACCTATAATGAAAGAGGACATTGACTTGGAAGAGACTCACAATAAAGAATTATCTAACAAAGAAAATGATGTTGAAAATGTTGACATGAATGAGAATGATAATCAAAGTGGGTATATGATAGCTGAGGATGAAATCAATGAGGAAGAAACCTCTGAAAATTATGAATATGGTATTATTGGAAAAGAAGTGAATGCTACTAAAGATTAGGAATAAAATGTAGAAGTTTTGGATGAACAATCACTAAATTTGCAGAAGATCGGGAAGATGTGATGTAAATTTCAAATTATGATGGGAATGAAGATGATCTTAGAGATGAAGGTAACCTGGATTATGATAATGGTGAAGATGACTGTGATTATGATAATGATGAATTAAGAAGATCTTAAAGATGAAGATAGCCTAGATTATGATAATGGTGAAGATGACTATGATTATGATAATGATGAAGATGGACTTGAAACATTTGAAGCTATGCAACATATTCTATTAAATGAATTTGGTAAACTTGATCCACTGGTTGATGAGGAAGAATTTATAGTTAAATTGGCTCTTAGAGAGGAATACATGAATAAGGTGCTAGTAGAAGACACCATCATTGACAAAAATAGTACCAGAAAACCCTTGAAATGCCTCATACCTTACCTCCAGCTTACTAGTAATCCAATGTATGTACACCTCCAATTGTTGAAGGAGCTTTCACATCCAAATGTAATTCATCTATTAGATATTCACATAAAAATAATTTACATGTTATGTTTGAATTCATGGAGAGTGATCTTGAGACAGTTATAAAATAGAGAAACACAAGTTCAAGTAAATTAAGCCTTGCTAACCCTTCAAATTATTTCTCTCACTTAGTGGCCAATAACCATGGTAATGACAACTATAGGCATTGTGAAAGTAGAAGAAAAGTATTGAGGCTCAAAGGAAATAGAAACTCCAAATAAATACGTAACTTCACTAATCCTACCACTCCCTCCTCTATACTACAAAATAATAATAATTATTATGATAATAATGGTTATGACAACAACAACATTAAAAGCGTTTGTTTGCCAACACCAGCACAAGAAAGAGAACATAGTTCTAGCCTAATTTGCACCTGGGAATTATATTTTCATGGCTTCCCTAAATTTTGTTTCTTCAATCAATATTAATATAGACCTAAAATGGAGCCATTGCTATGACTTCCTATTTAAAAAAAATAAAAAAATCCAATAAAATTAATGAAACCAATGAAAATGTTCCAAAGAAAAAAATTAGCGATCCACTCCAAAAAAGTACAAATTTATCTACTATGAAACCAAGTGGGTCGTTCAATGATCCAGTCAACCCATAATGTACATCCAAGGGCTACCACACAGTCCATTCATATGCTTAATTTTAGCCTTGTTTTCGTGCAAATGCTACAATTCCCCCATGTCACCCTCGTGTTGGGTGTCTCTCCTTCTCCTGGGTTGATCACCTTACTAGCCACAACCACGATGTCATCGATCTTTCCACACTGTTGTTCCATTACCGACTATGTTGTGATTCACATCACATTCAAATTTTTGCTACTATCAAGTTATCAATTAATACCACTATATGCAATCGACCAATGATTGTCACTGTATGCAATCAATCATTTCCATCACCATGGTTGGGACTATTCTAGGTGAGTTTCCAGTGGAATTCCAAAATTCAACGTTGCATTTTGATCCATGATTCCACTTGATTGTATCTTGTCCCTGACTTCACAATGCATAGAGTTAGAATTATAAGTCTTACAACACATAGATGTTATAATTATAAAAAATTAATATATAGATAATAGTATACTTATTAAAATAGATTATATGGTATATTAATAATAATAATAATAAATTGAAAAATTAAAAACAAATAGAAGGGGAAATATTTAAAAAAATGGGGGAAAACAGATAACCCTAGTTCAACGACGATTTACACTTATAAAAAATGATGTGAGCAAAGTGAAGAAAATTGTTAATGCTTAAGGTGAAGAAAGTTGCCAACAATAAAGCTTTGACGACAAGATTTTGAAGAGAGGGGAAATTTTATGAATATAATTTATATAAAAATACGATAAATACAAATAAATATAAATAATAAATAATCATAGTAATGATTATTAAATAGTCATTAGTTGATAGAAAATCATGTCTAGTCATGAAGGGGCACTTGCCTACGTATATAAGAATGTCTTGATTGTAACATTTATCATCCTTGTTCATTCATCTTATTAATCAAAATATTACTTAGAATACATCGTGTATTTTAAAGTTAAAGCACAACAAGTCACATGTTCTGTTGCTTCGTTTTATGGGAATTCTTTCTCTGAGGAAATGTAGATTGCTTTGCATGCTAAGGGTTTTATGGTTTTACTAGATTCCTCAACATTATTGCACCGAGAGGTGCATTCTATAACCTGGTATGAGGCCCATGTGTGATTCCATCCATGATTAACATGGAGTTGGCATGTGTATCTTTTTGAATAAAAATAAAATATTTTCTAAATAAAGAAAGCCATCTATAATAAAAAAAATCAAAATGAAAATATATGTTTCGATCATTTTAATTTAAAGTATTCTAACCTAGTATGAAGGAGATGTAATAAAAATAGTTAATTATTGATTAGTCATTGGGTCGAGAGGTACATTCCACAATATAGTATGGAGGAGATGTGTAATTCTTACATGCACCCCTTCTAAAATTAAAATTAAATATTCTCTAGATAAAAAAAATAATGTCTGTTATAATAAATATCATAAGTGAATATATATGTTTATATAGATTTCATTAAAACTATTATAATGCGATGTGGTAAAAAATATTTTACTCTCACTCGCTACCATAGCTAAAATATTTGAATGGCCATATTAAGTAACTCAATTTTATGTCATATATATATAAATTATTTGAATATCTATGGTAATTAATTTATGCCAATATAAACTTTGTATATATAGGGGAGAGAAGTATAATGTTGTGCAAGGACTAGAAATTGTTATAGTATTGGGTCCACAGCTATCCATAAATAGTCTCTTAAGTATTAAGAGTACAAATCATATTATACCAACTAGAAAACAAATAAAACGATAAATCCTTCCAAAATGGTCTATTCCAGAAGTACAGAGTTGAATTCACTTCAACCTCCAATGATTAGAACTAAAGCTATGTATCCCAAATGCATATCCATACCTACACATAATAAAAGTTAATGTATGTCAGCCTAACTAATGTCTTATTCGACATTTAAACCCATTGTGTTCAATAAATGACACCCAACCCATCCTATTTCCCATTAAAATAGATCAAAAAACATGGATCAATAAAAACAAATTCCCATCCACTGGATCACATCCAAACACACATTCAAAAGGAGGCCATTGCAATCTAGGTCCATCCTTTCCACCAAGTAAATTCAAGTGAAAAAAACCATAAAAGAAGTTCAACCACCGCTGAAGTTACATTTTTAAAATTCAGACTATTCACCAGTCCTCGACACAAACTATCACAAAACATTTCACAGTATATTTGGGATAGTTATTTCAATTACAACACATTTTTCTTACATTTTTATTTTCAATGCTCAATTTTTTTAATTTTTAATTTTTAATTTTTTCTTTATTTATTTATTTATTTATTTATTTTATTTCTTTTATTTATTTATTTATTTATTTATTTATTTATTTTGCTTATAGTTTTATTTTCATGAAAATATATATTTTTCCTATTTTTATATATTTTGAATTATTTTCAAGTTGACTAGAAAATATGACATGACCATAATGCATGGTATTGACTAGTATAGCTAGCTACAGATGAAAAAGAACATAATTAATTTATAGTTGAACATCAATCCTTTTTTACAGTACAAATTCCAAGTAGGAAGGAATTCATATAAGGTTCTACACATTCATCTAAAAGCCAAAACAATGTCATAAAAGCTAAGTTCCTCAATCAAAACTATTTGGAAAATGTGCCTCCTAGCTACAAATTAAGAACAACTAGATGACCACCTGAATTAACAAGGAGACTCCACAATTTTTTTTCAAAAGGTTGTCTAGGCTTTTTCATAAATTTACGACATGCGGAAATAAACATCGGCAATGAATTCAGGGATAAATGACAATAGTTCCATGCTCAACTGGATATCAGCGACAAACTTGAAATGGCAAAAATAGATGCAGAAAATCCTTTATGCTTCCCTTTCTTCCAATACTTGTCATATTTGTTGAGACATGAAACTAATCTAGATGAAATTTAGATTAAGCTTCTAGTGAATAAGATGAATATCATCATCTTTTTTATGACATGCAGTGATCTTTGTAATTTCTCTTAGTTTCGTTTGAAGAGAAAATCTCAATCAATTATTTTTCAATTGTTTTCCCTTGTAACATTTTCATATTCACTATGTTTCTCTATAAACTACTTACCTACTTAGCATTCAAATGCTCAATATACTTCATCTGTATTTCAAATTTTCCTAAACCCACATTATCCTCCCCTTCATCACCTGTGACATCATCAAACAGAAATAAAGTACAATAAGTTTGTCACTGTGATGCACTTCAAAAAAATCAGCAAGCAAATTAACATCAAAATATTAAGTTGACCATTATGTCTCTTTTTACAACCCATTGATGAGAGAACAAGTCTAATGGGAGTGAAAAATTTTGGCAAATTTCTTTACTAATTCTTTTTGGCTACCATCTATTCATAGAGCATATATAACTCATTGGAAGTAAAAAATTTGGTAAGAATTTTTCTCACACCCATATATCTATTTGCAATGGTTTTTTGAGACATATGAGTGTACTTGGGTTTCACTAAATCATCTAGGAAATTATATTAGGGGCCAACTCAATTATCTGTAAGTTTGAATATCTACATAACATCATAGACCTCTAGCCTAACCGTAGACTTTAAATTTGATATATTAAATACAAGAGGATTTCAATTTGATATATTTGAACCTTTTAACAAACTATATGTTAATCCTATTGCATGCCTATGACTTAGTGTTCCAAATCCATATAAAGGGCCATTGTAAACAAAATTAACTAGATTATAGGAAAAACTTATTTTTGTAGGTAATGCACTTTATAACTAGGTCCAAGAACACTGCTAAGGATACCCTCAGTAGCGAAACAACTTGCAAAATTACCATGTCTTCCCAATCCAAACCTATGATTTTTGTGAGTGTCTCCAACCTTGTCAGACTTTAAATGGAGACTTTACAGTTTTCAATATTGAAGGATTTAATTTAATTCAAACAAAATTAACTAGACTAGATCAACATCTTAACCAAAAAGGAGCTAGGTGTCACTTTTTTTAGTTGAAATTCCTCATAGAGCTTCCTTCATGCTTAAAGAGTTTTATCTATTAGAGTAAAAGTATTGACAAACTCAAAACCATTCCCGCAAAAAATTTTACAAACTCAGAGCCATTCCTACAATAGGAGAATCACTAACCATTACTAAGGCAAGCCTAAAGCTTTTATCTAGATGTTAAATTCCTATAGCAAGTCAAGCCTACAATTCCTTCACGCCTGGAGATTTTGATGATTAGTAATAGCAATATTTACAAACATGAGGCTAAAAAATTTAATTCAAACAACAGTAAGTAGACCAAATCAACATCTAGTTTATAGGAATGTGAGTATCGACAAACTCATAACCATTCCCACAATAAATTTGAAATAATCAAAACCATTCCCACAATAGGATAATCACTAACCATTACTAAGGCAAGCATAGAGCTTTTATTTAGGTACTAAATTCTTGTAGCAAGGAAAGCCTACAACTTTCTCCATGCCTAGAGGTTGTGATGATTAGAAATAACAATATTGACAAACCTGAGGATAAACAATTTAGTGACACATAACAATAACTAGTCCATATCAACATCTTATATATAGGAATACTAGTATTGACAAACTCAGAACCATTCCGGCAATAAAGTTGACAAACTCAAAACCATTCCCACAATAAATTTGACAAACTCATAACCATTCCCACAATAGGAGAATCACTAACCATTACTAAGGCAAGTCTAGAGCTTCTATTGAGCTGTTAAATTCCTTTAGCAAGACAAGCCTATAAATTCCTCCATGCTTGGAGATTGTGATGATTATGAATAACAATAATGGAAAACATGAGGCTAAAAAAATTAATTCAAACAACAATAACTACCATATCAACATCTTAACTAGAAAAGGAACCAATATCACTTTTTTTAGATGAAATTCCTCCTAGAGCTTCCTTCATGCATGAAGAGTGTTATCTTTAGGAATAAAAACAGTATTGAAAAACTTAGAACCATTCCCTATAGATCTTCTATTTAATGTAATGAAACTAAACAATATTGACAAACATGAGCCTAAGCAATTTAAGTGAAATAATAGTTTATAAAAAAGAACTAAACTAGATCAACATCTTAATGAGAAAGATCACTTTGTTTAGTTGAAATTCCTCCTATAACACATAATTTTTTATATCCAAAACATATATTGATATAATTGAATACATACAATAAATTCTAGGTCAATATCAACACACTGGCAGTTGTTTTCCAAGTACAAATACAATCATGGTATTTTAAGTGTAAAAAGACTTATCAAAACAACAATCACAAATATATTTGAAGACATATAAAAAATTCCTTCTATAGATTTCTTTTTTCAAGGATACTATAAAAAAGGCATATGTATGAAAATATCTTAAGTTGCTACTAATATACATGTTGATAATTGTCTTTAATAAAGCAGGAATATTTTTGGCTTGTATGAAAGCAGAATTTCCAATTATTCTTAACTAAATCCATGCAATAATTATACACGTATTTGCATCTATGGAAAGAGATAGTTATATTTATCGTATAAGGAGATGTGGTGGGAGAGTGACCATGGGTGCCCAACTATGATGCCCTTCATCAGATGAGGACAAGACAGTTGATGTGAATGTCAGCAATTCTCCAAGCAATGTTGTTGAGGATGACCATGCAACAGAAGCTGATGTTGTCACACCATCACCCACAGAGCCATCATCAACCATAGTCCAAAGGGAAAAATAAAACAAAAATATCAGTGCTATAAGAGGTTGGAAAAAAAAAGTGTTATTTGCAATTGACAACATAGAGTTTAATGGATATTTAGTTTGGGTATCTACAAAAAGACATGGTATTCTTCCCTCATCAATATGTTATTGGATAAATGGGCTCACTCATGCAAAATCTAGACGGACTCTTATAGTTATGATTGAAGAGGAAGAGGTTGAGGTGGTTGAGTAGTGTAAAGAGATGGCCCATTTGGGACATGGGATAGAGTTGATACAACTTAAATCCAAACTTGCAAAAATCTATGAAGGGAGGTGAAACCCATTCAAAGATGGGTTTGTTGGTAAATCATGGTTGTTTGGGTTTATAAAAAAGGCATCCAGACCTTGTATTATGTACAACTAAGGGTCTTGATAGAGACGAAGCATTAATTTTTTGCCTTGCATTTGTATGTAAGTTCTATGACACTCTTTCTAGTGCATAGGATAAACATTCGTATGGTGCAGGCCATATATGGAACTGTGATGAAACATATTTAGAGGAAGGAAGGAATTGTGCCATGTAGGTAATTTATAAGATAGGGAACCGAAACGTGCCAAAAAAAATTCTAAGAGAAGTGAGTGGATAACTATTATATGTTGTGACAATGTAATTGGTGCTTCAATCCCAGGATTTTATCTATTCAAAGGTAAAAATAAATTGAAAAACTATATACAAAACTATGAACCAAGTGCATGCATGGCTGCACATCCCCATGCATTAATGACTAAAGAACTATTTTAAAATTGTCTTTGTCACTTTTCTTTTGTACTAGGTGGTATATCACCTAATAACAAACACCTATTGATATTATATGGCCATTGAAGCCACATTTTTATACAAACAATTGAGGAAGAAAACAAGTTTTGCATTGACATGTTAACATTGCCTGCTCATACCACTCAAATATTGCAACCCCTTGATGCTAGTGTGTTTGGCCCTTTCAAGAACTATTTCGGGTTAGATCGTGTTGCATGGATGTTAAAGAATCCAGAGGTTGAGGTGAAAAGGTTCAAGCTAGGAGAGCTTGCAAGCAAAGACTTTAAAAGGGCTTTGACACCATCAAATATCAAGTCTTGCTTTAGGAGGAAAGGAATCTCACCACTGAATTATGATGCTCTTACACATGATACTGGCTATAGCTAGACATTTCATGTGAATGGTTAGGAAGAAGGGCATGTCCAAACATGTGTTGAAGTGCAAGAAAAAGTAGATGAACATGATGATGTGGTTGCAGCTGGTAATATTACTTCCCTCTCTCATGGCCACTTATATGGTGATCATGATGAACATGTATGTGAAACACAGTATAATCATGAGCAAATTGAAAGTAGCATGGAGTTCATTCTACCAACTCAAGCACATGGAACTTTTTTCATTGATATTGTTAATGACATTGTTAAACGTGCAGTTGACAATGAATATGTAGTTGAAAATGAAATTACTGGTATTACACTAGGAAGAAACAATGACAAATTGACATTTCCAAGCCAAGTAACCCCACCATCATCGGTGATAGAAGCCATTATTATTTTGAGAAAAAATAGTGTCTCAAGAACCAATGAATGAAGCATGAGCATGCCTTCAAAATCATTAGAATTGAACAATGAAATTGTTGATTTTTTTGTGGACAATAGATCAATGGAAGAAGATGAATCACATAATGAGTCATCAAATGAAGATAATAATAGAATTCAATTAGTTTTCTTTGATATTGAAAAGAAAATTCCAAGCAATGACATGCAGGTGGGAGGGGTGGAGAAGTTACTAGGTTAGATCCTAAAGCTAATAGTGCAGAGAGTGTCAATGAAGAAAAGAAAGGAACACTGAGTAGTATTTGTTTGGGTCAAAGTTCACAGTTACTCACCTAAGAAGAGAAGAGGGCAACAAGGATTGTTGCAGCACAATGTCGAGTGGATGAAAGTCTTGAAAGAGAGAAACCAAGGCAAGAGAGGGACCAACAAAAACAAATGGCAAGATAGGAAAAGGAAGCAAGAAAGGACAAACAAATGCTTTAAAATGAACATGGGATGACCGATATGGTTGACAATGTTGCAAGCACAGCTCGTGAAACCAAGATTATGTCAAACACATTGGAAAATATTGCAGATAATACACCATTATTCCAAGACCTCATAAACATTTAAGTGGCTCACTATCAAAATTGGGGTTTACCCACTTGCCTTATTCCTATCAGAGGAGGTGTCAATTCTATGTATGCTCATCACACACCTCCACTTAATGTAAGGGTTAGTAGCACAATTGTGAGGTATGGATACTCAATTCCTCCATGGTTGGAAGGGGAAAACTAGACTCGATCATATGGTAGAAATCAACCACATCCTAATCAACCCTTTTTAGGTAGGCCAACCTACTTGGCTCAAGGAGGAAACTAAGCTAGTTTTGGCACTAAATATTGTCAATGCCATAAAGAATAGGGGTGTCATATACTTTTGGTTGTAATGACATTATGATGTGTATATTGGATGTACTGTCTCTTTTTCTTGTCACATAAATATTTTGGCTTATAATCTAGGTTGACTCATTTTGTACTATATGCAACATTGTAATCAAAATCTATCTTAGAAGGAACATGTATAGTCTATTATAAGGGAGAATTTTGACACAGTGACATGAGAATGCAAATAATAGCTCCTATTATTCCTCTACATGCCAATTGATTAACAACACATTTATAACTAAGTTGTTAATTAAATAAAAAATGGGTGAATAATGAGATCTTGAAGTGAACTTGTTTTAATATGAAAATTCCATAAAAAAGTGAACAATGAATGTACCTAACCTCACACCTCATATGAAACCTCATTTATTGTAAGATATATTAGAATACAAATAGAGTGCATGTGTCGTGAAGCATCAACAAGCTAAATAATGCATCAACAAGCCAAGAGAATAATTGAATAAATATTTCCCATCCCAAATCAAGCCCAAGAAAGTGTCAGTCTTGATACATTCTAGATTGGAAAACCAATGCACAAATTAGCTATGAATCAAACTGCAAGAACCCCTTAAATCCAAAATCAAAGCCCATTCAGGATGCATTGTCATCCACTCTAAGTGCCATCAAAATAAACCTTACTTCAAACACAATAAACTAAAACAATAGAAATCTTGTTCTAGATAAGAAGAAGTGAATAAAAAAAGAAGGCACAATATAAAGGAAATGGATTATTACCATTGCATTCACAGCTAACATCACAGAACAGATAATCAAAAGTTTTAAAGTAATGCCAAGACCGATTACGAACTAGAAATAAAAATAGTTTTCAAATTAATACTTAAAAGTGTGTTACAAATATATTAGAAACAATTATGTCAATATAGAGCATCACATTTGGGATCTCTACTTGCAAAAATAGGATTTTTCTTATTGTAATTTACACTTGAAAATTTAATATAGCCAATCAAGCCATCATTTTGTTGAAGTAGATACCAATAATTGACTTGCGAAATATTCTCATTGCTTCTAATGTCAAACTAAGGATGAAAACAAAACTAAATTGTACAAAACTAATTTTTTCATTTATACCAGCTGCTCAATGGTCACCCCAACTTGTCAAACAAATTATAGTCATCTTGTGCATGTCACCATTTATAAGTGACGACATTGCTTATAGCCAATTCACTCAAATGATGGCTAGAAAAAAATATTAAATATATATATATATATATATATATATATATATATATATATATATATATATATATATATATATATATATATATATATATATATATATATATATACATCCATCTATATACATATATATATGCATATATATATATATATATATATATATATATATATATATATATAAATGCTTTAGGCTGAGATATTTGGCAATGATGCTTTTAATATTTTTTATCCATATAGTGCATTCATTAATAACATACCCATTTCTCAAACATTGATAGAAATCCACTACAAACTAGTCCATAAGGACAAATTTAATGATTTATGACTTGGCACAAAACAACATAGATATGCAAAAAATTATTAACTTTTAAATAAAAAAAGTAATTTATATCAATAAAATTAACCTGATTACCCTAAGTAAAGGCAACACAAGAAGCTACAGGCATCCACATAGTATCAAAAATATTGAAATAGTGGAATGCATAAAAAGTATTGTAACTAAGAGTAGAAGGTATAGCAATATATTTCCTGGAATTAACAAAAGACAGTCTCTTTCCGATAAATTTGTAGTACTTCCGCAACACGATGCATAAAAGCAAGGAGCAAACATTATAAACTTGAATGCTAACTATTTCTCTATAGAGACAAGCCCCAAATTTTGATTCAGTGACAATAGAGGGAAGATTCATATATGAATGAACTTATCGTTGAGAATCTGTTGCTTGTGTAAGAAATAAGAATGCAAGTATTTCCCACAGGACCATACCCCAGAGTCACACACTTAACCACCAAAAGGAAATACACAAAAAAATAACCAGGTTGTCGAACCATAAACCCTACAAAAAAACCCAAACCCAAGTCACAATAACCACTGTAGAGTAATATGCAACAAAATTATCAAGTTGTTGAACCATAAACCCTACAATAAAACCCAAAACCATTTCACAATAACCATTGTAGAGCAAGACACATAAAAGTTACCAGGTTGTCAAACCATAAAACATGCAACAAAACCTAATCCCAAGTCACATTAACCACTACAGAGAAAGACACAACAAAATTACTAAGTTGTCAAACCATAAACCCTACAACAAAACCCAAACCCAAGTCAAAATAACCACTGCAAAACAAGACACAACAAAATTATCAGGGTGTCAAACCATCACCCCTACAACAGAACCCAAACTCAAGTCATTATAATCACTACAGAGCAAGACACAACAAAATTACGGGGTTGTCAAACCATAAACCTGCAACAAAACCCAAACCCAAGTCACAATAACCACTACAAAGTAACAAAAAACACAATTACAACGTTGTCAAACCATAAACCCTGTAACAAAACCAAAACCCGAGTCACAATAACCACTGTTGAGAAAGACACAACAAAACTACTTGGCTGTCACACCATAAAACCTGCAACAAAACCTGAACCCAAGTCACAATAACCATTGCAGAGAAATACATAGAGAACAAAGAGCAAGATTATCGAGTTGCTCAACCCTACCATAAACCTTGCAATAAAACCTAAGTCATAATAAGCACTCCAAAGCAAGACAAACAACAAACAACTAATTCAAGACAAATAACAAAAAAATAATTCAAGACAAACAAAAAATTCAATTGTTGAAAAACACAAAACCACAACTTGAGCTAAATTCACAACAACAAATTCAAGTATTAAAAACACAGAGTGGTTAGTATGATTTAGAATCCTACTGGAGAACCACATAAGCCACCACACGTCCAAATGTCACCCAAAAACTTTCCATACCTCTTCAACGTCAGCAATGCAAATTACCTGCTACAAAAGGATAAAAAATAGCATTTGTGATAAATTCCACAAAAATTACAACCAAATTTGCCAAAAAAAAAAAAAACCAAGAAATTTAACAGTCGACCACCGATGTACATGTCAACCACAAAACTTCCTTGAATCTCCCGTTGGCTCCTTCGCAAACAAGTACAATCACCAAACAGAAAAACACAATGTTGTTGGTTAACCCCCATGAAGAAAAATGAACAAACATAAAGCCATTGTTTAACCACCCACAAAGTAGAATGAACAAAAACAGGCATAACCATAAACCCCAAACCAACCTCTACAAACAAAATTCCCCGAGCCATCATCGGTGGAGCAAAATTCCCACACATCGGGCCTAAACAACATAATACAAGGCGGCAAAGACATCGAAGAAAATGGGTTAGAAGAAACCCTAGACCCAAACCTAAGGCCAAACTTTATTACTCCCACCAACCGTGACAAGTGGCAGTGTATAGTCGACAAGTGTCATATGGTTAAAAAAGATAATTCCATGTCGATTGCTAGCATGGAAGGGAGGGTGCACAAGTAATGGTGTCCCTTGCTTATGTATATGTAGAAACAAAAAGTTTTATGTGTTTTAATAATAACAAAATATTCTAATGCTTAAAGAGAATCAGTGAAAGAAAAAAATTCAATTACTTTGTAATAAGAATAATAATAGGAAGATGCATAATTCATTCAATTCTTAATATGTAGCATTTAAGAATATTATTAATAATAAAAAAATCAATGTATGTTACAAATAAAGTATTTTAATATGAGTTAAGTAATATTAAGGTGTACTTAAAATTATTTAATTAACAAAAAAGATAAATTAAATATTTCAATGTCCATATTAAGTAAAATGTATCAATCTTCACTATACATATATTATATATGGTTTAAAAAATAAATTCTTATGGTTAAAACATGAGTAGTCTTACTATTCTACATTTTGATCCCTTTTTACGAGTTAAAAATTTAAGGAGCAACCATGATTTACACAAAAATATTCATATGTATTACATTCAAAGCCAAATTACAAGCCACATACATAGTGCTTATGAGATCCAATAGTTTCCAAACCAAGAAATTGCATGTTTAGAAAATATACTAACAAAACTCAATAAATAAAAAACTAATATTACCTATATACTATTGTAAGCATTATTCCAAGTCCCCCCTTTAATGCTCACATTAGATCATTACAAGGATTAATACAAAATACACAAATTATAGTTCACATATAGTCACATTTTCCTAACTGGTCTTCATCAACACTCATATCCTCTCTGGAATCTCACAAAACCTGCTCTTTCTTCACCACCTCATCTACGAGCTATCACTTGAACTCCATTTAAACATAAATGTGTCTAACCATCTTTGACGAACTTGCATGATCAAGAATGTTCATATACTTTATTCTACCAAAAACCATAGCACACTATAACTCTAAGAAAAAGTAGCCAAGTAATGATCCATCCTATGTAAAATATCCCATCTATCAAATGACATAGCTCATTATGTTTGACAATTATCTAGGGTAGTTGTATCGGTAATGAATGTGTTCAAAATTTGACCATACAATTTGACCTATCTCACACACAAGGATCTCATAAAATTAACCTATAACTGATTCTCTTGAAACCTGAAGCACAACTATACCAATCAACATTTAACATATTAACATAATAAATTAGCAATATGTTCTCTCGCCACTGAAGAAGATCGAGAACCACTAATTTAATTATATTTCACTATTGAATAATTAGTTTTGCACTTTTAATTCACAAACCAAATAAATAAATACAAACTGAACAAGAAACAAGTTCATCTATTGGAAGGTTTGCATAATCATGATATTATTTGATAAAATAAAACTAAGCATATAATAATTGTTATGTATGGAGATTTGTGTTGAACTTGAGAACATAATTCTGATACAGAAAGAGACTTCAATGTTACCACTACATAACCCTGATAAAACATAAAGTTTCCCATTCCTTATGAGGAGTTGAATGGTTATTGACTAATATGAGACTCCACCATGTCCAATCTTGCGACATCATGATGTCATTAAAAAATTGTTACTATCGATTTATTCACCCAATCTATCATGCTAAACTCAACTTACAAAAAAAATGCCTGAAGAACAAATGTTGATCCCATTGTTTACACACTGACACAACCACTAATTTGATCATAATTGTGAAACTTTACACTAGTCATCCATGATCAATGAAAAACAACCTGCCACAAAAATAAATTATCTATAGAGAGGTTCATATATCTTTATTCTCGTCATAATTTATTAAGTGACTCATTTCACCAAAATCATGAATCGTGAATCTTTCTTACCCAACTCCATTATTTGCAATGCCCTTAGATCATGTCGAAAGTGTTACTGATGGCTCCACTGCTCTTTGCATTCTTTGACACTCTTGAATCAACAAATTTACAATGATTAAAGGAAACAAGTCAACCTAGCACCAGCGGAAGCCTCATGCAATAATAATTGTTTCGATGTCTTTCCATGGAGAAAAGAAATAGTATAAACAATCAAAACAACCATAGCTTTAAAAAAAAATCTCCCACACACCTATGTTATCCTTCATATGTACAAAGTATGAACTGGCACATTTCTTCATATTCCCAGGCATTTTTCCCATGAGGGGGTTAGGCCCAGCCCTGCTCTGATACCAAGTTAAAAATTGGAGGAGCAGACATGATTCATGCAAAACTATTCGTGCAAGCCACATAAATAGTGCTTATCAGATCCAACAGTTTCCAAGCCAAGAAATTTGTTGTTGAGAAAATCTCTCGATAAAATTCAAAAGCCAACAAAATAATCTTACCTATATACTATTGCAAGCATTATTTCAAGTTTAGGTATACTTTCGGGTCACTTTTTTCTAAAATTTAGCAAGGATTTCTTAGTGTTGTAAGTTCAAGTTGCCTAGTCTACACAATCCAAGTGCACAATGATATTTTCAAGTAGTTGAATCCATTTATGCATTCAAAAATAGGTTCCTACAGATCCATAATTATGAGTTATAGAGAAACAACTCTATCATCTATTGAATGAGGGTTGTTGTGAGTAGAACCGATCTAGTTATACGAGTACACAGACAGAATCCAATCAGCCATACACTAGTAAGGACCAGTGGAAATGAGGTAATTGAACACTAATATAGGTTGTAGATATCATAATGTGAGAGAGCTAAGCTCAGAAGAAAGAAATAGAAGAAATACAAGTCAAAGAGAGACTGAATAGGAAGACATTTTTAGAAATTCGTAGAAAAGATTGACCTAGCAATTCAAGAAATTTGGGGAAAATACTAAAATATATAACGATATGATGGATGCGCACCAAGGAAAAAATAATGTAAGGTATGTTTTAGTTAGCCTAACTTGGTTGCATTTTCAATTCTACTATGGCATTGGCCTAAAACATTTGTTGGAAAAAAGTCTTAAAGTTAGTTGATAATGGAATTATATGTACACCATTTTGAGCCAATAACAATGTTATTGCAATCTTCTCATAACATTATTATATCAATCTTATTTTATGCTACGTTTGGCATAGGCTTGTGTTTTTGCATGCAACAAATAGGTCGTTTTTTTCTAACATACCTAACAGAGTGGCATGTTTACACAGTAACATTTACAGAACATCTATGTTGGGAAGAAAGTTCCAAGATTCAATAAGACCTTCTAACCTAATACGATCCTATGACTTGAGGGTTAAAATCCTCTCAGACTATTATTTCATCAAATGCTAGTTTTCTAGAATGTAGTATTCAATTTGGAAGAGGAATTTTATAAAAATATAATGATATGTCAACTTTCTACAATATAGTAAGTGGTAGATGACATTAATTTGGAAGAGTAATTTAAAAAAAAAAAAATTATAAAATGATCCCATCTTTCCCTATGATCCCTGCTATCTGTATATATTACATTAGTCAGAAAATATGAGAAGATTACAATGTTTTGTTCAAGCTCGAGCAACCTCTGCACTATCTCTATCTATCTCATAGCTTCCTAGACAAGCCTTGGTGAATACTAAACCAATTTTATTTTTACCCAAATCCCTATTTCCTTATGTTGTTTCCTTGGGAATTAACCCCTATTAACTAAGGAAATTCATCAATTGGAATTACGCAATCCATCATAGGTCTTCTTTTTACTACATGCACCACCTATACAGTTTGGATGATTATACAACTACTAGTACAGTATCTTTAACTCTAATCTCAATTAGGTAACACTCAGATCACACATGCATGAGTTATTTATGGTTGAATTATCAGTTAACTGGTTGAACACATGAAACAACACCCCACTATTAGACCTCCTACTAGTTCCTCCATTAGTTGGAACTAGTTTAACTGACTTTAACTTAGTTAAACTGAATTAATTAATTACAAGTTAAAAAAAAATTAACTAGGCTACTATAAGGTAGGAACTACTCTACACGACTCAAGTTAGATTCTCATCTCAAATTAACTGAACCAACTAAGTCAAATTAACCTAGTTAACTCATACAAGTAGTCTTATGATGTGGAAATATCTTTTTTATCTTAATTTAATTCAAGGGAAAATTAAACGAGGATTTTCTTGTTGCATTTTGAACAATGCCTCTAAACAAGAAAAGAATTATCATATACCCCAACAATACTTCTATGGAACTCGAATTTTCATCTTGACAGTGCCTTAGTCAATATGTCTGCAATAGGAATATACTCCAACAACATGATTCTCCTCTGCACACAATCTTATAGATGGTGATATCGAATGTCGATATGCTTGGACCAATCATGAAAAAATAGATTCTCAGAGAGTTTGATATAATTATGATTCTCATAGTAAATCATTGTAGGACCCATCTGTTCACCAAATAATCCAACAAGTATCTTCCTCGTCGAGATAGACTCATAAGTTTCTTGACTAGAAGCCATGTACTCTGCTTCTCCTGAACTGAGTGCAACTGATCTATGCTTCCTACTGTACCAAGAAATTGTTGCTGACCTAATAATGAAGATTCGCCCCTGATGTGCTCTTCATGTCTGATGAACTCCCTACCCAATCTACATTTGTGAAGACTTGTAGGTTCACTCCTGTTGTACTGTTCAACAACACACATTTTAATATATTATAAATTTGTTATGAAATTTATTATACTAAAATAGGGACCCTTCAATTTTAGAAAAGTTTTTGATTATGCAAAAAACCAAATTAAATAGCCCCCGAGATACAAATTGTACTTAGGCTTAACTATTAAACATGATGGGTTATTTGATTACAAAAAACAAAATAAAATGGATTTTTTAAGATTCACGAACCTTGAAGTCTTTACAAACTCCAACACTCTGCCATACACCACATCACATATCCCATAATAAAAGTTCCTAAAGGCAAATACTTCCCCGCTCTACTCCATAATTACGATTGCGATTATACCAGAACTTATGGGAAAATATACATCACAATTCATAATTCCCTGCATTCATGACTATCATGGAAGTTGCAAAGGCTTAAGTCCATGCACCATTACCTTAGTCGAATAGCTATTGCGATTAGGCCAACCGAATGTGATTGCGACGAAGCCCAGACCCGGCAGGATAATTAAAATAATTCATACATTCCCCGCGTCAACGACTATTCCAATAAACCACAAAAGCTTAAGTCATGCCTCCTTCCTATTGCACTTACACTCAACCTGATGAGAAAATCAGCTGCAATCTATAAAACCACGCATCCACAGACAATTGCCAAAGTTCCAAAGTCCATACCCCACTCCTTTTCCGGATTGCGACATGTGAAAAGGTCTGCATCCACCAGGATTATTCGCTGCAATTTATATTAATATCACGTCTGGGGCTTATATCGCAATCACAAAATTCTAAAAGTCATGTCTCATGCTAATGCTGATTGCGATTTGATCCCAATTACTGATTGCAATATGATGTCAGCAGTGACTTCAGTTCCTCGTCATCTGCCATGTCACTTGCCACATAACTTATCACCTACCACATCACCATTACACATCATCTACCATGTCATAGTGACATCACCATGACATCATCCTGCATATTGCAAATCACAAGTCTTTCGATCACCTCTTATAGTCTGCAACTCCGATTTGCGATTGCGATAATCCTGCATATTGAGATATGCGATAAAGCCCCAAACCTGATAGAATTATACACTGCAATTCATTTAATCCCCATGTCTGTAACTATCAAAAATAATAAAGGAACATCTTATCACTGGCACCTACCATGTCCCGATTGCAATATGCAAGTAGGCTCAGACCTGACGGGATTATAAAATTCATACCATCAAACCCCACATCTGGAGCTGTCGCAGTTAACAAAGGGTCTTGCCTCATGCCGATTGTGATTACGATAAAGCCCCAGACCTGACGAGATTATACAATGCAATCAATAAATTCTCATGTCCCCACAATCGCAAGAGTCACGTACCTTAAGCCATTCCTCCTTTGGCCATTCTAATTTCGATTTGGTCTTATTCGAATTTTGGTCCAATTTAGTAGGGATTCTCGTTGATTAAAATATGACAATAATTCAACCCCCGGTGTAAAAGTGATTGCGATTTTGCAATAAAAGCATAAAATTCTGAGTTGTCTTAACATAGACCTCACTCCACATGACTCTCCATGATTGTTGTGTTTTGGATTGATTGCGCTCTACGTTTGTTATGCAACCAACTCACAATATAGAAGAAAGAGAGAGATCAACGACTTCAAATGTATCCTCTTTGAGGTGGAAACCTCCTTTACATTACACAAATAAATTATTCTTTGATGATACAAATTAGAAGACCTCCTTTCTATATATAGAAGTCTAAGGGGTCACGATATAATCAAAGCCGACATAACAATAATAATGTAAGGGCACAAAAATAATAATAGTGGGCTTCTATTGGGCACAATAATAATAATATGGGGACAACATGGGCACACCAATAACAATAATGGGTACACTGACAATAATAATAATGGAATACACTAGTATTATAGGGACCTAGCATGCCCCTCTCCTTCAAAAAAGTGTTTTCCTCAATGCTTGAGTAGTTCTGGATGATTTTGTATAAAATTATCATCCTCTGATGTAGAATCTTTAGCGTGTAAGTTCTTCCACTTGATGAGATATCTAGAATTTATTGATTTCGCAGCTGTCGAGTTCTTGTTTCTATGGCTACTTTAGATACCAACATGATTTTTTCTTCCTCGTCAAGCTTTGGCAATATTGTTTGATCTAGGTGGATATTGGTGGCCACCTGCCAAGCCCACCTAGACCCCCACCATTGTTTCTCTCATCATTTTTAGTTTCCTTAATTGTAGCACAACTTACTATTTTAGCAGCTTTTCAGGTCTTGAACTTTCGGAGCCATTTTGAGGCCTTAAACAACATTTCTTGCGAAATTTGGGGAAAACATGGGTTCATGGATCGATTTTGCCCTTCCCAAAGTGGTATTTCTTGGATAGATCTCTCTAATGAGCTATTGTTCATGTCAAACGGAGATCATATGCCAAAGTTACGACCCCAGGAAGTTGATGTACAAATTTACCCAAACGGGCCCACAATTTGGCGTTTCATCTTCTAGGGTTAGGTTTTGGAATGTTAAGGGTTTTCCATTATTTCTCAACAATAAATAGGCCTTTGAGCCTCATTGTAACACAGTTCAGAGGCATGTAGCCACCACATCTCTTCTCAGAGATAAACTACCATCGCCCTAGATGGTTTATTTCCATTACTGTTTGTAAGCATATTTCAGTATTTTACATTAATGAAATGAAGTATTATTTCTGTTGCATATCTATGTTTATGGCTATCTCTGTAATTTTTTGCGTTCTTGTTTAAGTACGGATTAGTGGTATTAGAGAGGTCTGTTTTTTTCTTTGTTTTTCTTTGGATGTCCCCAACGAGGTCAGGTTATAAGGAGTTAGGACTTGAATTGGTCGAACCTTTGCAAGACTAGCCTCACAAATCCCAACAGCCTCCCATGGTGGATGAGAAGAAAGGTGAGGGGGCAGGAGATCCTATCAAAATCTTGCTCGAAGAAGCCCTCAAATGACAACGGAATCTGATGATGGACAGCTTTGCCCAGATCCTTCAGCGGCTACCCAGAAGCGATGCATCGGTTTCCAACAGCTACTTTGGAAACTCCACGCCCTTTAAGGTACAAGTTAGTTTTTAAATCCCCATATTCGAGGATCAGATAGACGTAGATGCCATAGATAAATGGTTAAATCTACTAGAGGGTTATTTTTCTATTCATGAATTTTCGAGTCGGGAAAAAATTGTTTTCGCTCTTCTCAAAGCAGCCCCCCACACCAAGCACTGGTGAGAAACCTACTGCGAGCAAAAGGATGAAAATACCAACTCACTATTTTCAGCTGCAACCACCTGGAATTCATTTCAAGATGCCATCAAGGAGTAGTACTACCCTGTCGAAAGCTATGAGGATGAATACATAAAGTGGACCATGCTGCGGTAGGGAAGGGACCAAGACATGTCGAAGTTCACCAATATTTTCCATACCCTTCGCACAAAGTTGGGTATCAAGGATTCGAAGTAGCATTTGACACTCAAATACCATGGCTGCCTGCACAAGTAAATCTAGGAAGAAATAGAATTTCTAAACATCTCCTCGCTCGGCACAGCATATCGATATGCCATCAAGGTTGAGCAAAAGTTTAAACAAAAGAAGACAGACTTTGGATCTGCGAATCTAAAGCAAGGGAAAGGTGCCCCTAAGCCACAGAACAAAGGACAAAGCCAAGGCGGGGTAGCCCAAGGCAACCCACCAAAGCTCCAAGCAAATAACATCACTGCGAAGCTAAAAAAGGACACGGGAAAATGGTGTGAGTTCCATAAGAGCTCCACTCAAAACACAAGTGAGTGTCGGGCCAAGCAGTCACTAATGGTTGAGCTAAAGGTTTCAGAATCAGATGCATGTTCCAACTCTAAGTTGGAACCCAACAAGGGGAATGACAAAGGGAAGCAGATCATTGATGTGGATCCCAATGCCACTGTTGCTACCGCCAAGATCCAGAAAAATGAACCCGAAGATCTAGAGGAGGAGGAGCGTCTCTTCCACTCCCAAACGTGGGTAAAGGGCTCCCTGCCACAGTTCATTGTCAATAGTAGGAGCCAAAAGAACCTCATTTCAGCAGAGGTCGTGAAGTGGTTGGGCTTACCGACCACGGCACATCCACAACCGTACACCATCAGGTGGCTTCACCAGGGACGGGATCTTCGCGTGAGCCAGCAGTGTCGCCCTCCATAAAACATCAAACCCTTCATGGATGAGGTATTGTGTGACAATGCTCCCCTTGAACTTTGTGATGTATTATTAGGACAACCATACTTGTGGAAGCGACATGCTGTGTACAAATCAAGGCCTGGTGCTGTTATTATTACATTGGGAAATAAGTTGTAACTGATACCAGAGGTAGCACTGCCTACCGCCACTGCAAAACAATGCAGTAAGCTCATTTCCAAAACCAGGAAATTTGTTTTCCTAATGATATGCCCCCAAGGAAAGAAGAAGATGGTGGCCACGGCCTCCAAACAGGGCCCCTCCACATGACAACTACAGATGGACAAGGTCATGGAGGAGTACGAGGACATCTTCACCTCCCCCACAGGGGTTCCTCTACATTGTCACGTCAAGCACTCCATCGATCTGACCCCAGGTGCACCGCTACCCAATGGACCAATTTATCGGCACTCCGTTCTAGAGAACGATGAAATCAAGAGGCAGATTCAGGAGCTACTGCAGAAAGGTCACATCCGTTTGAGTTCATCACCTTGTGGGAGCCCGATCGTGTTGGTACAGAAGAAGGATGGGACTTGAAGACTCTGTATTGCCAATCGGGCGCTAAACAAGATCACTGTCCGTAATAGGTACTTGATCTCGTGGATTGATGACCTCCTCGACCAACTAAAGGGGGCAAAATATTTCAGCAAGATTGATCTGAAGTCAGGATATCACCAGGTACCAATCGAACCCTCTAATGTGTGGAAGACTACCTTCAAAGCCAAGGAGGGCCTTTTCGAATGGTTGGTTATGCCTTTCGGATTTACGAATGCTCCTGCAACCTTCATGAGGCTAATGGATGACATATTGCAGCCATTCACCAACTCATTTGTAGTGGTATACTTGGATGACATTCTGATCATCAGCCAGAGTTGGGAAGAGCACCTCCACCACATCCAACAGGTTCTCTAAACACTGCGACAACACAAGCTATGTGCTAGTTTGGAGAAATGCACTTTTGGCATGACCCAGGTTCAGTATCTGGGATACATTATTGAGGAACAAGGGGTGCATGTGGATCTAGCCAAGATCCAAGTCATTTGGGATTGGACATCTCCGACCACTCTGACAGAGCTCCACATATTTCTAGGTCTTGCTAACTTCTACCACAGGTTCGTGTTGGGGTTTTCTCATATCACTTGGCCCTTGAGTCAAGTCACCAAGGGAGGAGCGAAAGAAAAATTATTTTGGTCTAAATCTCAACAGAAAGCATTCATAGAGTTGAAAGATCACCTCTGCATGGCACCAGTGCTTGCGTTACTAGATTTACAACAACCATTTGAGGTTGAGACAGATGCCTCTGACTATGCTATTGGGGCAGTCCTTACTCAACACGGGCATCCAGTGGCATATCACAGTGAAACACTTTCAGACACAGTCCAAAAGTATACCACTTATGAAAAAGATATGTATTCCATTGTGCAGGCCTACTGACAATGGAAGCATTACATTTTGGGGAAGGAAACGGTCATCCACATAGACCACTGACCCTTGCAATTCAAACATACCCAAGGGAAATTGCAGAATGATTGCCATCAGAAGTGGTCTACATACCTGCAACAGTTCCATTTGAATATCAAGTATAAGAAGGGCAACACCAATAATGTTGCAGATTGCCTCAGTCGACCATCGATCATGGTGTTAACCATCGTGCTCAACTCTTATGGGCACGAGACTTCTGATTGGCCACTCCTCTGCAAAAGTGACCTAGAATTTGGCCACACATACCAGACACTCTTGGAGGGTCAGCATGTTCCAGATTTTCACCTCTAGGATGCCCTGTTATGCCACCTGGGTCACGTTTGTGTTCCTTCAAGTGAGCGTGCCAAGATGATTTGGGAAGCACACTACAGTCAGGCTGTTGGGCATTTCTGAGTCGAGAAAATAGTGGTAGTACTGCAAAAGTATTTCTATTGGCCAAATCTTCGACAGGATGTTGGGAAGTACATCAGATCATATACTACCTGTACCACTGCCAAACCGACCATCAAGAAGCATGGCCTCTATGCCTCGTTGCCTACCCCTAGTCAACCTTGGGAATCCATCTCCATGGATTACATGTCAGGCCTTCCTTCCACTAAGAATGGAAATGACTGTGTTTTTGTGGTTGTCGACAGGTTCTTGAAGATGGCCATTATGGCGGCCTGCAAGAAGAATATCACAGCAGAAGCCACTGCTAAACTTTTCTTTGAATGAGTGTGGGTGCACTTTCGGATCCCACAGTCTATCATCTCAGATCGGGATAGTCGGTTCCTTAGTAAATTTTGGTCCAGTCTTTGGTCAATGCTGGACACCAAAATCACTAAGTCGACAGCCTTCCATCCTCAAACTGATGGCCAGACAGAGGTTGTCAATAGGATGATTGTACACATTTTGCACATGTACAACTCAAAGCATCCATGCACATGGGACAAGAGCCTCCCCTATGTTTAGCACAGCTACAACTAAGCTCCTCACAGCTTGATTGGCCACAACCCTTTTCAGGTGGGCTTGGGATTCCAGCCACTATGCCCCATTGATGTGGCCATGCCACTTGCAACTACTCACACAGATTCGACTCATGTCCAGTCTGAAACAGATAAGGCAACTAGCTTCATTGAGCACATCCAACATATTCGCCAGCAGGTCCATGACATTCTGGAGAAATCAAATGCCAAGTACAAGCAACAACATGATCAACATTGGGTGCCACACAAGTTTCAGGTCAGCGACAAAGTCTAGTTGCATTTGCAAAAGGAATGCCTTACTGGAGCCTATCAGAAACTGAGACCACTCCGATATGGTCCTTACAGCATTACTAAGGCTGTGGGAGACAATGCATTTAAGCTCAGCATTCCCCCATTCCTTGGCCTGCACCCAGTGTTCAATGTGGACTGCCTTCGGCCATACTTTCCACCATTGCTAGACACATCCGACATTTTAGAACAACTCACACCCACAGAATTAAAACCAGATTGCATGGAACAAGATGCAATTGATTGGATCATGGACACACAGATCAAGAACACTTTCCAATAGAATATCCAACTGTACCGAGTTGTCAAAGTAGGCCAACTCCTTCACCAGGGCAAGTGGCTCACCAAGGACCAAGTTCAGCAAAAGTTTCCTCATCTCATGGAGGAACTCAACGTAATGGGGACCATTGCTTCCTAAGGGGGGAAGAATGATCCAGGTGGATATTGGTGGCCACCTATCAAGCCCACCTAGACCCCCACCATTGTTTCTCTCAGCATTTTCAGTTTCCTTAATTGTAGCACAACTTACTATTTTTAGCAGTTTTTTGGGTCCTGAACTTCCGGAGCCGTTTTGAGGCCCTAAATGACATTTTTTGGGAAATTTTGGGGCAACATGGGTCCATGGACCGATGTTTCCCTTCTCAAAGTGGTATTTCTTGGATAGATATTTCTGACGAGCTATTGTATGCGTCAAACAGAGATTGTATGCCAATGTTACAACCTCGGGAAATTGATGTACCAATTTACCCAAACGGGGCCCACAGTTTGGTGTTTCATCTTCTAGGGTTAGGTTTTGGAATGTTAAGGGTTTTCCATTGTTTCTCAACAATAAATAGGCCTTCGAGCCTCATTGTAACACAGTTCAGAGGCATGTAGCCACCACATCTCTTCTCAGAGATAAGCTACCATTTCCCTAGCTGGTTTATTTCTATTACTGTTTGTAAGCATATTTCAGTATTTTACATTAATGAAATGAAATACTATTTCGCTGCATATCTATGTTTATGGTTATCTCTGTAATCTTTTGCATTCTTGTTTAAGTCCGGATCATTGTTTGAACTAGGAGGTTGTCATGTATAACCTTCTTTAAGCATGAAACATGGGAAACTGGGTGCACTCGAGAAGATGCAGGAAGTTCAAATTTGTATGCCATAGTACCAATATTTTTCAACACCTTGTACAAACCATCATACTTTGGTGATAATTTATTATCCTTCTCAGCTTTCTTGAGGGATATTTGTTTGTATGGTTGTAGCCATAGAAATACCCAGTCACCTACATCAAAACTTCTTTCGTTGCGATGCTGATATGCTTGTTGCTTCATTTTATTATGTGCCAAAGTGAGGTTACCCTTTAAGAGTTGGAGAACTTTTTGTTGATGCTCGATGTGATCTTCCTCTTCTTGAACCTTAGAATTTTCTCTTAAATATAATGTGATGGATGGTGGATGATATCCAGAAAGTGCCATAAATGGGGACATTTTTGTTGCAATATGGAAGGAAGTGTTATAACACCATTCAACGAGAGGAAACATTTCACCCATTGTGTCTCTTTATCAGATAGAAATTAATGGAGATATCCTTCAGAACATTTGTTCACTATCTTATTTCTCCCATCAAATTGATGATGATAAGATGAGTTATGAGCTAACTAAGTACCCAGACAAGAAAATAATTTTGTCCAAAAATTTCCAGTGAAAATAGGATCTCTATCACTTACAATAATCTTTGGGTTTCCATGTAGCTTTTGAATTGTTTCCATAACTGCAGTAGCAAATGTACTAGCTTTAAATGGATTATGTAATGTACAAAAGTGTGCATACTTGGTAAGTCTATCAACTACCACCATGATGAAACTCTTTCCATCGGACTTGGGTAAACCTGTGATAAAATCCTTTGAAACCTCCTCCCAATGTTGACTTGGGATGGATAAAGGTTGTAATAGACCTGGGGTCTTAATTGTCTCAACTTTATTATTTTGGAAAATGAAACATTCCACCACAAAATTTTGAATATCAGATTTAAGGCCATCCCAAAAAAAATTCCTTCTTGACCAGATGATTAGTTTTGAAAAATACTGAATGCCCCCCTAAGGGAGATGTCTGCAATTCCCTAAGAATTTTTTGTTTGAGTTGGGAATTCTTACAGAGGTATAAGCAATATTTTTACCATAATGAATCATTTTTGCAGCTAAATGTATCAGATGCACTACTATCTTTCTGCAACTTTTGAATGAGTGCCCACACTTCTTTGTCATTCTTCCATTCATCCTTTCCTTTGTTTATAAAATCTGGTTGGATAATAGAAATAGCACAAAGAAATGCTTCCACATTGTCTGGTCCTAACTTACCAAGGCAAGTTAAGCTCTTAATTCTTTTATCAACCCAGGAAAGTACACTTAGAGGTGCTTACCTAAAATATATAGATCTTGAAGGCTCTAAAATTCTAATGGCTACCTAATGGACTAAATTATCAGTGCTTTCTACAGAAGATCCTTTATTATCCTTTTAAATCATTTAAACATCAATCTAAGAGAAACAAATCCTATGAAATTCTAGTTGCAGACTAACAAAAGCAGAGTGTTGATGATTGACTGTAATCCTACATTCCCTTACAAGAATATTACTTCAAAGAATTTGTACAATCTCAACAGTCCACAGTAATTTCAATTTAAATCACACAGTGAATAAGATAAGCAGTATTATAAACCAATATCAGTTAGACCTCTTACAAGAATCATTTACCAAACTAAAAATTGAATTTTAAAACTCCATTCTTAAATCACTTAAGAAATAAAACTAGAAATATTCTTTAAAATTAAAGCTAGCAAACGAATCTAGAAGTTAAATGTCAGCAGCATTCAAATATCAATTCCAAGATCAAGTTTAGTTGAATCCTCTTACAAGGCTCTCTCTTCACAACAAATTCAGGTTCTTTTCACCTGATAATTCTGCTAACATAACTTTAACTCTGAACATGAAATGATTAACTGCTAAATTCGAATTTGCAGCTTGTAGGAAAAACAGAGTAAAGATAAAGTGTACCAGCAAAGTGATGAGGGCCCTTTAGCACTC
Source organism: Pinus tabuliformis (assembly GCA_031772625.1). NCBI lineage: Eukaryota > Viridiplantae > Streptophyta > Pinopsida > Pinales > Pinaceae > Pinus > Pinus tabuliformis. Next base: position 239,205,159 of record CM062820.1, read on the forward strand.
CACAAGCACAATAAGAGATGATTTAGAAGAGTTTAAATACTAAGTGTTGAGACATAAAATTGCTAAAGAAGTTTGCATTGAGTTTGAAATAAAAAATACACAAGTTGTCTTCTCATCCGTTCATCAAAACCGTTCTAAAACATAGTTTTCCCATATGGGTTATTTATCGTGAATCCTCTAACAAAAACAACTATTGTTTCTCCATCTAATACTAACAATATTCTATTAATTACATCCCAAGGAGGTCGAATTTAGGTCTGTTCCTCCATTTATGCAAAAATTCTAAACCTGGAAAATATCTTGTGCACAAAAATCAGGAAAAAGTGATGAAGTGATTGGGTTTGACCATCTTTGACTAGACATTTGTTTTCTCCAAAAATGAAAGCGAATAGTTGTTTCACCATAATTGTACATTGTAATTTATGCCCATAGACTTTGAATTTTCCCACCTATGCTGCAACATGTCAATCAATAAAGCAATCACAGGTTGTTACAACTTCCTGTGATTTTTCTGAAAAATGTCATTTAAATATAAAAATTTCAAATATTAAACCCAAGCTTAAAATAATGAAAATGACAACATATGACTTAGTTTCTAAGGATTATTGTTGAATAATAAAGGTTAAATGGCCAAGAATGATGGTTAAAAGATGAATTTGAAGTGGAATGGTCAATCAAATTTAGATACCAACACACATCCTCATCCTTTCTTGAAAGTGCATCTGCAACAACATTTTGCTTCCCTTTTTTGTAGATGATTTCAAAGTCATAACCCAACATCTTTGTGACCTATTTTTTCTACTCTTCTGAGGATAATCTCTATTCCAAAAGGTATTTAAGACTATCTTGATCTATTTTTACCTTTAAGTGTCTTCCCATTAGGTAAGGTCGCAATTTCTTAAGTGCATGTAGTATTTCCAACATTTCCTTCTCATAAATAGCTTTGTGTAAATATTTTCCTTTGATTGGACAACTTTAGAAAGAAATGGGTATTTCTTCTTGCATTAAAACAACACCAATTCCATTTCCCGAGGCATCACATTCCATAATAAATATTTTTCTAAAGTCTGGCGTAGCTTAGACCAGTGCTTGGCACATTGCCTCTTTAAGATGTTCAAAGGCCTTCGTTGCTTCTAGAGTCTAAGAAAATGCATCTTTCTTCAGTAATGTTGTTAGAGGTGCTGCTATTCTCCCATAGTTATTAACAAACTTATGATAATACCCTTTCAACCTGAGAAATCCTCGCAGATGCTTTATGGATGTGGGGATTTTCCATTCCTTAATGGCTTTAATTTTGCTCACGTCTACCTTAACACCTTCATGAGATACAATATGACCCAAATATTGCACCTCTTGTACTCCAAAGAAACATTTGGAGGCTTTTCATATAATTGTTTCTCGTCCAATAGATTGAGCACTCTATCAACACGTTGAACGTGATCCTTCTAAGAAATTTTGTAGATTAGTATATCATCCAAAAATAATAACACAAATTTTCTAAGGAATGGTTTGAAAATGGAATTCATCAAACCTTGAAATGTAGAAGGTGCATTGGTATAGCCAAAAGGCATGACCAAAAATTCATAATGACCCTCATGAGTTCTAAATGTTTTTTTTAGAATGTCTTCAGTCTGCATTCTAATTTGTTGATATCTTGAACGAAGGTCTAACTTGGTGAAGTAAATTGCTCCATGCAATTCATCCAATAATTCGTCAACGATAGGAATGGGGAATCTATCTTTAACAGTGAGCTTGTTGAGCTCCGTATAATTTGGTCTCATGCGCCATGATCCATCCTTCTTGTGCACCATTACTATTGGAGTAGAGAAAGAACTTTGAGTAGGTTGAATTATACAAACCTCTAGCATTTCTGCAACCATACATTCAATTTCACTCTTTTGGGCATAAGGATATATGCAAGGCCTGATGTTTGGAAGAACACTTCCTGGAACCAAATGAATAACATGACCATGATCATGAATAGGTGGTTGGCCTTTGGGAGTTTCAAATACCCTAGAATGATTGTCCCATACTTTTTTGAAATCTCGAGAAATAGATAATTCCAATGTGGGAACCTCTAGCGAACATAATTGTTAAATTACGCCTCATTGTTATTTCTTTAGAAGATTTGTCATGTCGTTAGAGCTAATTATCTTTCTCGGTTTCCCTGTGATACCCCTTAATTCAACTTCCTTTCCTTCTGAAACAAATTTCAAGAAAAGTTCTTGAAAATTAAAAGTTATTTTACCCAAAGATTATAGCCATTGGACTCCTAGTACAACATCAGTACCACCCATTGGAACGAAAAACATTGGACTATTCAACACATATTATCCCATGGATAGCTTGATATTAAGGCACTTTCTATAGAAATTTATGGTTCCTCCATTTGAAATCATCAATTGACACACTCACGCTGGATATTAGAAGCAATTCAATTCCTTAGCTATCTTACAATGAATAATATTATGGATATTGCGTGAATCAATCAACACTATTACCTTTTTCTTCTTGATATGTCCTTCTATCTTAATAGTTTGAGGAGTGGTAATTTCGGTTAATGCATTACCAGATAAGGTCAGATTCATTTCTTCTTTCTCTAGGTTTGTTCCTGGTGTGTATCCTCTTCTTTGCCACTTCTTGCTCCCTTTCTTCCTTCTCTTCACAATCTATCTAAAATAATTTCTTCTTAGCACGCTTATGACCTTTAGTGTATTTTCTATCAGAACTATAACAAAAACCTTTTGCTCATTTTTCTTTCAATTTTTTTGGTGTCAACCTTGTAGGTTGTGGAAGGCTAGGGGCAACAATAGTTCCATGTTTATAGTTGTGTGTGGAAGGCTTCCTTGTTGTGATAATTTTTCTTTCAATATTTCTTTCCAACCTGAATGCCTTCTCCAATGAATCAGGTTCCCCAAGGCGAACCTCATGTTGGATGTTATCTTTCAAAGTCCCTATGAACACATAAATCCTATAATCCTCTAGAATATATTTTACCCTTATATTCAATTTTTGGATGTCCTCAATGTGCTCCACCATTGAACCCTTTTGTTTTAGATTTATCAATTGGATAAAAAAGGTGTTGATTTTTGTATCCTCATAACGTGTTATCATTTCTTCCATAAAAAATTCCCAAGTGACAATTTGTTTACAAGAGAAATTCCATCGATACCATACAAACTGATTGGGCTCCAAATATAAAGTTGCAATGCATACCTTTTGTGTGATTTGCACATTATGGAGACCGAAATATTGCTCCATTTGTAGTATCCATGTTACGGGATCCTTGCCATCAAACTTCCTCATAACAATCTTTGGAACATGCTGGGTCTTTAATCTAATGTTAGAGTCTATGAAATCATGACTAACATTTCTTTTGCTCTCATCACGAGTTTTTTTTACTAACCTTTCGCCATTAGTAAACATTTCTTATAGCAAATTTGTCAAATCTATATTCAAATCTTCCATGTTTCCTTTAAGTTTTATTTTTATACCATCCATCTTAGCTTCCATTCCATTCTTTAAACCATCCATCTTAGCTTCAATTACTTTTTGTGAGAGTGAAATTTGTTGCACTTGGTCTTGTAATTTGGATATGTTGCATTTCTTCCTCTTCTTCATGTGTCATATTAGAGATTTCAAGTTGCTTACTAGGTGTTTCCATTTTCTTTCTTTGTGTCATCAATGAATAATAATTATTCTTCATAATTCTCTTTAAATCACTTCAAACTACTTTCTCAAATAAGGCTTATACAAATTAAAAACAAAACTAGACACCTTTTTTTCTCCTTTGTATGATCTCGAGCTTGAAATTCATATAACTCTGTAATTTTGGATCTCCAAGTTCTGGAATTTTAGCCTGTGATACCCCTTTGAGCCTTCTTTCCAACCCCACAAGTCTGGTCGCAATTGGATTCCCGAAGAAAGAGTTATTCCCAATCTTGCACGATGACCTAACTATTAACTAGTTCAGTAGAGCGAACTTGTATGGCATGCCACGTGTCACTGTTTTGACCTTAGGTTTGGAAAAAAATTCCCAACAAACTAAAATACATCTGCTTTCTATCACTTTTGATTAAATTTGAATCAAATTTGCATAGAGAAAGTTATGAGGATTTTCCCAAGGTGACATGTTTGAGATCCAATTCGAGAGCCTGTTTGAAGTAGAGAACCATAGAATCGAAAGATCTGATAGCAATTGTTATTCAACCATATCACAAAATAGAAGAAAGAGATAGATCACCGACTTAAAATTTAGCCTCTTTGAGGGGGAAATCTCCTTTAAATTACACAAATGAACAATTCTTGGATCATAGAAATGACAAGACCTCCTTTCTATATATATGAGTCTAAGGGGTCATAATATAATCATAGTTGACATAACAATAATAATGTAAGGGCACAACAATGACAATAGTGCGCTTCTATGGGGCACAATAATAACAATATGGGGGAAAATGGGCATAATACTAACAAAAATGGGTACAAGGACAATAATAATAAGGAAATAAACTAGTATTATAGGGACCTAACAATGTTTTTCCTCATTTCTTGTGAAACATGATTTGTTTCAGATAAAATTCACTTATCATCTCATTTATGTTTATCTTATTGATTCTTGTTTGTCATGTTTAGGTTCATGACAGATGAAGACAGTTGTGCTTAGAAGTGGCACATTAGTTCAAACAGGAAGACAGAAATCCAGAGAATTCGATGGGATAAATAAAGCTGATGAAGGCATCAGATCACTTTCAGAAAATTCTACCAAAATATTGTTTTCCTTTAAGCATTATTGAAGGGATCTATTTTAATGTCCTCAACGCTCTGCACAATAAACAAAGTTGTTTTATGCTATTTAAGCTTACCCGTTGTATGAAATGAGGGGTTGAAATTCAAAAGAGGAAGTCTGGGAGGCTTGCACTATTGTACCCCTTAGTCTTTTTAATAGAATGATAGGTCTAGAATCAAGAGAGAGAAGCTTGTAATATTGTAATTGTGGATTATATCAGTTGCTGGAGAAGCTCTTGTTTATCATGCACTACTGCTGAAAGGAGGAGACATTTTCAGCAAGCAGAGATGGATTACAGACTTTGAAAGATTGTACACTACTGTCATTCTGTGAGACTCTATAATTTGATTTCATTTATTAATAAATGATTATTTTAGTAAATTACGTTTAACACTATTGTTTACAGGATTTAACTGAAATAAATTCTTATTTCAATATTTCAATTTATATTTTGAATATATGAGTTAATAATTGGATTCATGCACTATTCTTGAATCTTGACTCTTAATTCATTTAAAAGTTTTCTCAAACTATTCTATAGGCTTAATTTTAGATATAATATGAGAGCTCAAATTTGCATAGGAATATATATTTATAGTCTTAGATCAGCAAGCTACCTTTTGATTTAGGATAATAATTATTTTCTTGCATACATGATGTATTATTTGAACTAATTCACTAATTCATCATGAATCTTTGTAGTTCTTATGCATATGATAAATAAGGAACTGGATTTATTTTCAATACACACTTATGTAACTATTTACTAAGTGTTTAATTGTTAGTATTTATCTAATGAGGAATCAGATCTTGTGAGCTATCTCCATTATCTGATTCCTCCATCTTAATTCTAATTCTTTAAAGCTTCTTTTCCCATTAAGTTAAGTTGGATTTCAATTGAGAAAAGGGTTACCATTTCCTTCAATCGAGATAGGTTACATTAACTGCATGTAGACTTAGTCTTACATGTGTTATCATAGATCTTACATTTTATAATTAGTTTGGATTTAGATTAATTCTACATTCCTAGAAGTACTATTTTGAGGCAAAACTTCAGATTGGTTTGGTTGTTCCACAGAAACAACTTAATGATCATTATTCTTGCCTAATCAGCTTGAAGAATTGATTTCATGGCCCTAGCTATTAGCAATCAAAGACATATTTAAAGTTGATAACAGTTGGGAGAAGGTAACTGGACCTAATTGAACCAGTTGGAGCCACTATCCCAAATGGAAAAGGACTTGTTTTAAAGTCCAAACCGGGTGGTTATCCCTAATGTTGTGGTAGCGATTTTTAAGGCCTCAACAATTTTGGCGCTAGAATGATGGCACTTAATTAGTTATTTGTTTAAATTTTGTTATATCATTTTTAACTAATCATGTCTCCCATATGCATTCCTACACTTGGTCACACATTCAGTTCACCTAAGCCTACATGAAGCATGCCTAAGAAGCAGATCAAGTCCTTGTCACAGTTAAAGTTTGATGGTGAGGGTAAGATTTCTGCATTAAATCATATTGCTTTTTTTATTAATAGATGTAAATATTTTAATATAATCGTTGAAAATGAGATCTACAAGCTTTTCACTCTCATATTCAAAGGATGAATCTACAAACGGTTCTTGGTGCTTCCTGAGAAGTCGATTCATTCGTGGAAACATTTTTCCCGGGTATTTCTCAACGAACATCAAAATTACAGTTACAATATTTTTTGTTTAGAATTAGATAATCTTTACATGTATGATAATGAATCTTTAGATGATTTTTATAAAATATTTTGGTCATTTTTTATAGATTTCATTTAGATGATTTTCCTTCAATTGAAGATTTAATTAAATGTTTCACTTCTCTTCTTTCTTCCCATACTGAAAATAATGAATCAATTAATGAAGAACAAGACACATCTAATTCATTAACAACTCTTTAATCACTAAAAGATTCTATGGAACCCGAACCTGAAACTGTAATTGAATCACAACGTTCTTCTTTAGAAAAAATCAATTCTCATTTTCTTTTTGAAGATGCAATTGAAAAAAATTTTAATAATGCAAATGATCAATTAGCGGGTCCAATAAAATCCAATTTACAAGACATGAAAAATGAACACATCAGTTTATCTTATTTGAAGGCAACTTTAGAAAATCTAGAACATGTAACTGCAACTGAAAGAATTTCCTTAAACATAGATTATAATCCAGAAAGTTCTATAAGTGGTTCATTTCAGTTGTCATTATATTCTAGAATGCATTATTTTCTTTATCCTGGTGTCCTTTCAAATCAGAGTATAGTTAATGATGATCATGTTAATATTTCAGTTGATAATTTTCCTAGTTCTTGTTCTGAAAAGTCTACTACAAATCATTTGAATGATAATCCTTTAATTGAAAAATCTTCTTATTTTGTATTTTCTGATTCTATTATTTCAAATTAGTCATTTTATTTTCATAAGAAGAAGGCAATTTATGATGATTATCATAATGGTAATGACAAAGAATCACATCTTCTACAAACTGCACCAATTTTGAAAATTTATTTATTTCATGAAAATCCACATGCTTTAATTTTGTCTCCTGAACACAACCTTAGTTTTGAGAATTTTGAAGAATTAATTTTGCACGTTTCTGATGTATTTCATTTTGATTCTCTTTTAGAAATTTTCATTTTTAAATTTCCCATGGACCGTCCTTTTAGTGTAGATTCATTGATTGAAATCCACGACAACTACTAGAATTGCAATGTAAAATTATTTTGTAATTTTAGCTTTCATAACAATTTAATTGTTTTTCCATCCTTTTATTTTATTTTATTTTATTTTTGTAGGGATGTTAAATCTCTCAATATTGAATATCATCGATATTTATTAAGTGAAAATCATGAATTGGTTTCTTATAATCCTAAATATAAAAAACTATTTCATTTCCAATTTAATTCGACATTCAGAAATTCATTCCAATTATTTCATCATTAGTCAAATTTAAATCTTGAGAGTGTTCTTCCTTGCCAATATGCTCTGCCATCATCTCATTTGGAAAGTTTTCATTCTCTATCAAATATTCATCCATTCTTTGATGATCCCATTGATATTTGTTAAGAGCATGCTTTCCAGAAAACATGGGTTACTAATAGGTTAATTGTAAAAAAACTTGTTTTTGTACATAATTTTACATTAGATGTAAATAAAAAATTTTGTTTCATTTTGATTGCTTTCGTTATTTGGTTACTAATGTTTGACTTGTACATACAGGTAGGTGATAAATCGAGAGAATGGTTACATTGGAAGTATGATTATACATAGACAGGTTTCCTTCATTAAGTTACAATTAGGAGTATTTTAGTTTAGATTACATTCAATAAATAATGATTTTGAGTTAATTGGCTTGCATTGGAGAAAGTCATATCTTTCCGTTAATATTAAATGGCATTCTTCAATGGTAAGTATCTTATACTGACATTCATTCACTTCTTTAATTTTAGATTTAGTTTTGTATTCTTATTTTCTGCTGATATCTAACTCTCTTTTGCAGCTCTTCACTAGCATTTTCACACCTTCACCAAATCAAATTGTCAGCTCAAAGAAGCAGTAACGATTTTCATCAAATCAACCAAAATGGGAAGTTCTAAACCGTAATCTTTTTCTTCAAAAGAATTACTGTCATTAGAAAATAGTAAAAACACTTTTTACAATTTCTACTTTTGAAAAAGATAAATAAATAGCAACTTTCCTCATTCAAACTGAATTATTACTAAATGCTTTTAACTTTGCAAATTTGATTTATCGAGATTTCAACATAAGAAGGAATGTTTTATTTATTATCTTTTCCCTCTTTTGTTAATAAATTTTCATAAACAATTTTGTAAAGTTTCCCTTTTAGATTTGGTTTTGAGTGATTTTATCAACATTCTTGTGAATGGTTATATCTTGAGAATTCAATTAACATATCACATTTACTTTTTCTTTTAGATAATAATGTTAAATGACATACACTTGGCCTTTCATAAACATCTCTTGAAAACCATTTTATGATTTTTCAATTTGAATGTAGGGATTTCTCAGGAAGTGGTTATGAAAATTGAAAATTAGATAAAAAGATATTAACTCTAAAATTTTTTCCATTAAACTATAAAATCTTTAAAAACCTCAAAAATTATATCCTTTTACTCTAGTTTCAGACAAAAAAGGTTATCCTTAAAAATCTAAGTCCGTCTTACGACTAAAACACTTTCAACTTGGATTTGTCATCCAAAACTCTTAAGCGGTCAACAATCATCCCCATCCCTTAAAAAAGAATTTTTTTAGAGTGTAATTCTAAAATATTAAAAAAAGTCTAAAATGATAAGAGGTCTCATCACGAGCATGCTTGCCATGTTCATAGGGAACCAATTAAACTGACATTACCATACTGAACACCAAATTAGGGTAATGGCTTACGATTTTTAATTGTGAGACAAGGGGTCTCATCACAAGCCAGCTTGTTCAGTTTGATTGTTATCGGTGAATGGCATTGTTATTATTTGGCCACAAAACTAGGATACTGGATTTTTAGCATTAAAAAAAAGGAAAATAAAATTTACCTCTAATTATTGCACTATTAAATCGATGGGATACTGGATTGTTGTTGGTTAGAAGGAAACCCTGTCAGGGCTATGAATGCTTACTGGCAGTAGTGGCTCTACCTGTGACAAACGGGTACATTGTAAGCTAAGTCATAAGAGGCCCCTTACTTTATTTTCACAACTGATTAATGGTTGAAACAAGTAAATAGGAGTTTCTCATTCACAAAAGGTTTTTAAAAGAAATTGCGATTTAATGTGTTTTATAGCCAGAGTAATTTTATTTATCTAAATATTTCAAAAAATAGTTTTCAATTCTTAAATTATTTTTTACTGAATTTTTTGGAAAATTTCATTATTATCAAAGATAACTACCCTTCCAATGAATTTCCAATTGTTGTACTATTCAACAACCCTCATTTTCATATATTATTATATTAAAATAGGGACCCTTCAATTTTAGAAAAGTCTTTGATTATCCAAAAAACCAAATTAAATAGCCCCCGAAACACAAACTATGCTTAGGCTTAAGTATTAAACATTATGGGTTATTTGATTAAAAAAAGGAAAAATAAAACAGATTTTTAAGATTCTCGAAGGTTGAAGTCTTTACAAACTCCAACACTCCGCCATACCCCACATCACATATCCCAAAATAAAATTTCCTAAAGGCAAAGACTTCCCCGCTCTACTCCATCATTGTGATTGCGATTAGACCAAACCCAATGAGATTATTCACTGCAATTTATATTAATATCGCATCCAAGGCTTATATCATAATCACAAAGTTCTAAAAATCATGCCTCATGCTAATGCCAATTGCAATATGATCCTGATTTCCAATTGCGATATGATGTCAAAAGTGATGTAACTTCCACATTATCTACCACGTCACTTGCCATGTCACTTGTCAATTGCCACATAACCATTCCATGTCATCCTCCATGTCATAGTGATATCACCATGATGTCATCCCTGACATCATCCCACATATCATAAATCGCAAGTCTTTCGGCCACCTCTTATAGTCTGCAACTCCAATTTGTGATTGTGATAATCCTGTGTATTGCAATATGCAATAAATCCATGGACCCGATAGAATTATACACTACAATTCATTTAATCCCTGCATTTGCAGTTATCACAAATAACAAAGGATCACCGTATCACTATCTCCTGTTGTATCCCTGTTAGAAAATTATATACTATAGAGCAATGGAACACATAAAATATATTGCAGAAATATAAACACAGAAAACACATAAAACAGGAGAGACACAGCTATATGTGGTTCACCCAATTTAGGCTACGTCCATGGAGAAACAACCAGTCCTCCTTTTATATTATCGAACGAAATGAAGAGATACAACCTACAACAAATTCGTTGTAAATCCCTCTTTGCTCTCAATCTCCTCTCTCTGCCTCATAATATAGATCTACATAGACATAATGCAATTCCCTCATATATAGTAAGGGGTTGCCTTCTAGAGAAAAAAACCCTAAACTAAAAATAAATTCTACCGTCAGATCTTCGCCTAATGAATAGCCCAGATTGACTGCAAAATTACAACATTTTACAAAGGAAATTCTACATCTTACATTTGGGTAATACCTCTGAATAAAGAAGATAATTAGGCTCCACACCTAACAATCTCCCACTTGGAGACTGATTATAACAACTCCACTGCTGTTCCATTTGCTGGACAATGACTCCACTTTGGACCTGGATGTTTCTCATCTTCTACATCATACCTGAAGACTAATTGAAACTAAGTAGAATCTTAGTTTCTCTCTGGTTACAACTTTTGCTAACATATCTGCAGGATTCTGGCTAGTGTGTATCTTTTCCAGCTTCAACTGTCCAACTTCCAACACTGGCCATATGAAATGGTACTTGAGTTGTATATATTTCATCTTGGAATGAAATGTAGAGTTCTTTGCAAGATGTATGGCACTCTGGATATCACTGTATAACCTTCCCAACTCCTGCTACTTACCCAATTCATCCAGAAACCTTTGTAACCAAATCATTTCTTTAATAGCCTCTATAACAGTAACATACTTTGCTTCCTTTGTTGAGAGTGCAACAACACTTTGCAGTTTTGAAACCCAACTGATAGTTGTTCCACCTACAGTAAACACATACCCTATTGTGCTCCTCATGTTATCTCTATCACCCGCCATATCTGCATCCACATATCCCCGTAGAGAAATGTTTGAACCACCAAAGAATAATGCATGATTTGTAGCACCTCACAAATACCTGAGAATCCACTTCACCGCCATCCAATGTTCTTTTCTTGGATTGTTCATGTACCTTCTTACAACTCCCACTGCATGTGAAATATCAGGCCTTGTGCAGACCATTTCATATATTAAACTTCCAACTGCTAATTCATATGGAAATTTAGACATATAATCTATTTCTCCCTGTGTCTTGGGACACACTGGCTTACTTAGTTTGAAATGGCTAGCCAAAGGTATACTAATTGGTTTTGCATTATGCATATTAAATCTTCAACCACTTTTCTATGTACTCACTCGAAGACAATGTTAATTTTTTATTCTTTCCATCTCGAGTTATTCTCATACCAAGGATTTGTTTTGCAGCACCCAAATCCTTCATTACAAATGAGGTCACCAATTTTCTTTTGAGTACATTTATTTCCTCCATGTTAGAACCTACAACAAGCATGTCATCTACATACAATAACAATATAGTATAGATTCCATCATTTTTCCTTTTGAGATAAATGCAATGATTAGAGTGACATCTAGTATAACATTGTTCAGACAGAAACCTGTCAAATTCTATATACCACTGCCTTGGAGCCCATTTTAAGCCATACAAGCTCTTCTTCAACCTACACACTAGCTTCTCCTACCTTTTGAACTCATATCCTTGTGGTTGTTGCATATATATGTCTTCCTCCAAATCCCCATGGAGAAAGGTTGTATTTACATCTAATTGCTCAAGATGCAAATCTTCAGCTACTACTAGACTTAAAATGGTTCTGATTGAAGTCATTTTAAGAACAGGGGAAAATATCTCATCAATGTCTATACCCTTTTTTCTGTGCAAACCCCTTCACCACAAGTCTAGCTTTATACCTTTTTATACCTCCATCTTCTTCCTTCAACATGTAATCCCATTTGTTTTGCAATGTTGTTTTAGCTATAGGCAACCTGATTAATTTCCAAGTCTCATTATGTGTTAAGGAGTCCATCTCTTCTTTCATTGCTTGCTCCAACTTCTTCCTAGTTTCTACCTGCACTGCTTCTTCATAACATTTTGGGTCACCAGAATTAGTCAACAATACATAATATAATGAAGGAGAGTATCATTTAGGGGGTCTACCTTTCCTTGTAGATATTCTAACACCACTTTTAGGTGTTTGAGGTGCTTGTTTCTGTTGTGGTTGATGTTGTTGTTCTGGCTGTTGATCATTATGATTTTCAGGCACCTTCACTTTTTCTGTGGTGTCATCAAGAATTGTGTATTCTATGTTTTCTTTTTCCTATTTCTTTTCCTGCATCTGATCCTTATACAAAACCTTTTCATTCAATATAACATCTCTGCTCCTAATGATTTTGTGTTTTTCATAATCATAAAATCAATAACCAAAATCATTAACACCATGTCTAATAAAGGTAAATTTATTTGATTTTGCCTCAAGCTTTGTTCGATTTTCTTTATTAATGTGGATAAAGGATTCACAACCAAAAGTCTTTAAAAATGAGTAGTTTACCTTTTTAACTATCCATGCCTCCTATGGAATACCACCATCCAAGGAACTTGAATGCCCTCTATTTATTAGATAAACAACAGTATCTACAACATCTACCCAAAATTGTAAAGGCAATCTTGCATGTAATCTCATGCACCTTGCACACTCCATGATTGTTCTGTTCATCCTTTCCGACACACCATTTTCTTGTGGTGTTCCTGGACTTGTCCTATCTTTGTGAATTCCATTCTCTAAACAATACCTATCAAACTCTTTTCTACAATATTCACCTCCATTGTTTGATCTAATACACTTTAACCTTTTCCCTGTCTCATTTTCAACCAAAGCTTTCCATGTCTTGAAAGTATCAAATACATCAGATTTATTTCGAATACAATAAATCTAGGTTTTTTTGGTCACATCATCAATAAAATTAACATAATAAGAAGAGCCACCAAGAGATGATACCCAAGAAGGTCCCCACACATCTGTATGGACAAGCTCTAATTTTTCTCTCTTCTTGTCTTTCCCAACTCTGAGGAATCTCACTCTCTTCTGTTTTCCATAGACACAATTCTCACATAATTTTAAATTAGAATGCTTCAAAACTGGCAACAAATATCTTGAGTGAAGAATCTGCATCCCCTTCTCACTCTTGCACCCAAGCCTATGATGCCACAATGTTGTATCTTCTCTTGTACAAGTTAAAGAATTAATAGAATTAGAAATACCATTGCATGAATACAATGTACCAACCTTTTCTCCTTTTTCTATTACCAATGCTCCTTTAGTGATCATCTAGGTTTTATCTGCGAAAGTAGTCACACACCCTTCACCTCCCAAATGTCCTGTCAAAATTCGATTTTTCTTCAGATCTGGAACATGCCTTACCTCCTTCAATAGTCATTAATTTCCATTCTGCTATTTGATGAAAACTGTACCCAGTCCAATGATTTTACAGGGTTTATCATCACCCAATCAAACCTGTCCAAAATCACCTTGAACATAATCATGAAAATGTTTTCTATCAGGTGTGGCATGGAATGAGGCCCCCGAATCTACTACCCAGGCATTAATAATATTTTCTAATGAAAGAATCAAAGCATCTTGAAACACATCACCTGTTACATTTTCTTCATGATTGTTTTCTTACTGTGCATCTTTTTATTTTCCCTTCTGAGACTTGCAGTCTTTCTTCAAGTGTCCTTTTTTCCTACATTTCCAATACAATATACCCGATCTGGTCATGGATCTACCTTTTCTGGACTTATTGCGACATCCTGAGCTCTTTCCTCTTTCCATTCTTCTTCCCCTAGTCTCTGCAGTCAAAGCATTACCTGATGTCTCACTGGAGCTTTTCTGTCGCATTTCCTCGCTAAGGATTGCATCGACAACATCATCCAACTTTAAAGTACTAGATCCAGAGATAGAGTTACTAATGGCCATAACTAAACCATTCCAACTTTTCGGCAATGATCATAGAAATAGCAGAGCCCTAACTTCATCATCAAAAGTTACCCCTACAAAACTTAATTGCCTGGCAACAGTATTAAATTCATTTAAATGATCAGCAACAGATCCACCTTCTGACATGTTCAAATTAAATAAACACTTCATAAGAAATACCTTATTTGAGGTCGAGGTTTTTTTCATATAGCTTGGCCAATGCAGACATTAAACCCTCTGTTGTCATTTCCTTTGAAATATTAAAGGCTACCAATGCTGCTAGGCACAACTGTATTGTTCCAAGTGCCTTTCTATCAAGAATATCCCATTCTGTGTCTGTCATACTCATTGGCTTCTTTTACTTTCTGCTCAATGGTAGGTATAGATCTTTCTGATACAGATAATCTTCCATTTGCATCTTCCACAGGTGGTAGTTTTAGCTGTTAAATTTTTTGACCCTAAACCTACCATCTTCTACCATTGCTCCCACTCAAACCATTAACCCTTCTCTCCTGCAAGTTTATCAACCAAATACACCTTCAACTTTGATACCAGTTGTTATAAAATTATATATTATAGAGCAATTGAACACATAAAATATATTGCAGAAACATAAACACAAAATACACACAAAACAAGAGAGACACAGATATACGTGTCTCACCCAATTTGGGCATAGAGAAACAGCTAGTCCTTCCTTTTATATTATCCAACAAAATGAAGAGATACAACCTACAATAGATCCGTTGTAATTCCCTATTCACTCTCAATCTCCTCTCTCTTCCTTGCTCAGAATATAGATCTACATAAACATAATACAATTTCCTCATATATATTGAGGGGTTGCCTTCTAAGGAAAAAAACCCTAAACTAAACATAACTTCTACCACCATATATCTGCCTAATGAATGACCCAGATTGACTATGAAATTACCTTTACGTCTTACATTTGGGTGATACCTTTGAATAAAGAAGATAATCAGGCTCCAAACCCAACAATCTCGATTGTGATATGCAATTAGGCTTGAACTCGACAGGATTATAAAATCCATACCATAAAACCCCGCATCCAGAGCTATTGCAATTACCAAAGAGTCTTACCTCATGTCGATTATGATTGCAATAAAGCCCCTGACCCGACAGCATTATACAATGAAATCCATAAATTCTGGAATCCGCACAATCGCAAGAGTGATGGACATTAAGCCATTCCTCCTCTTGCCATTCTGACTGTGATTTTGTCTTATTTGAATTTTTGTCTATTTCAATAGGGATTCTCCTTACTTGAAATATGATGATAATTCAACCCCCAATCTAAAAGTGATTGCAATTTTGCGATAAAACCATAAAATTATAACTTGTCTTACCACATACCTCACTACATATGACTCTCCATGATGGTTGTGTTTGGGATTTATTACGCTCTACGTTTTTCTTGATTTCTTGCAAAACGTGATTTGTTTCAAATAAAATTCGCTTATCATCTCGTTTATGCTTATCTTATTGATTCTTGTTTGCCTTGTTTAGGTTCATGACAGAGGAAGACAATTGTGGTGATAAGTGGCATATCAGTTGAAACAAGAAGATAGACATCTAGATAATTCGATGCAACAAACAAAGTTGATGAAGACATCAAATCACTTTCATAAACTTCTACCAAAATATTGTTTTCCTTTAAGCATTGTTGAAGGGATCTCTTTAAATGCCCTCAACGCTCTGCACAATAGATAAATTTGTTTTCTGCTATTTAAGCTTACTCATTCTATGAAATGAAGGACCAGAATTCGAAAGAGGAAGTCTGGGAGGCTTACACTATTGTACCTCTTAGTGTTTTTAATATAATGATAGGTCCTGAATCAAGGGAGAGAAGCTTCTAATACTATAATTGTGGATTATATCCGTTGGTGGAGAAGCTCATGTTCATCATACACTAGTGCTAAAAGGAGGAGACGTTTTCTGCAGGTAGAGATCAATTAAAGACTCCAAGCACTATTATCTTTTTGTGAGAATCTGTAATTTGATTTCATTTATTAATAAAGGATTATTTCAGTTAATAATGTTTAACACTATTGTTTACAGGATTTAACTAAGAATAAATTCTTATTTCAGTCTTTCAATTTATATTTTGAATGTATGAGTTAATAATTGGATTCACGCATTATTGTTGAATCTTGACTATTAATTCATTTAAAAGTATACTCAAGATTTTCTATAAGTTTATTTTAGATATAATATGAGAGTTTAAATTCGCATAGAAATAGATAGTTATAATCCTAGATCGACAAGTTATCTTCTGACTTAGGATAATAATTGTTTTCTTTCATACATGATGTCTTATTTGAACTAATTCAGTAATTCATCATGAATCTTTGTAGTTATTATGCATATGATAAATAAGGAATTGGATATATTTTCAATAAGCACTTAGGTAACTATTTACTAAGTGTTTAACTATTAGTATTTATGCTAATGAGGAATCATATCTTGTGAGCTATCTCCTTAATCTAATTCCTCCATCTTAATTATATTTCTTTAAAGCTTCTTTTCCCATTAAGTTAAGTTGGCTCTCAAATGAGAAAAGGATTACGCTTTCCTTCAATTGAGATAGGTTAGATTAATTGCATTGTAGAATTAGTCTTAAATGTGTTATCATAGATCTTACATTTTAGAATTAGTTTGCATTTAAATTAATTCTACATTCCTGGAAGTCCTCTTTTGAGGAAAAACTTTAGATTAGTTTGGTTGCTCCACAAAAATAACTTAAGGATCATTCTTCTTGCCTGATCAACTCAAAGAATTGATATGATGACCCTATATATTATAAATCAAATACATATTTAAAGCTAATAGTAGTTGGGAGAAGGTAACTGGACCTAATTGAACCAATCGGAGCCACTATCCCAAACGGAAAAGGTGCTACTTTAAGGTCTGGAATGGGTGGTTTTCCCCAACGGTGTTGTAGTGATTTTCAAGGCCTCAACAACCCCCTTTGTCTATTTGTACCAAAGACCAAACTAAGTGATGCCTATGAGGTATCCTAACACATGTTTAACTGCCTTCCAATACAATTTGGTTGGCTTAACCATTTCTTGACTAAGTTGGTTAACTACAAAACACATGTATGTTCGTGTGTTCACCAAATACGTTAGTGAATCCACAAGCATCCTATAAATAGTAGCCTCCAATACATCTCCTGAAGTAGCATCTTCCTTCCTATAATTCCCTATTAGGGGAGTATACATGGGTTTGTTGCTCTCCATGTGGAACTTCTTCAATATATTGTTGGAATAATTTCCGTGAGAGACAAATAGTTCCCCATCTCCATGTCATACTTCCATACAAAGTAAATAATGCATTAGCCCTAGGTCCCTAATCTCGAATTCTCTTGTAAGATCATCTTTATAATATTTAACCAACTTCTCATCACCTGTTAGAAATAAATCATCGACATATAATATTATAATCAATAATTTACCTTCAACTACAATATGGTAAAGATTTTCATTTGCTTCACTTTTGGTGAAGCCCAACTTGGGGAAATATATGCCGATCCTAGTGTAATAGGGACGGGTTGCTTATTTCAATCCATACATCGCTCGCTTGGTTTTCACACATGTCACTCTCTATTAAAGGTCTCAAATCCTTTTGGCTGTTCAATGTACACATCTTCCTCAATCACTCCATTGAGGAAGGTTGTCTTCACATCCATCTGATGTATATTCCATCCCATTTACGCTAAAAGTGCTAGAATATATCTGATTGAAGAGTAGATTTCTACTGGAGAAAAGGTCTCCATGTAATCAATTCGTTGCTGCTGATAGAACCCCTTCGCCACAAATATGGCCTTGTGTTTCTCGATACTCCCATCTTCTCATTGATTCACCTTGTAGATGCACCTTGAACCTACCACTGACTTGTCCTTTGGCCTTGGGGAAACTTCTGAAGCATTATTTGTGATATTGGAGTCATACACCTTTACCACGGCATCAAACTAGACTGGTTGTAACATTGTTTCCTAGAATGAGGATGTCTCAGTCTCTACACTCTCACTCATCAGATCCATGTAGCAAGTGTACTGATTTGGTGACATACTCTGCCTACGTTGTCATGTGGATGCTCCCACATTCTCTCTAGCATCATGCATCAATCTACCATCTTCTCTAGTGCACTTCCTTCCTTCTCTAGATGTCTCTTCATCAGAGGGTGCTTCCACTATCTGCTCCGCTGCTTGTAGCTTCTCCAAATCATCCCGAGATTCTTCCTTTGGTGCTAAAATCTCCTCATCTACATGTAACTGAAGCTCCCTCTCAAGCAAACATCTTATGTCCTTCTCTTCATCAAACATCACATCTCTATAAATAGTTGTCATCCTGTGAGATTACAGGTACAACCTATAGTTGTGAGGTGTATCATTGTACCCCACAAATATTCCCAACTCAACTATCGGCTCTAGATTTTTCCTTTCATCCTTAGTAACATGATAGTAAACTAATGAACCAAAAATCCTGAAGTGTGACACATCTGGTTTCTTCCCTGAAAAATATTCTTCTGGTGTACTCATCCCAAGAATCTGGTGAGGACTCTTTTTATGCACATATACAACTCTGTTGCATGCTTCAGCCCACAAGTACAACTTTAGGGCCATGCATCTACCATAATCGTTTTGTTCTTCCTTTCAACCACCCCATTCTGTTGTGGGTTATGGGGTGCTATTAACTCCCATCGAATGCCTTTTCATGCACAGAAGTTCTTGAACTCATTTGACACGTATTCACCACCATTATCACTCCTGAGAGCCTTCACTTTCCTGCAAGTGTCTTTATCAACAAGTGTTTTAAGTTCACAAAATTTAGGGAATGTCTGATCTTTCTTTCACATGAAGACAATCCAGCACTTACGTGAGAAATCATCTACAAATATCACATAATACCTTTGGTTTTCCATGGAGGTTGTTGAGAACGGTCCACACACATCTAAGTGAACTCTTTCAAGGATCGCTTGTGCTCAATTGTCCTTATCATGAAAGGTGGCTTTGGTGTACTTCCCCAATGTACACCCTTTGCATGTATCTCATTGCTCTAATGCACCCTTGGGAATTCTTGTAGAAATTTGTTGCATGATCTTGAAGGCTCTATGGTGTAAATGGCCAAGTATCCAATGCCAGCTCTGCACCTTCTCTACTTTCATGCTCAAGGAAACACACTCTTCTACATCCAATTTGTAGAGGTTCTTCACCCAAACCCTGATCTGCTTTCCTTTTCATGTGGCTATGTGACGAAGGAAATCCTTTCCTTTGCTAAATATCACATTGTAGCCATGGTATTCCAACATAGCAACTAAAACTAAATTCTTCTTCAGACCCAAAACATACATGACATCTTTTAATGTGAGAGGAGAACCAAACTCCCTCTTAAAAGTGATAGTACTAATATTGGTCATGCTATACCTCCCATCATCTCCCATCTGAATGTGTTTCTAGAGGTCCTTCTCCTCCAAGTCACTGATTTGTTTTTTTTGTTTCCTGTCATATAGAATGAGGCTCCACTATCTCGATACCACACACTACCCATCACGATGTCACCATGCATGCAATGAGGGTGAAATCCAACTCGAATTGTGAAGCTAGGGTTTCACATGCCACTCCTCCTAAGGGTTTCTTGTCGACCTTCTTATAGTGTCACTTTGTGGAGTTGTGTCCTAGCTCATGAAAATGAAAACATTTAATATTTGACAAGTCCTTTTTATTTCCAACCTAACTGGAATCCCCTTTGTATTTGGATTTATTCCATTTCCCTTTCTTTTCCTTTCCACCCAAGGCACAGTTCTCCTCATCATCATACTTGGATGAGGTTTAATCTCTGTTGTTCCTCCCTACCTCTTCTTGCACCAAGTTGGACCACAACCATTCCCACTTTAGTAGATGCTCCCTCCCATTTACCAAATCCTGGTAGTTGTGTCAGCTCTTGAGAAGTCCTAGAAGTGCTAGGTTGACCAAATTATCTTCAGCAACTATGATACCAATGCTCCCAAGCTCATCCCAACATTGGGTGGACCTGCTCAAATATCCTGGTATTGTGTCACCCTTCTCCATTTTGATCCCTCAAAGCTTTTCCTTCAGTGCCAACTTCCTGTGTTCACTGTTGTTCTCAAGCAAGTCTATCAAGGCTTGCCACATTGCATATGGCATATCCTTCCCATGGAGATTCGAGACAATATTATCTCGAACTACTTCTAGTATGATCCTCCTCGTCTTTGCGACACATTTCTTTCACTCTGTAAGGTCTTGAGCATAGGTTGTTGGAGGCTTAGAAATATCATTGTCTATGAATTCCTTCAACCCATTGTCTTCCAACACTGCCTCCATCCTATCCTTGCAAGCAATATAATTCGAGATATCCTAAAGGGAATACTTGAGTTTGAATCCATAGAATGACATTATGCTCGCTCCGAAGAATGATACTGCAAATTCGATTTCACCTGCAAATAAAAAATCTTATTCTTCTCTTCTATTATGATTTTAGGTTTCATACCATGTAGCAATTCCTTGTAGATTCAAACTACTAATTTTAATTTACTAAAACAATAGACTTGAATCTACTCTACCAACTGCGGAAACAATTAACAACCACAAAATCATGAAGCATACAAGAGAAAGAATTCAATAAATGCATTAAATAATTATTTCCTAGGGAAAATCACAACTAAAAACCTTTCTTGTCTGTATATTACATTAGTTAGAAAGTATGAGAAGATTACAATGCTTTGCTCAAGCCCGAGCAACCTCTATACTATCTCTATCCATCTTATAGCTTCCTAGACAATCCCTGGCCAATAATTAACCAAATTTATGCTTTCCCAAGTCCCAATTTCCTTGAATTATCTCCTTTGTAATTAACCCCTATTAATTAGGGAAATTTCTCAATTGAAATTCTGTAATCCATCATAGGCCTTGTTTTGACTGTATGCACCACTTATATAGTTTGGATGATTATACAACTTATATTATAATGCCCTTGAACTCCAATATCAACTAGGTAACTCTCAAATCACACATGTATGAATAATTTATGGTTGAATTATCAGTTAACCCGTTGAACACATGAAGCAACAGTCCATCGTTAGACCTCCTACTAGTTCCTCCATCAATTGGAACTAGTTTAATTGAATTTTACTTAGTTAAACTAAATTAATTAGTTACAACTCAAAATAAACTCAACCAAGGATCCTATAAAGTAGGAGCCACTCTAGATGACTCAAGCTAGACACTTAACTCGAATTAATTGAACCAACTAATTCAAATCAACTTAGTTAACTAGTACAAGTTGTCTTGTGACGTGGAATTACAATTTTTCTCCTAGTTTAATTCAAGGGAAAATTAAATGAAGATTTTCTTGTTGCATTTTCAACATATCATTACAAATATTAATACAAAAAACACAAATTATACTTCACATATAGTCATATTTTCCTGACTGGTCTTCATCAAGACTCATATCCACTCTAGAATCTCACAAAACAAGCTCTTTCTTCACCTTGTCATCTCCGAGTTGTCACTTGAAATCGATTTAAAACATAAACGCCTCTAACCATACTTAATGATGTTCCATGATCAACAATGTTGACATACTTTATTCTGCCAAATTACATAGCTCGTTATAACTATTAGAAAATGTAGCTAAGTAATGCACCTCCCGTGGACAAGCTCTCATTTATCAAACAACATAGTTTCTTGTGTGCGACAGTTATCTACGATATTTGTATGGGTATTTAATGTGTTCAAAACTTTACCAGACAATTTGACCTATCTCACACACATGGATCTCATAAAATTAACTTTTAACTCATGCTCTTGAAGCCCGAAGCATAACAAGACCCATTAGAATATAATAGATTCACACAATCAAATTAGCGATACATTCTCTCGGCACTGATGAACATCAACAACCACTAATTTAATTATATTTCACTGTTCAATAAATGGTTTTCAACTTTTATTTTGTAAACCAAAAATATATAAATACAAACTCAACAGGAAACAAGTTCAGTCGTTAGAAGGTCTGCATAGTCATGATATTAGCTGACAAAATAAAATTAAACATATAATAATTGTTTTGTATGGATATTGGCGTTGAACTTGAGAACGTTACACAAAGAGACTTCGAGGTTACCACTACATAACCCTGAGCAAACATAATGTTTCCTTTTCCTTAGGAGGAACTGAATGTTTATTGACCAATATGAGACTCTGTCGTGTCCAATGTTGTGACATCACAACATCGTTCTAAAATTATTGCTATCGATTTATTTACCCAATCTATCATGCCAAACTCAGCTTACAAAAAAATGCTCGAAGAACAAATTTTGATCACTTTTTTTACACATTGACACAACCATTGATGTGATGACAACAGTCAAAATTTACAATTGTTATCCACGATCAATGAACAACAACCCACCCCAAAACTTAGTGATATATAGAGAGGTTTAGAGATATTTATTCTTGTCGTAAGTGCTTAAGAAACTCAAGCCACCAACATCATGAAATATGAATCTTTCTTACCCAAATCCATTGTTTACAGTGCCCTCAAATGACATGGAAAGTGCCACTGACGGCTCCACCACTCTTAGCATTCTATCACACTCTTGAATATGCGGCTTTACAACACTCAAGACAACAACTCAACCCATCAGTAACAACATCCTGATGCAACAAGAATCCTTTCAATGGATTTCCACAGAGAAAATAAATATTACAAACAATCAAAACAACCTTCACTTAAAAAAGAAAATCTCTCACACACCTACGTTATCTCTCATATGTACAAAGTATGAACAGTAATATTTCTTCATATTCCTAGGCATTTTCCCTGAGGGGGTTAGGCCCATCCGTGATCTGATACCAAGTAAAAAATTGGAGGAGTAGTCGTGATGCACACAAAACTATTCTTGCAATCCACATAAATATTGCTTATGAGATCCAACAATTTGCAAACCAAAAAATTGCTTTTTGAGAAAATATATCAACAAATCTCAACAATCAACAAACTAATCTTACCTATATACTATTGTAAGAATTATTCCAAGTTTAGGTATACTTTTGGTTCATCTTTTTATAAGATTTAGCAAAGATTTGTTGCTGTCGTAAGTTCAAGTTGCCTAGTATACACAATCCATGTGCACAATGGGATTTTCAAGTAGTTGAATCCATTTATGCATTCAAAAATTCAATCTATATATATATATATATATATCAAATCTCTCATAAACATTTCCAAGTTTTTCATTTATAAATAGGTTTGCACTTAAGAAGTTTGATCCTTCTTGGCACTTGCTAGATTCGTGGTTAAGATGGATCTATAATGGTATATATCCATAAGCTTTCATGGATGATGAAATTCCAATAAGAGTGGAAGTTTCATTCAACATTTACAAGATTTTGTTTTTAATTTATGTCTTCCTAATGAATTTCTGCATAGTGAATTTTTTCCTTGAAAACAAAATTCCAAGGGCTTATTATTGATTGGTTACTTGACTTTGGATTTTAAATAACTATGTAAATATAGATGTCAAAGATTAAAATTTCATCTTCTAGTATTTTTTATTCTCCATTCTTCCTAGATAATTATATCTCCATAGATTGTTTGCATTTGGATTTTCACTTTGGTTCCTCAACATCTTTTTCCTAGAGTGTGAATCCTTAATGTTAAATTCATAGCCATTATTTTAGTTATGTTTTTGTTTACATGAACATAGTTTTAAATATATTGAAATTCCTTTCTTCAAGTAGTTGCTTTGGGAATACTGAACATTATAAATAATTTGTTGTTGATCACACAATAATTTTCATCGCATTAATCTTGCTTGATCCATCAATTATATTCACAAATGCATGCACCATCATAACCCCATCATTCCAACATTTTGACCACAATTTATGGGCAATGGTTTCTAGCAATAAGATTTCTATTGAATCCATTGTTATAAACATAAACACTACTGTGTGACAAATTCATGGAAGAACCTCTTTTCTAAGTGAAAAGATTAGTAATCTTCACAATTTTTAGTTCTCCAAAAAATAAATCATTCTTTAGATCTCTTCCTTTTTTGTTATAATATCTAAAACAACATTGATCAATAATATATTTTCCTCATTTTTATGGTATTTATCTCTCTCCTTATCAAGTTTTTTTTCTCTGCTCAACAACTTTCGTTTTTAGGCGTACTCAAAGAAATAATAAAAGTCAACACATGATAACCAACACACAATAAAAACTAGAGTACAAGTGGGGTCCACACATCATTTCCTATTCATGTGGTTCTTTTATGAAATCTCCCCCAAAAATTGATATGGAATGTGACGACACATTTGATGATGAATTCTTAAATGTCACAACACCACTAAAGGTGCTTATATGGTAATATTATCTTTTTGTTGGAAGGGATCTTTCGTTTCATCTTTTTCATATTAGTTGTTAGGTTGGAAATTCCATAGTGTATATTCCATAGTACATGAAGATTTAAAAAAAAGGAAAACAATCACCATAAGAAAAATATAGAAAATGTTAGATGAGAAGTCTTATTGCATAATAGCATCATTTGTTTTTAATATTCTTGTGAGTGGTTTTGGTAATTTTTTACACCTCTTAAAAAAAATTCTTAAAAATTTAACTCTTCCTTATCCAAAATATTCTCTACATTTTTTCTTTAAAAAAAATTCATTCCTTCTCTTTTTCAAGTTGAAACACAATTTTTACCGAAATGTTATTTCTCTTTTCATTTTTCTTTCGAATAAATTTAATGCTTTCTCAACTATCTTGCAATTCACGTCTAATATTCCTTCTTCCAAAAAAACATTAACATTTACAAAATAAATGACATCTTTAAACAAATGATAAGGGTATTTTTCCAAATAACGAGAGTATTCCATACTAGAATCTCTTCCGAGTAAAAAAAAATCCTTTTATATCAAAATGATGTAAAGCATACACTAAACCTAAAATCTTACCTTTTCAACATAATTATCATTCAAAATCACAAATCCTTTTATATCAGAAATAATTTAATTCATACACCAAACTTAAATCTTACCTTCTTAACGGAATTATTAAAATTTGTTAAGGGTAACAAATCATGGTAGCGAAAACTTCCAAACATCCACGAGATGTCAATTTGACATCGTATCTCTTAAACCCGCTTGAATAATTGGTCTGTGATTTAAAATTAACGATTACAAAATATAATAAAATGTTGTTATATAAAAGTTATTACTGGTTTAAACTAGTGGATCAATGAAATTTTTATGTTTCCAAAAAAAGGTCACAATATTTTTTTGGCGGTCAAAATTGAGAAAAGATTGTGTTTTCTTAACATTACTAAAATTTGAAGGAAAAATATATATATATATATATATCTATATATATAACAAATAATAGTTCCACTATTATAATGTGATCAACCTTTATTTTATTTCCATCAAAACTTTTCCATTAAGAATGGCATAGTCTATTGAAGTGGAGGATTTGCCAAGATAGCTTAAAGTAGTTGAAACTTGGACCGAAATATTTCAAGAAATTTTGTAGTAGGAGTGTTTGAATCATATTTTTGACGGTGAAAATGGATTCAGCACCATCAAAAACTTTGGAACACCCAAAATCTTAAAATTTAACAACTTTAGTCTGGATTTACAAAATCTCTGCCAAATTTTACCAAAGTATTATTGGAAATTCCATAATTTTCAAGACAAAAAAACAATTTGATTAGACTACTTCCCAAAAAATAAAGGCACATTTACCAAGCGCAAACAATTGGTGTAGTATCTGCGATACTCTCACCAATCTCTATCCAGATCACTAGTGGGTGGCTAGCCACCACCAACCAATATTTCCAAGGGAGTCATCTACCTAGGCAGATGAATTGCCCAGATGACCAAAAGTGGTTTGGGCCAGAAAATTTCAAAAAATCTTATAGAGGCAGTGTTTGAATCGTGTTTTTGGTGGTGGAAATAGATTCAACACCATCAAAAACTTCTAAGACACCTAAAGTTTTGAAATTTAACAATTATAACTTGGATTTACAAAAATCCTCATCGGATTTTATCCAAATATGACCAGAATTTCCATAACTTTCAAGGCAATTCCTCCTGAGCTAGTTAGGCTACAGCATTTCCAAACCTATAGAATATTTAATGCCCCCGGTAATGTCCATTTGACCGGGATGATTGGTGTCAGTTTTCCATTTTCGTCATGATACATGTAGGCTACCATGCATCCCTGTGCTTTAAGTCTATTACAGATTCTCCGAATATGCTTTAAGTCTATTACAGATTCTCCGAATATTCGGCTTAAGTCGATTGCAAATTCTCCAAATATTCGGGAATCGGACCGACATGGATGTGGTCAAAAAATTGACCGACCCAAAGCTAAATTCCTAAAAATTGACCGACCCAAAGCTAAATTCCTACTGAAACCAATGATTCCATTGAAGGCATGGGATCAAATACAAAATGGCCCTCCTTTGTTTTCGACGGACTCCAATCTGGTAAATAGGAATGTGAGGAGGAGGTGACAGGTTCAAAATGGAAAAGTGATGGATAGAGGTATGCATAGTCTCTGCTAAGGGTCTCAAACGTATCAATCCCCTCTGCAAGCTGAGAACCCTATGTGTGGCGTGGATAAACCTTAAGGACAAATATTGCAGCAATATTGACAAGATCGTAAAGACGCACCCCACCTAGAACATGAAAATTTCTTGCATCTTCGACGCAGACAAAGAATTAACGTCTCTACACGTAGAAGTCCACAGCCAGGAGCTACTTTTCCGCTATTCGAAGCTCGAATGCAACGCCATCATTCCGCTCAAACAATTCGTGGCCAAATCCAATAACGTCAACGGAGACTACACCGAGTCTGCCAGTTTCCAGCTCTAGACATCGTCTGGTAAGGCACCCGGAATGGTTGACGTGTGGATAAGAGTAGGTCGCAGGTTCGATTTGCAGCCCCCCTACGATTCAGGGTCTTCAACTTCCACAAATGGGATCACTTCTGAAGAGGATGCTGAGCCAGTTACTGCTTATCCGGCGGCTCCACCGTGAAAAATTTCGTCAGGACGCCCGGATAATTTCTCGCCCCCTAATTTCCCTTACACTTAACCTGTCGAAGGAACCCCAGCCCCGGCTCAGGTTCCTTCCCGTCCTCCTCGCAATCTTAATTATCCTCGCCCTCCCCTAATTCGGCCTCCGATGGCGAGCCAACCAGTGCCACCATTTATGGGTTCTTGGCCACTTGAGAATTACATAGGCTTTCCGGGATCGCGTCCTGCTGGAAACAACTACGCCGGTGCCACACAACATCAGGGTTTGGGGTTCGGAACGAGGGTTCTTGCGGGGGCCGGGGCGGGAGGATTGATGTTCGGTCTCGACCGAACGACATTGCAGAACGGGCTGAGTGGCTCCATTATGTCAAGTGATAAAGCATTTGCGTCGAGTGATGAAGAATGTTCTTGAATTTGCGTCAAGTGATGAAGAACGTTATGGTTTTCAGAACGATGATCTTGAAGAAGCGTGGGTCCCATCGTGAAGGAATGTTTACCAATTTCATACACCATCTCGTCACAAAATAAAAGTGTAGACAATGCAGATTGTTGGAATCAAAATTCATAGGATCCTATGCCTATAGGCATCTATTTTTTCCACAATGGGGGTCACTGGATTTAGTTTTTGTGTTTCTTTTGTTTCCTATTTGGTTTCTGAGATCCATTTAACTATAGTCCAGATGATTGTTTGTTTGGTAAATAAAGAAGCCATCATTTATTATCACTGGTTATAATTTCAAATATATATAACAAATGAATGCTTGTATTGGTTATAATTTCAAATATATATAACAAATGAATGCTTGTATACTATATCAAATGCATTAATGTTTACATCACAATTTGAATTTCTTCTTCCATCGATGCTTATGGCAAAATTTGATTTTATTCTTCCAAAAGTTGATTCTTTGACATATTGTCCTTGTTATATTCATATGGATGATGATAAATTGGGTGTGAAATGTGTACAATTGGAATAATTTTAATGATTAAGAACATATCCTTTTTCAAAACAGTTTAAATGATAAATTCACTCCTAATAAGTTGGTTGGTTTTGAATAGATGTAAAATACTTTATCTTCTTTCAAGAATCATTAGGCAATAGTGGTGTTGAAACTATAATTATAGCATTCATTTTTTTGAAAAAATATCAATGATTTATTTTATTAGTAATAATTTGATTTTAAATAAAACATAAAATAATAATAATAATAATAATTTAATTTTAAAATTATAATTAAGTTAAACATTAAATTGATATGTGGATACAAAATAATATAATTTTTTAATATAATAATTTATTTTTATGATAGTGAAAATATAAAATTTATTTTTTTATCATAAATTTTTGAGAAGCATGGAAAATGAAAATATATTAAACCTAAAACTTCAACAATGATTATTAAAAACATTAAGCACAAATAGATTATCATTATGGATTGTAAATCATTGTAATGAAAGTTCCATTTCATGGTGTCAAGTCCCGCTAGCACAAGTCGTTGAGGATAAGCCTCCTTAGCAAGGTTACCCAAGATCAAACCCCACGAGGAGTGGTTATACCCTGTGCTAGGGGGAGGAGACATACTAAAAAATCTAGTAAGCTTAGGGCTGGTGTGGCCCAAGCTTGGTGCAATTTGGCTTTGATGGATTAGACACCCCATGTGACTTTGATGGATTAGATGCCCAGGTGCAATTCGGCTTTAATGGATTGGATGACCCATGTGACTTTGATGGATTAGATGTCTAGGCCTGGTGCAATTTGACTTTGATGGATTAGACGCCCCATGTGACTTTGATGAATTAGATGTCCAGGCCTGGTGCAATTCGACTTTGATGGATTAGACGCCCCATGTGACTTTGATGGATTAGATGTCCATGCCTAGTGCAATTCGACATTGATGGATTAGATGCCCCATGTGACTTTGAAGGATTAGATGCCCCTGGCTCACGGCTCTCAAACCATAGGTCAAGCCTGGAGGACCGCACACAATTTGACAAAAGAAAAAGTCCCATTTTACGGTTGTTTTTATTTTATTTCCAAAATGCAACTTAAATAATAAATTAAATATTGATTTAACTATGAGTATATATTTAGGTAAAAGTATATTTATTTATTATTTCTATTTAGTATGATTTCTAATTTTATAATTTAGTTTTTACAATATGATTTAGACATAAATAATCTGATTTCTCATATTTTCTCTAATACTCAATCCATGGCTTAACCCCACTTATTGGTTTATGATCTCTATTGAAAAATAATAGAGTCTTATTTACAAAAGAATGATTGTGGGAAGCTCTTAAATGTATTATTTTTCTATTACATTGATATATTGCCCCAAGTGGTGATGTTGCTTAAGGTTGTAGATTGTTTCCTTATTCCAAGGTTTTAACTACGTAAAAACAATAATGTATCAATATTTAATCTCACAAAGTCAGTATTTGCTTAAAATGTTCATTTTGTATGGAAATATTATATTTTGTTGCACATGATATTATAGCTCATATGAAGATCCACTCTCATTATTGATTGAGATGTTGAATCTATGTCATTGCATATATTAAAATTTTTGTGGTATCTACTATTTTTGTGCACTTATAGGTTGAGCGAGTTGTTTCATTGCATCTAAAGCCTTTCTTTCAGTTGCAAACACTTTCTGTTTCACCTTAAAATGTTTTTATTTGTATAGGATACAACAATTTAAAACATTTTTGGTTAAATTTGGAGGTATAATGTTTCATCACAACTTTTAAATTTTATTTCAGTAATTTAATACTATAGGTTTTATGTTTATATTTTCAGTCTGCAACTCTTTTAGGGATAAATATTCTCCTTATCATGCACTCTATGTGATTTAAGGAAACCAAAAACAAACTTAAATTTGTTTTCATATATGCTCTTTGCCCTACACTTTATGTCAGCTAAACATATAAAAAACAAAAAGAAATCTTACACTTTTTTGGGAAAAACTAATCGATATTTAACATGGATGTTGTAGACTTTTAAATTATTCTCTTTTGAAAATTCACTTGTTTTTGTTTGTGGCCACATCGAATTTTTTTTCCAAACAAAAAAAGGTTTTTAAATAGGCACACACTTAGAGGCTTAAACATGGGTCTAAACATGGTTAGAAAATAAAACCTATGAATGAAGAAGATAATAAGGTACCACAACCAACAACACATTGGTTACCTTTATGCCTTTCTTAAAAGGGTATAACTTTGACATTTAGAGTTCATTTTTTGTGTTTTTTATTTTGAAATTTCTAATTTTTAATAGTTTTCCATTCATACAAATAGTTTATGCATTACTTGCATATTTTAATATGGTTACTCCAAGTGATATTTTCTTACTAGTGCCAACTACTTATCAAGTACATCTCATTAGAGATTGTACGCCAAGGTAAAGGGCTTCATTGGATTACCTCCTCCAAATAAAGTGAAATGAGATAGTAAACATAATGCAGCACATTGATTAATTGAAATGTCCACCCTGAATGATTTATGGTTTCACTTTCAAAATGTTATGATCCATATGAAGCTTAGGATAATTCAAAAGTTTTTTTTGGTAAACATAATGAAATTTGAGCCCATTGACTTGAAATTCAATAATTTCTTTAAATCCCAATGATTTCTATTTCTTTGAAAATTGTTTAAGCTCAAAACGTTTAAATTTTTTCTTAAACCATTGTAAAAACGAAAGAAAGAAAGAATAATGTATATGTATTATTCTTTCTAAGCTTGATAGTGCATACTATGATCTTGTCTATACTTTTCATGAATCGGCAACTAAAAAAACTTCAAGGACTTCTTATGCAACACCTTCTCTTGAGTCATTTTATGATTCTATTATTAGAGAACAAGATAAACTCTTGCATTTTGGAGTGATCAACATTGCATATACATCTACAAAATCCTTGTTATCCCAATAAAAGGATAAGTCCAAGCATAAAAAGAATCAAAATCCCCACAAAAAAAAAGAAGAATCCCAAACACTCTCAACAAGTTTCTAGCCCCATTAGTGACAAATGACCAAAATCAAAAGGTAAGAAGACAAAACACATTGCAATTTTTCTAAGCAAGATGGTCATTTAGAGTCTAAATGTTTTAAAAATATGGAGGCCTCATAATCAATGATGAAGAATCAAAATCTCAATCTTGATTCTTCTTGTTCCAAATATTCATCTCATGGTGATGCACTTTCTACTTCTAATTTTTCCTTCAATGCAACATTCACTTATTATTCTAATAAATGACATATGGTATTCTCCTCAAAATTGAATATTCATGTTTCCTCAAGGATGGTATGGGACCTCTTTCTAGGGACAATTTCATTTTCCTACATAGATGCTTATACAAAATCAATAGTTGAAACTCCCATCCAATGCACCACTAAGCAATCCTCCTCTGTGACCCTAGATACCTCTGCAATATAACCCAAACCAAAATAATAAGGTGGTCCAACAAGTTGAAGCTTCCATCTTCCATACTTATTTCATCTCCTCTATTGAATGTAATGATATACATTTGAGGTTAAGACAAGTAGTAAATTTTGGATCTACCTCTGTCATTATAGATCATGAAGAAGATAACTCACCCTAGGAAGAAGCTTCGATTCATCAGACATTAAAAGAACATGATGTTGAAACTCATATAGCATATGGCATTCTTGCTATATTACTATTGTCAATATTAATTCTTAAGCATCATTGTTATTCCCACATTTTTATTTTCTTAGATTATTATTAATAACTCATCTGTTCACACCAAAACAGTGATACAATTTTGAGTGAAATTTTCATTTTGTTTTTTAAAATATTAAAAAAATTAATATTAAATAGTAATTTTAAATAACAAACTTTATTTATTTATTTATATGATATAGTAAATTTGATTTAAAAAATATATATTTAATTGTTTTAGCAAATGGAAATAAACAAAAATATTAAAGCCCCAAGGAATAACTCAATTAGTCGAGCCTTCATTGCTAAGTACCTTGCCTATTGGGAGGTCACAAGGTCAAATATCCTCGATTTCCTTAAGGTTAGGCCCAATATATTAGGCGGCCTTTGATGGATTTGTGTGGATTACTTCCTGTGGACATAGCAGCCACTGAATGACCGCAAACCATGGTTGCCTAAAAAAAAAATATTAAACAAAAAATATTTCTTTATAAGTATTCATTTAAGATCGGAGATTCCATTGGAGCTTATAAAAAGTAATTGTTTTTTTCCCATTGGAGCTTTCAGCATGAGAATTCATCTTAGATGTGAGTGTGAAATTCATAGTTGTGATGTTTAGTTTGTTTTCAATTTTCTTGAAGAGAGCTTAATCATATTCCTATGCTTAAAACGACTCTCTGAAATATCAGATTCCTCTAAGATCTAGAAATTTCGTTATATGATATGCAACAATGAAGAAGAGAAGGGATCACAAGGTCAACTATAAAATTATTTGTATTTGAGTAGATTCTCAAATTGTTTCTATGACTAGCACTCAGGCAGATTTGGTCATCAATCATACCAAAACTGAGCCCTTGCTGATCAAGTGTAAGAGGGAGCTAGCCTCTGAATTCAAGATGAAGGACCTTGGACTTATTCAGTACTTCCTAAGCCTTGAGGTGTGATAAAGACCCAATGATATTTTCCTCTCGCAAGGAAAATATGTCGTGAATTTATTGGAGATATTTGGAATGACAGAATGCAAGTCCTCGACCATACCGATGGAAATGAATTTCAAGAATATATGTTTAGAAGCTAGAGGACCCGATTTGGAGAATCCATACAAGTATATACAATTGATTGCATCTCTAATGTTCTTAGTGAAAACCCATCCATATATATGCTATGTAGTGAACACTTTGAGTCAATTCATGACTGGGCCTCTTCATTCACATTGGGCATATCAATTGAATTCAAAATATGGAAAACGTGTCAGAGCTATGACACACATCATGGATAGCTATTGAAAAACGTAAGATACCAATTGTGCGTTGTATACTTTGGAGAGCTCATCTGCCACTTAACTTACTAAAATAGGGAGTCAACCCAATGATCTCCCAAAAAGCCTTGAAAAATTACCAATTTTCAGGGGAGATTATTATGTTTCTACCCATGATTTCTAGGAATATTTTACTAGAATGATGGAAGGAATAAAGGTGCAACATGGAGACATAGAAATGAAATGTTTTATTGTTGCTTTAAATGGTGATGATGCTAGATGGATTACTAGTTTACTTAATAATAGAATCAGTAGATTTCCTCAAATTAAAACCAAGTTATTTGAAAATTGG
This sequence comes from Pinus tabuliformis, assembly GCA_031772625.1. Classification (NCBI taxonomy): domain Eukaryota; kingdom Viridiplantae; phylum Streptophyta; class Pinopsida; order Pinales; family Pinaceae; genus Pinus; species Pinus tabuliformis. Next base: position 239,239,053 of record CM062820.1, read on the forward strand.
TATGAAACATAAGTCCATATATTTTTATTGAATTCTTTGTATTAGATTGAAGGAAAGGAGAATGAGAACATCAATGAATTTAATGTTAGATTTTATAGGGTGCTTCAAGATATACCTCAAGATTGTAGACCTCTAGAAAATTCCCTCCTAACTTACTTCCTTCACACATTCAAAGGAATTTTTGCTTTTAATATAAATCTCTCTAAAATAGACACCATTAATTGATTTGGATTTAAACAGGAACTCAACAAATTACAGATATAACCATAAATACAGAGATGAAGCATAAATAATACTTGATTTCATTAATGTAAAATACTAAAATATGCTTACAAATAGAAATGGAAATAAACTAGCTAGGGCGATCGTAGCTTATCTCTGAGAAGAGATGTGGCGACTACATGCCTCTAAACTATGTTGCAGTGAGGCTCAAAGACCTATTTATTGTTTATAAACAAAGAAAAACCCTAAACATCCAAAAACCTAACCCTAGGAGATGAAATTGAAAAATGTGGGCCCTGTTTTGGGTAAATTGGTACATCAACTTCCCGGGTCATAACTTTGGCATACGATCTCCATTTGACGTGAACAATAGCTCGTTAGAAAGATATATCTGAGGACTACAACTTTGAGAGGAGAAACATCAATCCATGGACCCATGTTGCTCCCAAGTTTCCCAAAAAACACCATTTAGGGCATCAAGATGGCTCTGGAAGTTCAAGACCTGAAATACTGCTAAAAATAGTAAATTGTTCTACAATTAAGGAAACTGAAAAAATAAAAGAGATAGTTGTGGGGGTCCAAGTGAGATAGGTGGGTGGCCACCAACATCCACCTGGATCATTCCTCCCCCCTTAGGAAGAAATGGTCCCCATTGCATTGAGTTCCTCCATCTTCTAAACTTGGTCCCTGGTGAGTTGTTTTGCAATCTCTGATGTGTGTAGTAATGGTGGGAAGCATGGTCGAGGGTGTTCCACATTTAACATTAGGTGCAAGCGAAGGAATGGCAGAATGTTGTGCTTCAAAGCATTATTTCCCACGGCCTTGGTAAGGCTGTAAGGACCATGTCAGAGTTGACTGAGCTTCTGATGGGCTCTTGTAAGGCATTATTTCTGTAGATGTAACCAAACTTTATCACCCACCTGAAACTTGTGTGGTAACTAATGTTGATCATGTTGTTTCTTGTACTTGGCCTTTTCCATAATGGAGTGTGATCGATCAACCCGTTGGGTAGAGGTGCTCTGGAAGTCAAATTAGATGAATGCTTGACCTGACAGTGCAACGGTACCCCTGTGGGTAAGGAGAAGATGATTGTATCCCTTTGCTACTGTTGCTGCGTGGAGGAACCCTTCACAGGGGTCATCGATGTGGTGATGATCTTCTTCCCCTTACTTTGCGAGTGAACCATATAGAAAATGAATTTCCTAGTCCGGGGGATGAGCTTGCTGCATTTCTTAGCAGTGATTAAAGAGGTGGCGTTAGGTGTGGCTACCTCTGGTATCCTGCATAATGAATTACCCAAGGTAATAATAATAGTGCAAGGCCTTGACTCATACACAGAATGTCGCCTCCACAAGTATGGACAGCCTAATAATACATCAGAAACAGCAAGAGGCGCAACATCACATAATACCTTATTTGTGAAGGGCTTGATGCTGCAGGGAAGGCGGCACTACTGGCAAACTCAAAGATCTCGTCCTTGGTGAAAACACCAGATACTATATGGTTGCGGGTGTGGTGTAGTCAGTAGGCCCAACCGCTTCATGACATCTGTTGAAATGAGGTTCTTTTGGCTAACATTGTGAACAATGAATTGCAGCGGTGAACCCTACACCCACATCTGTGAGTGGAAGAGACGGTCCCCCTCCTCTAGATCTTCAGGCTCATTATTCTAAATCTTGGCAGTGGCAACAGTGGCTGGGCTCTGCATCAATGATTTGCTTCCCTTTGCCATTCCCCTTGCCGGGTTCTAACTCAAGGTCAGAACATGCATCTGATTCTGAAGCCTTCAACTCGACCACCAGCAACTATTTGGTCCGACACTCACTTGTGTTGTGAGTGGGGCTCTTGTGGAACTCACCACTTTCCTGTGTCCTTCTTCGACTTCGTGGTGTTGTTCATTTCTTGTAGCTTCAACGAGTTGTCTTGTGTCACCCCACCTTGGCTTTGTCCTTTGGTCTTCGGATTTGTAGATCCAAAGTCTCGCTTCTTTTGTTTAAACTTCTACTCGATCTTGACAGCATATCAGTATGTCATGCCAAATGAGGAGATGTCCAGAAAGTCCATATCGTCTTGGATGTACATTTGTAGGCAACCGCGGTATTTGGGTACCAAATACAGCTTAGAATCCTTGATACCCAATTGTGTGTGAAGGGTAAGAAAAATGTTTGTGAACTTTGGCACATCTTGGTCCCTTCCCTACTGCAATGTGGTCCACTTTATGTATTTGTCCTCATAACTTTTGATAGGGTAATACTGCTCCTTGATGGCATCCTGGAATGAATTCCAAGTGGGAGCGACTGAAAACAATGAGTTTGTACTTTCAATCCTTGACGTGGGGGACTGCTTTGAGGAGCAAAAATAATATTTTCCCAACTGGAAAAATCATGAATAGAAAAATACCCTTCTAGCAGATTTAACTATTTATCTACGACATCTGCGTCTCTCTAACCCTCAAATATGGGGATTTCAAAATTAACTCTTACCTTAAAAGGTGTGGTGTTTCTAGAGTAGTTGTTGGAAGTCGATGCCTCACCCCTGGGTAGCCGCTAAACGATTTAGGCAAAGTTGTCCATCATCGCATTCCTTTTTCGCTCGAGGGATTCTTCGAGAAATATTTTGATAGGATCTCCCGCGACCTCATATTTCTTTTCATCCGCAATGGGAGGTCGTAGGGATTTGTGAGGCTCGTCTTGCAAAGGTTCGACCAGTTCAAGCCCTAACTCCTTATATCCTGACCTCGTTGGGGACATGCAAAGAAAAAATAAAAAAAAAAAGAAAACCACTCTGATACCACTGGTCTGGATTTAAACAAGAATGTAACAAATTACATATATAACCATAAATACACAGATGCAACAGAAATAATACTTCATTTCATCAATTCAAAATACTAAAATATGCTTACAAATAGAAATGGAAATAAACCGGCTAGGGCGATTGTAGCTTATCTCTAAGAAGAGTTGTGGTGGCTACATGCCTCTGAATTGTGTTACAATGAGGCTCGAAGGCCTATTTATTGTTAATAAATAACGGAAAACCCTAAACATCCAAAAACCTAACCCTAGGAGATGAAATGCCAAAATGTGGGCCCCGTTTCGGGTAAATTGGTACATCAACTTCCCAGGGTCATAACTTTGGCATATGATATTCGTTTGATGCACACAATAGCTCATTAGAAAGATCTATCCGACGACTACAACTTTTGGAAGAGAAACATTAGTCCATTGGTCCGAGGAAGGATGTTTCTCCCATTTTTCCTAAAAAATGTTGTTTAGGGCCTCAAAATGGCTCTGGATGTTCAGGACCCAAAAAACTGATAAAAATAGTAAATTGTGCTACAATTAAGGAAACTGAAAAAATGAAAGAGGTAGTTATGGGGGTCCATGTGGGATAGGTGGGTGGCCATGAACATCCACCCGGATCATTAATGTTACTAAAACTATTGCAAAGAAAGGATGATAGCTGGACTTTAGCAAATATGTTGGACATATTAGTTCCTTTAGAACCTAGATCCAAAACACAAACCAACGCATCTAAGAGTACAAAAAGGGGTTAAACTTCTAGCTCAAATGAATCTATGTAACAAAAATCTCAAATACATAAATAATCACAGTTAACCAATGCAAAGTAATCAAGTTGTGCAAAACAAATTGGTTCAAATGGAATTTGGCCAATATCCTTTCCAACCCAAAAACAAATTTCCTCCTAAAACTATTCCTCAACCTCCATACCAAGGTCATAAACCTCCTAATCCTTCGGAGTATAACAAATCCATTGAGTAGTTTAGTCATATTTTTTCTAGGGTGTGTGATGTGTTCCACTTTGTGTCCACTTCCTAGGAATTTGTAAAGGCATACAATGAAAGAAAGCTCGAAGGGTTTAGTTTCCCAAACATGGACACTCTATCTTCTTTTGAAGGTATTAGTGGATTTTTTGATAAACCCAATCCTAAAGGAAATTATCCTCAAGTGAATAAATCTACTAGGTTGTTCAATAGGATATCTTCTGATGATGAGCTTAAACATACGTATGTTGAATGTTGTAAAGGGAAGACTTAACAATGTAAATATAAAGAAACATCATATCCAAACCCAAACCTAACTTGAACTCCTAGTTAATAATCTGGTCAAGAATCCTCTTCTTATAAGAGAGTAGTAGACCCTCCTAATTCTTTAGGGTCGATGGAACTGGATGTAGATCACTCTGGATGGTAATGTAGTGCTAAAGTGCTTATTCTTGCAACTGAGGTTGTCAAGATCCATAACATTAGAGGTACAAAAGGGAAGGTCTATTCAAGATCCAAAATTCTAGGAGGTGGTTCATATTAACCCTATCATTATGGATCAAAGTGAGTATACCTCGTGTTTCTCATATCTTTCATGCTTAACAAACCTAGCAACAATCTCTTAAACGAGCCATTTTGTGTGTCATTTATGGTAACTTCTTAGATCCTTTATAATTGCATGATGGATTCAAGGTTTGCAGTAAATGCCATGATTTTACATGTGAGAAAGAGGATGGAACTTATAACTTCACGACCACATAAGAATATTTTTTCCTTTGATTTTTGTGAGATCCCATTCATTGGGTTAATTAAGAATTTACAATTCCACCTTGCAATGCATCGTGATGTATTCCGAAGTATGGAAATTGTAGTGTTGGATGTGCATTCATCTTGGGGAATGTTGTTGTCACACAATAAGAATAAAGAAGGCTATGACCAACCCATCACACTCATAAGAAAGATGTTTAGGGATACAAATTTAAATTACACAATTTCGGAAAAGTAGGCCTATTCCTTACTCAAATCACTTAATAATTTCCATACTTATGTGGCTACTATAGGATTGTAGCATTTGTTCCCCATTCTTGAATGAAATGAGTTTTATCTCAACAATATTATCTAGGAACTGTAGAGAAGTGGATGGTAAAAATTCAGGAATATGATCTAGATATTAGACATACTGAAGTCATTAAGGGTCAGGGACTAGCAAAGCTCATGGACAAGGGTAATGAAAAATCCTTAAGCTTAGATGATGAAATGTGTACTATGGTAGATTCCATTGCTTAAGAGTTGGAGAATGATAATTGGTATCAAGATATGATTTATTATCTCAAACACTAGAGTAGTCCTAAGAACTCTCTTAAGCATAAGATATATTTGGGGTAGAATGCCTCCAAGTATTGTTTCATTGACCAATTTTTGGGATGGAGAAATATGGATGGATTGATATTATGATGTGTTAGTTTAGAGGAATCCTAAACTCTCATCAAAGAGTTTCATCAACACTTGTGTAGGGGACATCACACAACTAATAATACCTTGCAAAATATCCATAGGGATGGATACTATTGGTTATCCATTTTAATTGGTGTTCATAGATTTGTTATAGACTATAAACCATGTCAAAATCTGAAGGAATGATGTTTACATTGGGAAACACAAAAACCACAGCAACAATTGAACCTTCCAACGACCATTTAGGGTCATGGAGTGGATAGGAGAAAAAGAGAGGAGGTAGCGAAACAAGAAAAGCTAGAAAGACTGAAACATGAAGGAGTTTGTGAAGCTAGAAAATTAAACTAGAACAAAAGAGAATAAAACAACCATATGAGTCTGGCATGAAACAAATGGTGGGTATGTTTAGGCATAGTGAAAAACATAATCATATTCTAATTGTGAGAGATGTTTTTGTGTCTGTGAATAAAAAAATTGGAAATTCATTGTTGTCTCTTATCTTGTCTCACGTGAAATTTTATCAATTTTCTCATTGTATGTGTTATTTTTTAATTATTGTTCTGCCAACATACGAGTAATTGTGTGCTCTATGGGAAGATATACAAATCTTGTAGTGGAAATGTATAGGTTGTATGTGGTCTTTATGTTAGGTGGTATCAGAGCTCGTTTAAGCTCCTAATATTGGTTCTTTTCTAGTGCTTCTATACTATGTGGTTATTATTCAACTTTTGAGGGGTTACTCAATGTAATTTTCAAGGGAAATTCCTGAGAAACCATGCTCAAATAAGGCTTGTGAATGTTTTTCAGGTTGAAGGCCACTAGACAACTTGTAGGAATGCTGCCACGTAGAGAAGGAGCAACACCAGAAGGTGCTAGAAATTAAGAAATGGGAGAATTGAAGAGAATAATAGAATATTGTAAAAATATAAGACTTGGGGATGCTGAAGTAGACTCAAAGTCAGAAGATGAAATTGAAGAAGAAGTAAATGTTGAAGAAGTTGACCCAACAATACATTTGATATCCTTTATGAAAGATAGAGGTAGAACAAAGGAAAAATTTGATGTTATGATGTAGTATTAAGGTTGAAATTCTCATTGATTTCATAGGTGAGCTTGAAAGGTACTCTGAGTATGAGAATTTTCATGCCCCTAATTTTGTTCAATTTTCCATGTCAAGATTAAAGGATCATGTTGTGCTTTGGTGGGATATATTGCGGAAGGATAGGGTAGACAATCGACAATAGAAGATTAGAACCTATAGGAAGATGGTGAATAAAATGAAGGCAAAATTCATACCTACTTATTGTCAATGGAACTTTTATAAGAAAGTACAAAATATAACACAAAAAGAATTGACTTTCTAGTAGTACATTGAGGAATTATTGAGGAGTCAGTCACAATGTTAATTATACCTATAATATTCAATTTCACAATTTCCAATGTCTAATGCATATAAAATAGTTAACCTTTAGAAACCTTACTTTTTCAAAGCTTACAACTAAAACTTTAATTGTACAAAAGAAAGACTATTCTATAGAGGAAACTCTACAGTTTTCATTTTCTAGACTTACACACTATGCATTATCTATTAATAATAAAAAATGAAGACTACGTATTTAAATGTGTATCCTGCATTACATTCGTCAATTAACTACTCAGTGTGCTCTTTCTCTTGCACAATAGATAATTTTCCACGATAAAAGCTAATAATAATTTAAAGACGTTGAAATTCAATTTTTTATGCATACTCTAATATTTATAGAATATGTGCACATACGAAAATTGTGCCTATAGAGAGGTTGAAGTTTTGCTCAACTTCCATATATACATATATGTTTTGCATATGCACAAATTTCTTATTTTCACATATCTTTTGTATATGCACATATCATCAGTATATGTGGAACTTATGTATATGTGCATTTTTTTGTATATGTGCAACTTCTGTATATGTGCATATCTTTCGTATACGCACAACTTTTATATATGTGAAAATTTTGTATATATGCATCTCCTATGTATATACATAACTTATTTATATGCGCATCTATTATATATGCGTAATTTTCAGATATGTGAATATATAAAAGTTGTGCATATACAGAGGACATTCACATATATGGAAGTCACACAACTTCTATATATGCAAATCTCCTGTATCACATATCTACCGTCCATGCACAACTTCCATATATGCATATATCTTTCATATATGCACAACTTTCGTATATTTGCATATACAGAGGTTGTGCATATATGAAAGTTGTGCATGTATGGAGGCTACGTATATACGGAAGTTTAAGTTGTGCACAACCTCGGTATATGCATAGCTTCTATATATGCTCATATATGGAAGTTGCACATCTATAGTTGATGCACATATACATAAGCTATGCATATACATAATTTATGTGAAACATCATGCATCGTTTATGGCAACCTCTGTATATGCACAATTTTCATAAATGTGCAACTTTTGTATATGCGCAACTTTCGTATATATGGATATCCGTTTTCTCATATACATAAGATATGTGCATATACAAAAGTTGCACCTATATAGAGGTTGAAGTTCTACATAACTTTCGTGTGCATGCATATATTCTGTATATGCGCATATCTTCCATATATGCATAACTTTTGTATATGAACATATATGGAATTTGTGCATATACAAAAGTAATGTAAAACTTCCATAATATGTATATATGACCACCTCCATATATGAAAAACTTCCATATATGCACACATGTTCTATATATGCACAACTTCATTGTATGCAGAACTTTCACATATGTGCATCTCTGTTGTATATGCTCATCTACCGTGTATGCACAACTTTCATATATGTCATATACGGAAGATATGCGCATATACAAATGATATGTACATATACGGAAGATGTGAATATACAAATGATATGTGCAACTTTAATATATCCTAATATACAAAAATTGCACATATAAGGAAGACATATTCATATGCGAGAGTTGCGCATATATTCCATATATCTACATATATGGAAGTTGCGCATATACAGAGGCTGAAGTCATGCACAACTTTTGTATATGTGCATATATGGTAGATGTACATATATGGAAGCTACACATATATGGAAGATATGTGCATCTTCCATATATTCACAATTTCCGTATATGCATAACTTTCGTAATATACATATATGAAACTCTCTAGATATGCATAGCTTCTCTATATGCACATATATTTTGTATATTCACAACATCCGTATATGTGCATTTTTTATATATGAGAAACTTCGATATATGCACATATACCAAATATATGCACATATATGGAAGAAGCACGTATAAGGAATATTTTCTAGTCAAAAGAATTGACAAAACCTCTCTGTTTAGTGGGTTCCATGCTCTCGGCATCCCGTGATTTTGATTCACAATTCAAGGCCAACATGGGTTCCATTGCTTCACATGTTATGGATATGACCATTAATTGGAATGGTGGCACAGGGGGAGGGATTGGATGAAATTCCTTGAAGGTCGAGGTTTAATTTTCGCCCTACACTCATATCACCATTGCAAGTCCCTTCCTTCATCACTCTAAACCAATTTAACACATGAAAAAATCTTTTTCCCCCTAATGAAGTTGTGATGTCAAGGGTGGTAAGGACGTGAGTGGTTTGGTCAGTCAGGAACACCCTAATTCAATGCCTGGGAAGAAGGTTCGGCCCTCGAGTAGAAACCAATCTCTCCCACTCTGACCTTAGGTAAAGGACCCATATAGTAGAGCTTGTGGTCCTTAATAAAATAGTGATGAGAACCTAATGGAAATCACCATTTGAGCATGGCCAAAATGAGTTAAGGATTGAGGAGGACAAGGTTCGAAGAAGAAAACTAGCATTGTGTGTGATCCGGGGAAGCATCAACGTGTTAGGAGCTTATGTTTTGGAATCATGTGAAGCTTTGTTGATTTTTTGCGAAGCTCATTGCTACAACAAAAGGTGAGAGAGTTGAAGATAATGGGCCCATACCCCGCAAGATTTCAAATTTGAACCATTTGGGAATCGAAATTGATAGACCCCAGGGATCAGTTGTCATCAAGTGGTAGTAGAGTAAGGAAATATTGTATTTACGAGAGTAACTTATAGTTGTGGTTATGTATAAGTTGTTGTGGCAATTCCAAAGCTCCATTTGTGGGTAGATTTATTGAGAGAAGTGAGATATGGATAATAGTTATAGCAACAAAAGAATTTCATGAAGGTTCCATAGGAGGTGAACCAATGATGCTAAATTACTAAACCAGAGGAGAGGGATTGGTGAGGCATTAGTGAGGCTTCATTGCAACTCACTCAACAATATGTGTGGAGAAGTAATACTGAAGTGAGAAGAATGAGATGTAACAATGAAGCACATGATCAAGAGATCATGAATAATTTCAAATGCAAGAGTACGATGCAGGGGCATGAACCCCACCCCAAACTGAAATTGGTTCCAATATGCTTCCAAAAAAATCATTGGGGCAACCAAGGAGTGAGGACATGATTTCTCAATTTTTATATAATTTTGAATATTCAGAAGCCTCTGGAAGATTGTCATGGACAGAAGAAAAAACTCCTCCTCTCTGTTTTAGGGTTTTTTTTCTTTAGTTTTAAAAGCGACATCCTGTAAGTGTGTTAGGGTGGCCAATTCACTATAAGATTAGGCCAAAGAATGGCCCAATAAAAATTGAGTTGGTGGTCAGGCCTAAGAGGATGTGCACTATCATCTTGTTTGTTTTTAATTCAAGTTTCTTGTGTGTTTAATTCTTGCATATGGTGTGTTTGATTTTTATGTGTTTTTTCTTTAAGTTGACAAACCATGTTGAATTACATGCTTTATCTGGACAAATTATGGATTTGTTTTTAGGGCCATGGGTTTGTTGTAATCATAAGTGGTCATAGTCATAGGTCAACCACAAGGCATGTAGGAAATGTTGTGAAAGGAGGAAATCAACACTGGCTTCATATAAACTTTGATTCCATATAATGGTTTCAAGTTCTAGAGGAAAGTGAATACTTGAACATGATGGGAAGGTCTGTGGACAAATTTGTGAAGAGGTAGAGAGAAAGCGGTTGAGCCATGACAAGAGATTATGGTTGAAGCGAAGTTTATTAGTGTACTTAGAACTTTGAACTCCAAGCCAATTGAATGTATGACAAAAGTCCTGACCCTAGATTTAAGTTGTGATGTCAAGGATGGTTAGGTATTGCGTGGTTCAATCAGTTACACACACCCTAAGGCAATACCTAGGAAGAGGGTCTAACCTTCGAGTAGAGAAATCAACCCCAACCTGTCCAACCTCGGGGCAAGGGCCCATGTAGTCGAGCTTATGGGCCTGAATCAAATCATAATGAAATAAATGGAAATCACCATGAGAACATGGCAAAAATTAGTTAAGGATCAAGGAGGACGAGGTCGAGAGAAGAAAAATGGCATTGTCTATCATCCTGGCCAATATCAGCCTATTGGGAGTTTATGTTCTGGAATCATGTGAAGCTATGTTGATTTGATGTGAAGCTAATTGCTACAATGAAAGGAAGGAGATCTTAAGATCATGAGCCAATAACGCACAACGTTATGAAATTAAACTATTTGGGGATCAAATTTGACATAACCACAAAATCAATCATCATCATAAAACATTAAAGAAATAATTTTTTTATGATATATTATATTTTTTTATTTTTATGATATATCAAAATTTATTTTATATATCATCTTAATGGTAGAGATATATATTGTCTTATTGTGGAGTGGTGGTTGAGTACATAACAAAAGACTTAGAAATAATTATAAAAAAGTACATAGGAAAAGACTTATAAATAATTAAAGAAAGGCATTGGCAAAAACACTTTTAATTAATCAACCAAGAACAATATTCAAAAGAGAAAAATGGTGTTTTCTAACTATTTTATGTTTTCATGTTTTCTGTTGTAGAAACATTTTTTGGTTGGTTATATAGATATATGTAGTAAGCTCCTAAAGAAAAATGGGCATTAGGATTGTGGAGAATTCATAGGTCAAACTTATGATTCCAAATTCTTGCTAGATTTTAAGCAAATTTAATTAGAAAATATGTTCAACAAAGCTCCAAAACATATAAGAAAACATATAACAAGTAAACTATGGAAAGAAAAAATATATTATTAATATAAAACTTTAAAGTGTTGTGTAAAATATTTGGTTAATACACAAATTAAAGTGAGGAATAAATTCTTATTATGTTATGTCCTTATAATGTAAGTGAACTTAATGTTTAACCAACCTAGATTCATCTTAATTTAAGGATCTACTAATTTATATGGATCAAATCTCTTTCCACTTTAAAAAGGGTTTGTATCTCAAGAGGTTAATCTCTTTCCACTTTAAAAAATGTTTGTATCTCAAGAGGTTTGATTCCTCTCAGTGCTTGGTAGATTTAGAGTTAAATGGATCTAGGGTGGTTTTAAAAATACTATAATTTATAGTTTTTATTCCATGTCTCAAATATACTTAAGTATTAGGGTTTTTTTTCCTAAATATTTTTTTATAATTTAATATAAATTATAATATAGTAATAGTAATTTATGTTGAAAATTTTGAAAAAAAATATAAGAAATAAATTTATTAAATGATTAACTTTTAGTTTTCTAAATTTAAACTTGTAAATTAATAAAATTTAATTACTATATTACACTTAATCCATCTCATCTAACAAATATATGAAATATTTTTTTAAACTTAATCCACCTCATCTAACAAATATATGAAATAATTTTTTGGCTGGAACCTAGCAACACAATTTCTAACAATATTGTGGTTTCTTCTTGTTTAAATCACACTTTTCAATGCATAAATGGGGTTTTCCCCCTGAAAAACACTGAAGTACATGATCATTGCGAATTAAACAACTTTATAATATGATTTTTGAAAATTTGTCCTGTCTTTTTATTAAAATTGACCAAAAAAATGTTTAGAATATAACTATTTCACCTATTAATTACACAAACTGAACTTAATTCATAATCTTGATAAAAAATGGTCATAACCTTTAATTAATAATCTATTTATAAATTCTATCATTTAGTTCTTGATTTATTTATTTATTATTTTTGAATTTCACTTACACGTTCATATTTACATTGTCATATATATTGTTTATTATAAATATTGTTAAACTTTTGAATGGGTCTTTGTTGACGGTGCTGGACCCGCCAACATGTCAGGGGATCTCCCCAGTAAGAAGTCTCAACTAGACCTCAGACCATTTTGTGTAGGAGTCCCAGCAGTGGGTCGTACAATATCGCCTTGATAGCGGTTGAGCGCAGAGGTAAGTAGGATGTCCTTGTTGGTAGCAAGGGTGTGATATGTGCAGCATGCCAAGGAAGGTGCATGAATGGTTCACACACACGGAAGGCAGAATGAGTGTGCCCCTTGGAAACCTGTGTAAACACACAGCTTGGAAGGGAACACACGAGCAAAGATGCATCACAAGCTAGAAGGAAGGTGAGCCAACAATCTAAAGTGATGGTTAAACCAACAACACATTTAAGTAAGATTCATACATATATATACAAAAAGATTCTATACATACATGCATAAGAAAACATATACATATATCATTAGAATAAACAAGTTAAGTTAAATACAATAACAACATATGCATGAAACGTGTTGGCTTTGTTATATTAAGAAGTGACAGTTTCAAACATATAGTATAAACATGACCAACCACTAGTCTCGATAACGGAATGTTACAATCACTGCCGTCTACTCCTCCAAAGGGATGTACTGGCACTGCATCGAGGAGAAGCCAAACCTCATTACAATACTCTTCAAGCTTTCTCTAAGATACTCCTATCAGAATCTTGGCAAACAAAAAGCCTCTATAATGAGTTCTGAGGTACTATAAATAGAAAAGGGTGGGGCAACCCTTGACATTCCCCTTTGTAACTATTCACCTACCCTCATGATTTTTCAACTACTCTATGACAGTTACATTACACTATTGACACTTGGACTTCCACTTTGCAAGATGTTACATACAATCTGCACATGTACCCATGTGAGACAAAATGGCTTGAGCAAGCTATACAAGACATCACTAAGACTCAGACAACTGTGGGAAGACCAGATCTTCAACATCCTCATGACGGTCGATGGTGGCGAAACTGATGCCAAGCTTGGTCATCTGTGATGGTGTTCGTGCGCTCAAAGGTGACATCCTACTGAAAGCGAACTCTTGCCTCCATTGCATCTGGGTACATTGATGTGACTCCTTTGTCCAACTCTTCTGATAGCATGCACATCATTTTCTTGAGTGCAACTATACCAACAACATACTGATGCATAGTGTCTATGTTGATCTCCAAGTGTGTATTGGTGACCATGCGCATAAACTTGTCGAAATACATTTTCATCTCCAGTCGAACTTACTTCTTGTCTTCACCTCGGTGAGTGTGGCAATAAGTGGGATCGCATGCATGAGCACAATGAAATCCATGCTCCTGAACACCATTGCATGTGATCAATGACACTTCTCACCCTGTCTGCTTCGCGCTAGCTATTGGGATGGCTCTATAACCTATATGGGTGCAGTTTCATCAGTCTGTGCATGTTGCACCTCCAATTGTACCTGTTCATGTTGCAACTCCTTCTCTCGTCTGTGCAGCTCGTTTTCTTCCTTGAGTTGCCGCTTCAACACTTGCAACTCCTTCTCTGTTTCTTTCTCTTCCCTCACGTGATCCTCGCGTTGTCGCCTCGTAGCCTTAATCTCCAAAGTCGCTTTCATCACAAGTGGATATGCTTGAACTTTCAACTATGTTCCGCCTTTGTGCTATCAACAACCTTCCACTTACATAGGTTACATGTAGGTCTGATATGTCCAGCTACAGCTGATGTTTCTGCTCATTGTGATGTTGCTGCCATTTCATCTTGATATACTTGTCCATGAAAAACTTGATGTCTTCATAGATAGGAAAGTTCATAAACACTTGATCAAATGCATCCCCAATTACGTTCTCAACGGTGTCTTTGACTCTACTCTCCTATAAACCATTGTACCTGTACTGCTGAGAGGTGGACAAACACATGTGATAACTGGAGACATAACAACACTCATGGAAAGTAATATGCTAGTTGAAAACCAAAACAACCTGGAGGACCAACATGCAACATAAAAGCGTGACTATCTCTGAAGATTACCCAATTTTCACCGGGAGGCTAGGAGACTGACTGCCAAAACTGCGCAAGGCACAATCCAGGTTGTTGGGAGGTTGAATAACTACTGGAACTATGCAATGCATAGTCCAACCTAGCCTGCTGAGGAATGAAACTACGCAATGCGGAATTTCAGTCAGCAGTGACATGCAAACCAGCAAACTTCATTACACAGTTTCTGGGGTCAATAGGGCACTGCCTCTCAGAATTGCACAATGCAAGCCTAGAAGTCAGCGCTGGGCTAGACTTGAGAAATTTCTGGAGGGAAGGAAGAGCCTTCACTTCTAGAAATGTGCAATGCTAGCCGAGCAAGGCAAGGTCTGGGCCAAGGCAGCCTAGACCCGCCGACATGCGACTAAAAACCTGAGAAGTCTAAATGCATTGTGATACTGAGTGTAAAATAGAGTGAATGATCATGCATACAAACAACAAGTGCAGGATTCATAAAACAGGAAAACATACATGTGCGTGAAACGTGTCACCGCAACGATGATCGTCACTACAAAAACAATGTCATGTATGTGACAATAGTGAGATGCAAACGAAAACTGAAATTGTGCTGCTACAAATTAACATACATTAAAATGACATGAAGTGCTCATTGAAATCAAGTAGACGACACTCACACAAAGTGAAAAACAAAAAGCGATAGAAACGCAGTGCAAGACATGAAAATCAAACTTACCGTGAAACAGCTAAGTTGAAAGTGTCAAAGTCTCCTCGATGCAATGTGAGATGTTAGAGCTGCAAGGTTGATGTGAGGAATCATCTCTGCAACATCTAGTTCATGAGATTTCATAAGATCGAGGTTATGACACGCATGCCACAAATTTAGGAAAAAGGGACACCTCACGAGAGGTTTCTAAAATAAGCTTTCCATGTAACCTCTAGCTTCTCAAAATAGATCCCTACATTTAGGGATGCCTTTGCATGTTGCCTTTTGCTATTTCAGGAAGAGTAGCCCATGCATGCAAATCGATTTTTTTCGGTCCCGAAGGGAACTGGTCAACCTGAAGACACATGCAACAACCTACTTGAATGAGAGAGGGATTTGCATAATTTCTTAGAGGAACTGGGCTGGCTGTCCCAGAGGGATTGCGCAATTTCTAGCAGGAGCAGGTGATTGCTGCCAAAAATTGTGTAATTTCTAGGCTGAGCTGCAGTGCTGGGCTAGATTGCACAATTTTCCCAAGGAAGACTGTCTAACTGCATTGTGCAATTTCTGAGCCCAGTAGGCTGCCCAACAGATTTGCGCAATTTCTGGAGGGAAGGTTGGTTCCCCTCCAGAATTGCACAATTTTCTGAGGGAACTCCTCAGCCAACAACTATCCCAAGTCTGGAATGGTAGCCTGTGAGGGGAGTGAAGAAAACTAACATGCGCAGGTTGGAAAGCTGTTGAAAAACCAACAAAACCTATATACTTGACAATGCAAGACATGATGCTAAGGATGGTTGGTAGGGGGGCTCCAAAATAAAGCAAAGGCAAAATTTTGGACGGTGGTTGTAGCCATTACAACGGTCTCATACAGATATATTTGCATTTCTTTTATATATGTATATATTGTGAATTGTTTAATTTCCATGAAATTAAATATTATATATAAATATGATTTAGTCTATAACTCATTAAACCATTTAGTTTTTAGTTGTTGGATTTGATTGTGTTAAAGTATCTTTTGAGAGAAGTGTTGTTATCCTATGGTTTGGTTATGGTTTTGTACTTTATATTTATCCAATTTATTTATTTTAGTTAAATTTTCTTTTATAAACTAAGATAGTTTACATGTTATATTTTGCATCTATATATGTTTTAACTTTGCTTTTTTTTTTTTGTCTTTTTTTCTATATATTTTTCTCAAACATTTATATGGATGCTCAAAATTATGCATTTCCTTTTTATTCCAAAAATCCAAAAAAACTTATATAATAATTTAGTATTTCAGTTAACTATAATCTTAAAATGAAATGGTTATAATTATTTTAAAAAAAATATAAAGTATAATTAACGCTAACTTATTTTATTAAATATAATATAATCATTCAATCTTTCGGTTAAAGTATAATTTTAAAATTAAATGCTTATAATTATTTTAAAAAATATAAACTATGATTAACACTAATTTATTTTAGTAAATATAATTTTTAAAATAATCCATAACAATGTGAAAAAAATTACATGTCAGAATATTCTGATCAAGTATATATATATTTTTCTGGTAAATATATTCAACTTTAAAAAGAAAATAGAAAAACATTGTTAAAATATTTACGAAAAACTTATAGATAAAGACATTGTTAAAATATTTAATAAAAACTTATAAATATTCTATAATATAATAATTATTTTTTTTAGCAATTAATTGCGATGTTTAATATGACGAGCAGTGGATCTTCCTCCCTTTTAATGCCAAAGTTCTAAAGGGTAAATTTTCGTGAAGCTTTTGTCTTCAACAAACACTTTTGTGGATTTAATGCAAGCCTCCACTGCCTCTAAGATTCTATGTATCTTCTTTGCACAGGGAAGAAGGAAGATGGTTGTCTCACAAAAAGGGAAATCCAATAAATGGATGGATATGGGGATTCTTGTATTAACTAGCATTTGCCCCACATGTTGCAAAGGAAACGCCGTAAGGCAATGGCATAAGAAATAATATCATAGAAGAAAAATGTCAAAATTTGAGGAATGAAATAATTCAAGTCAAATCTAGCAATAAAGAGGAGGCAGCAATGATAAGAACTGACTTGGATCGAAAAATGCAATGAAGTGCTGAAAAGCTAAAACAACAATCAAATCTGAAGAAGTAGGCAGAGTTGGGTTCGGTATTTGTTATTTTGTGGGATGCTGCAAAGATGAATATTTATCACATTTTTAGTTCTCAATTTTGGATTCATTATAGAGTGTACAAGATGTCTACAATGCTCCTGATCGGATTCGGAAGAAGAGATGTTGGGAATGGAAGCGTTTCAATCCGTTTGGAGGAAGAAAAATGGTTGTTGATAGAGATTCCAATGCAACTCTTATACATTTAGAGAAAAGCAGAGGGTTAGGATTCAATTCGGCCAACTTAGAGATTGTGGACTTTGTTTCAACTGGTTGTCTTTGGCATCAAACTCCAACGAGGGATCGCTTCACTCGGACTGATTGAAAGGTGGAGATGAATCACAATGCAGAAGGGACTGAGAGATTTCTTGCAAATTCCTAGTGATTTCCAAGTAACTTTTGTTTTGAATCCTAATCCCCAAGAATTCCAAGAAGAGATGTTGGGAATTGCTGGAAGCGTTTCAATCCGTTTGGAGGAAGAAAAATGGTTGTCGATAGAGATTTCAATGCAACTCTTATACATTCAGAGAAAAGCAGAGGGTTAGGATTCAATTCGGCCAACCTAGAGATTTTGGACTTTGTTTCAACTGGTTGTCTTTGGCATCCAACTCCAACGAGGGATCGCTTCACTCGGACTGATTGAAAGGTGGAGAGGAATCACAATGCAGAAGGGACTGAGAGATTTCTTGCAAATTCCCAGTGATTTCCATGTAACTTTTGTTTTGAATCCTAATCCCCAAGAATTCCAAATCTAAGCATAGACTGGTATTAGGAACTTTGGGTACATCTAGCTTGCAAATTTTTGCCTTTGATATTTGTAAACATTTAGATATCTCATCCTAACTTCGAAGACAAACTAGAGGAATGGTGGAATAAACATATTCAGTTTGGATAAAAGAATGTTTGCCATGGCCCAAAGACTTAAAACTTTGAAGGACAAAATGAGTCACTTAAATAGAGAAGCTTCTAGTGGCATTTTTAAGAATAAAGAAGCCATAGGAAAAAATATGGATGAATTGAAAACAGACATTCAGGCTAAGGATTGTCAAAGGACCTTCTCAAAGGCTCGATTCTGAGGACCTTAACAAAGTTGACAGTTCACAGACAGGAGCAGATTCTCTCAAAATATAAATATAGGGTAACTCTAGTTGAGGAAAGGTGACAAGAACACTCAATTTTTTCATAATGTGATTATCCAAAATTATTATAAATTTTCTTTTATTAATCAAACAATAAAATGATATAAAAAAATATATAATTAAATTTTTAAAAATTAATATTAATTTAAAATCTAAAAAATCCAGAAATGGTGTAAACTATATTTTATAATCTTTTGTTTTTATTATCCAATATCATTAAAAAAATTGTTTTATTATTAAAATAATATGATAATATACAAAAACAAAAAAACCATATAATTAAATTTTGGAAAAAATAATATTAATTTAAAGTTAAAATATAAAAAATATTTAATTAATAATGTTAATTGAAAACACTTTAATTTTGTATTTAATGTCTCTTACTACTTAAAGTCAGTGATATGGAAAGTCACACTTGTTTTCCCTTGGCGAGTCCCTTTTATTTATGACTTAGTAAAGATTGAGAAATATAAGCATGGATTTTAAATTGACCATTTAATAAATGTGAACAATTATAAAAATATATTTATAAAAAGTCATTTATCTAGTCAATGAAATATATTTTAAAAAATATCAGTATATTAGTTATAAAAATTAAATCTAAATTACCCTAGTTTAAGTGATGGGCAAGGTTTATATTATAGCAATGAATTATATTGAATGCTTTGCACCATTGTTACTCTGGAGAACACACCGTGATTTATTTGTGGAGAGCCATTGGCTCACAAATATATACAAGCAGACCAGAAAAACACAAACTGAAGCCGTGAAGAGTTTATGACCAAGAGGAAAATAATAGTTGCCAAAATCGGTATGGAAGGCCTGGGATTGAATTTATCTAGTCACTCTGAATTAGATACATAAAAGTCATTAAGGTATGGAGACACACTGTATCTTCTTCTAAGATCTGAACTACTTGGTTTATTGTTGGACGTTCTTTAGGATTGGAAGTTATGTACCTCACAATGATTTGTAGAACCGCCTATACAACCACAATCGCAACGCGTATCAACAATTTCTTCCAGCGTATTTTTCCTCAAATAGTGCATTCACCTGCATTTGGAATGGGGATATACTCAATTAGAAATGCAGTTGTCTAATCATGATGGTGAAGCTAAAGCTAGTAGTCAAAAATTGCATACTGGGCATTTTAAATCACAACAAGTTCTTAGATTACTAAGACTTTAAAATTAAATTTTCATGGTATCTATGACTTTAAAATTAAATTATCATTTTATTTATAAAATGATAAAATACAACATAAATTACGCATCCAACAACATTCAAACCTTTCATTACAAATTATTGGCATGTTGGCCATTTTGCCACTAAGCAACTCTAACAGAACAACTCCAAAGTTGTATACATCAGATTCTTCTTTTGCTCACCCACTTTGTAGATACTCTCTCAATTGAGAGTCATTGGATAAAAATATATGACTACCTTTGGTGATATAGAATCTCTAAATCCTAAAAAGGGGTAGAACTAAAGGAAATCGGTACTTAGTGCCAAGCAGCTAAATTTTCTAGCTATAATGGTGGCCACATGTGTCTCATCGTCTTCCATGGAAGACCGAAGTCTGATACATGTGACTCCAAATTCTCAACCATCAATATATTGCTGGGCTTTACATCACGATGTACAATGCGAAGATAGAAATCATGGTGCAGATAAGGCAGATTTCAATCTGCTCCAAATGTTATTTTCAATCGAGCACTCCATTTGAGAGTTGATTCTTTTTTCTAAATGCACAACACAACCTGTACAAGTCACTTGAGTTGGGAAGCTACATCCACATTATCATGGTGTATCTAGATCAGAACATTGTCTGACACATTACTTATCCATACGTGTAATTAATAGATAAATGGCGTGGATTATTTACACTGTATCTGATCTTCTATCTTAAAAGACACCAATTCTTGAAGCAGGTTTATGTATTGTGATTGAATCTAGGCCTGATAGTTTAAACTCTGTTTATACCTTTCCATTTCATTATTTATTGATTCATTCTCACAGGAGTTAATCTCAAGTATATTGCAATTGTTTGAAGGAAAGCAAACTACAGAATCACTATTGATTCATTCTCACTAGAGTTAATCTCAAGTATATTGCAATTGTTTGAAGGAAAGCAAACTACAGAATCACTGTACTTACCTAAATTTCCTTTGTAATGAGCCCAAAAGGCCACCTCAAATCATTATTTGACTCTACTTGATCTGTTCCATTTCTAGCACGTAGAACGTGTTGATCATTTCTACCATGAACAAGAATTTGAGTTGTTGTGGTTATGATCTGGTGTGAACCCAAAATGCACAATGCAACCTATACAAGTCACTTGAGTTGGGAAGCTACGTCCAAATTATCATGGCGTATCCAGATCAGAACATTGTCCGACACATTACTTGTCCATACATGTAATTAACAGAAAACCAATAGAGAAGCTGGACTTCTTGCGTAATGAAAGTTTCTCTCTTTACAGGCTTAAAAGTGTGTATATTTTTGGGATTGAAAAGTGATTTTGGAATGGTTTTACTGTAGATTTAAGCTCAAGGTTCTTGAGCTGAAATATTGGGGCAACATGATTAGGGCTTTTCAAGAGGCTTTCCACCCAGGTCGAGCATGTTTTCCGAGAACACAACACTATATCTGATCTTCTATCTTAAAAGACACTGATTCTTGAAGCAGGTTTATGTATGGTGATTGAATCTGGCCCTGACAGTTTAAACTCTGTTTATACCTTCAAGACTTTTTTTAGTTATAACAGCTGTGTCTTTTCAGACTGTCAGCTCTCCTTTGGGGACTTTTTATTCATATTTTAGCAGTGTGTATTCTGTGTGTTTGTTGTAAGGTTTTTCTTTCACTTTCAGCTGAAGGTCAGTAGTTCTTAGGCACTCTTTTTGGTTTAAAACTGTATATGCTAGTGTTGTTTTTATTTCAGTGTTGTGAGGCTTCTTGGACTCTGCTCATTACATTCTTGGACTTGGAAAAATAATAAGTAGAAGAAAATACATTAAGAATGTAAATTGGGACAGAAATAGCTTTCGACCTCTAGTTTCCATCGCTGACAGGAAACTTGAAAGACGAAAAAATTCACCACGACTTTGTAGAAAATCCTAGTTTTCGATAAAAATCATCACTGTATAACAATTCCGGCATACTTATATCAAATATCCATAAATTTCTGTACGCAGATATAAATATTTTTTTCCTGGATCTGGTTCCTGTCTACATACTCATAGCTTTGCGGAATTTTTTTTATTTTTTTTTCCGAGGTAAATTTCGTTATTCAGGCATAAAGATCCATAAATCGCTGCATGTAATTGTAAACATTCACTTCTAAAATGAATATAATGTTCAATTATTGCGTTTCTTTAAATTTTCCAATGAAAGATGCAAAATATGTAAAACCTAGCGAAAAAAAATGAAATGGCTGTACAAAAGGAAGGTTTAGGGGGACATATGATTACTGGACTACGAACTACGATAGGCGACCTCGGCCCTGCATCGTTATTTACAAGCTCCAGCGCTATTTCCATGCCAAAATTTCCCCATCCCACGACAAGAACTCTCTTGACCTCGAAATCTTTTTCATTTTTGTAATCAATCGAATGGATAATAGTTCCTCGAAAGCTGTCCAACCCGGGAACATCTGGCATGAAATTTTCACTGAATTCGCCTGTTGTCACAACTAGAAACCTTCCATGGTACTCCCTTTCAGAATTATCCGAAGAACACTTTGCAATTACATGCCATCTTCTCGTCTCTTGAGTGAAGAAAGACATGAAGAGTCTTTGCAAAGAGTCTCATCGCCAGCAGGCCAGGCCTGGCCTTTCATGGCCCATTACCATGGGAAAAAAACCATTTTTCTATTTAAAAAATAGATTAAACGAACGGCAAAAAACACTCCAATCATCTAACACAGAGAATCAATGGCTCAGGATCGCACACATCACATTTTAGGGATGTCTTTCTCAGAGGGAACGCCTTACGACATAATTATAGCACATTGTACAAGATTTGATGTCAACAACCACAGTTCACAAATTCCTCAAAAATTAAATAAATTAATAAGTTAACCTAAGTATAGCTACTTCACCTGTGCCGGCTTGCTATTTTGGGCAGCTTCTTTTTTCACATCCATTAAACTCAAATCTATGAAAAAATTGGTAGACAAACAGAAAAGAAAGACAAGATATCAAACCCACAATAGGATATGCTTAAATTGAAGAAGAACAGCAAAAAAATATTTTAAAGAAGGCAGAACATTATTTCGAGGTTTTGGGCAGCTTCTTTTTTCACATCCATTAAACTCAAATCTATGAAAAAATTGGTAGACAAACAGAAAAGAAAGACAAGATATCAAACCCACAATAGGATATGCTTAAATTGAAGAAGAACAACAAAAAAATATTTTAAAGAAGGCAGAACATTATTTCCAGGTTTTGGGCAGCTTCTTTTTTCACATCCATTAAACTCAAATCTATGAAAAAATTGGTAGACAAACAGAAAAGAAAGACAAGATATCAAACCCACAATAGGATATGCTTAAATTGAAGAAGAACAGCAAAAAAATATTTTAAAGAAGGCAGAACATTATTTCCAGGTTTTGGGCAGCTTCTTTTTTCACATCCATTAAACTCAAATCTATGAAAAAATTGGTAGACAAACAGAAAAGAAAGACAAGATATCAAACCCACAATAGGATATGCTTAAATTGAAGAAGAACAACAAAAAATATTTTAAAGAAGGCAGAACATTATTTCCAGGTTTCACTGTAGACAAAGACAAACCATGGCCCTGATAATCATAATCTCTCTGATTCCCGACATCGAAATTGAGTTCGTAACTCGGAGGATCATACTGGAATCTTGAGGGCCTCGAATTGTAAATGGTTTTGTCGTCTTCTTTGAATTTGCAAACTAGGTGTTTCAGTTTGGGTTTGTTAAAGTAGGTTCCGGCATCATCCATAATGGATCCCGGCCATTCTCCAGCACGTCTGACGCTGTTTAGGCCCTTGTTCCACCAATTATGAGAATACCCATCCACAAATTTAAACAATAATACACAGTGATTTTCATGCAAGGCTCGTATACAGTTTCATACCTTAACACCTGTAAGCTTCATTACTAGTTTCTCAGTGGAGTTAGGTAAAAGGCGCATCCATCTCGCTCATCCACTCTTGCCGTCTGACGCTGTTTAAACCCCTGTTCCACCAATTCTGAGAATCCCCATCCATAGGTTTAAATAATAATACCCGGGAACATCTGGCATGAAATTTTCAGTGAATTTGCCTGTTGTCACAACTAGAAACCTTCCATGGTACTCCCTTTCAGAATTATCCGAAGAACACTTTGCAATTACATGCCATCTTCTCGTCTCTTGAGTGAAGAAAGACATGAAGAGTCTCTGCGAAGAGTCTCATCGCTAGCAGAAGAGTCTCATCGCCAGCAGGCAGTCTCTGCGAAAAGTCTCATCGCCAGCAGAAGAGTCTCATCGCCAGCAGGCCAGGCCTGGCTTTTCATGGCCCATTACCATGGGAAAAAAACCATTTTTCTATGAAAAAAAACAGATTAAACGAACGGCAAAAAACACTCCAATCATCTAACACAGAGAATCAATGGCTTAGGATCGCACACATCACATTTTAGGGATGTCTTTCTCAGAGGGAACGCCTTACGGCGTAACCAGCAGAAAAGTCTCATCGCCAGCAGGCCAGGCCTGGCTTTTCATGGCCCATTACCATGGGAAAAAAACCATTTTTCTATGAAAAAAACAGATTAAACGAACGACAGAAAACACTCCAATCATCTAACACAGAGAATCAATGGCTCAGGAACGCACACGTCACATTTTAGGGATGTCTTTCTCAAAGGGAACGCCTTACGGAGTAATTATGTTTAAATGAAGAGATCATCTTGCTTACTTGTGGAGGTGGAGAAATGGTTCTTTGTTTTTTATTTGTGCATGCTTCAGCGCCATTTTTATGTAATGATCATAGTTTTCAATGGAACCTTGTACAGTTGGTTCTGACAAAGCTCATGATATTGTTCTTCAAATCCAACGAAAAATGAAAATCGCGCTGAGCCTTATTGCCATTGATGGAGGAACCAAGTGTTTGTTGCACATACATGCAAAGAATGTCATCATCCAAGTCAACACTAATACCGACAATGCAACGGTTGGTCATTTTATTAAACTTGTTCATATTTTGGGTGCTGGTGAATGATGGAGGCATGAAGAATTGGCAGTTTGTCTTGGCCTTCCCTCCTCTTGCTCGTCCTTTGGTCATATGCAGAGTGTGTGATAGGTGCTAGAATCGATGTAACAGCAGCAGTGTGGGTGCATCACCTCCTCGGCCTTCAACATCAACGGAGGGCGTTAAATAAAAATCAAATTTGCGGGAATGCATTCGATGGATGGCTATGTGATGGTCATCGAGAAGATGGCTACATGATGCAAATGTTTTGGATAGACCGTAAGAGATATATTTTTCCGAATACCAGAGAGGAC
This sequence comes from Pinus tabuliformis, assembly GCA_031772625.1. Taxonomy (NCBI): domain Eukaryota; kingdom Viridiplantae; phylum Streptophyta; class Pinopsida; order Pinales; family Pinaceae; genus Pinus; species Pinus tabuliformis. The sequence goes on from CM062820.1 coordinate 239,264,202, forward strand.
GTCTAGATGGGTGAGACGTTGAAATGGGTGCGCTCACCGAGGAAATGTCAGAGGCTAGAAACGGTTAAGGGTATATTAAATACCTTACAGTTTTGTAAATAAGGTTTTCCCTTGTCGCTCATCTCTATCTTAAACGATTGGCTGGCCGCATGTGAAGGATGCATAGGTATGCCCGTCCTTGCTTGTTGTCAGCCTGTAACGATCTCTACTCACGCAACCTCAAAATGGCGGGGAATATTAAAATATTCGATCAGACCATGTCATTGGCATGATAGGGGGTATTACAAACATAATAGAAGATAAACAAATTTGTATTACAACATTATGGGAAATAAACAAATGTAATAAGAAACAATGTCATAATAACTTACAGGGGACATAACGCAACATGGCCAAATGTTTGGTGCCAAAGTTGGGAAAGTAGTGAGAACATTGTACCTTGCATTAACTATCTTAACATTACCAGAAATGGTAAATTGACCGTTGAAATGGTTCCCTCTGGTTAACCATGTCATCTTATCTCTATAAATTTTTCTGTCTGTCTCTGGTTTTGTGTTTTCTTACTCTTCTTTTTTGTATCTCTGGTTAAGTTAACCATGTCTATCTTATCACTATAAATTTTTCTGTGTCTACTTTTGTGTGTTGTTCCTCTTATTTTATGTGTCTCTCATTCTTTCATACGTATCTTTTTGTATGTTTTTTTATTTCTTTTCTGTGTCTTGAGTTCTTTTCTATCGCTACGATTTAGTTCCCTTGTGGGCATTGATATTTAAGATTCCATGTAAATTGAAGTCAGGCCGCGTCCTACAGTAATTTTAGTGGTGTTATCCAACGTGCCCGTGATTCAATGAAGAGAGTAGTTGTGCTCAAATTCACTACGGATCTACATGGCCCCTATCTCCTTCTCTTGGTAATTTATCGTTCCTCCATTTTCTTGATCCTTCGGTATATGCAACATTGTTCAGAGTGAGGGTGTCGACTCTCTGTGATCCTCAAGTATGTTCTTGTTTTCAACTTATCTTGAACAAGAACTCGCTTACTGAAAGGTTAAGTGAGAAGATAAATGGAAAACGTTGAAAGGTCATGTGAGAAGAGAAATGACAAATTATTGAGAGAGGAGAAACTACTATCAATATTTGTGGAGATATAGTTTCATTACTGTACCCGGTAGTATATGTTATCTATTGGATTTTAGTGAGTACAAATCAAGAGTGACATATATTAATAGTGCATTAATAGAACTATAACTCCAGAAATATTAGTTACCATATATTAATAATGCATTAATAGAACTATAACTCCAGAAATATTAGTTACCCGGGTTCATACAAATTCATAAATGTCAGTTATACACCAACAACTTTATTGTCTATTAAAGGAGGGTTAATGCCGGTAACACCGATTGGTAAGGAACAGTGCAAATGAGGACATTGAACACCAATAGAGATTGTTGATATTGTGATATGAGAGCTAAGAGAAAAAAGAAAGAAAAAAAAAAAAAATACTAGTCAAAGAGAGACGGAAGAGGAAGACATTTTTGGGAATTTGGAGAAAAGATCGACCTTGCCATTCAAGAAAGTTGCAGAAAAAACTAAAATCTATAGCGATATCATGGACGGAGGCTAAGGAACAAATAATGCAATGTATGTTTTAGCCGACCTAACCTGGTTGCAATTTCAATTCTACTCAGGCCTTGGCCTGAAAATTTTGTTGGCAAAAAGTCTTAAAGTTAGTTGATAATGGAATTATCTGTACACTACTTTAAGTCAATAGCAACGGTCTTTCAATCTTCTCATAACATTATTATATCAATCTTATCTTATGCTAATTTTGGCATAAGTTTATGTTTTTCAATGCGAAAAATATGTCGATTTTTTCCAGCATACCTAATAGAGTGGCATGTTTACATGGTAACATTTCCAGCACGTCTATGTTTGGGAGAAATTTCCAAGGTTCAATAATACCTTGTCACCTAATAAGCTCCTATGACTTGAGGGAAAAGATCCTCTCCGACTACTAGTTCATAAAATGCTAGTTTTCTAGAATGTAGAATGTAATATTCAATTTGGAAGTGGAATTTTATTAAAATATAATGACATGCCAACTTTCTAGAATATAGTATGTGGCAGATGATATTAATTTGGAAAATTAATATTTATTTCATATCTATATCTATATCTATATATATATATATAATTATAATATGATGCCATCTTTCTTTATGTAATATTATAGAAAGTGATATTTGTTTTTGAATTTTCGAAGATTTTTATCACAAATTTAATCTTGGTTATTGATATTTAGAGAAACTAATAGGTAAGAGAATAGAGAATCACAATGCATCCAAAAGCATGTACACTCTTTACCCAGCCAACCTTCCACTTCCATGACAGATTGTTGACACTCCAAGATGCCTGCAAGCATAAAGAAGAGGAGGAATTCAAATCGTCTCATCTCCCTTAACACTAGTGAATGAATGTGACCGCACCATGTCAAAATCAAGGACAGATAGAATATGAGATAAAATCAAGAGGCTCTCCAGGTGAGCCAACCTTCACTTGGAGAATGCATAAGCACTTAACACACTTCATTCAATCAAAGTCTCACACATTAGTTGGGTGGTTTGAAACACTCCCTAATTAATAGGATCCTAGACCTAAGTAGAGGATCTCAATCCTAACTTACAATGACAAACAACCAAATACATTAACATAGAAAAGACTAGATTTCTCCATTAATCCAACTCTCCCCCTTAATGGAGAAATTCACCCAAAGTCATGTATTTCCTTCCTTGGGTTAACATAGGCCACTTGATGTGGTTTGTCTTGACCATTGGTGATAGATAACACTCCATGGAGTGCAAGATTACTTGAAGCATTACTTCTAGTATCAATCATCTGAGCGTGAGAATCTTTCCACCCACACAAGGTTCTATCTGATTCCATTTTCTCCTTGTGGGTCATCTCATTAAAGTCAATTCTCGTTATTATTAAGGATGTATAATATGATTTATTTTGTCCCCTGTAGATTACTTTGGAGCTTTGAGATGGAAAAGATTGAGATGATGATTGGCTTTGATAAGAATTGTTAGTTCCATTGAAGACACTTATGTTTCCTCTTTGTCTCTATTGTGCTCTTAGTTCTGTGTTTCCCTCATTATCATCTGGATCTTGAACAATAGGTTCATGACTCAAGTGTTTACACCCTTCTTCATGAACCACTAGTATCTCTTCAATTGCAGAAACCTGTTGAGGAGATTGTGGCTCATGATACTTCTGGTCATTAATAAAACCATATTGTTTGTCAGAGAATTCTTTTCACTAAAAAATACTACCCAAGCTGAAAATGCCTCCAAATGGCCACATGAAAAAGACATCATCTAAAGGATCAATGTCAAAGACGTCTAAAAATATCAACATATTGACAACGCCACTTATTTCACCCCAAATCTATTTCCTAGACGCCACACACACATGATATGGCAACAATTTTGCACCAATAAAACCGCCTCACAGATCCAACGACTGACTTTCTATAGTACTACTCCTTGACTCTTTCACAACAAAATAGTTGACCTAGTTCACCCTGGCCCCACACAACACATTTCTCAGCACAACTTTTCCCTACACGCTGGATAGATTTGGCATATGATCCTACCACGGTTGCATGCTCCAATGATCTTTGGTGTTGTAATTTCAATTACACAATAATTCAACAAGGGTAAAACAATGTGCTCACTAATGCCACATAATAACACTCCACTTACCATATAAAGCACAATGTTTTTATCCCATACAAAGCACTCTCTTGGCACTCAGCTCCTTGCACTACCCATTGTTGGATCACACCAATAAACTCAGTACAATGCAAAATAGGCTCTTTCAAACTCACACTACACTCCACAGGCAACTCCACACAGATGATTCAGTTTCATTGCATAGGCTCGAAGGGGCCTGGAAATTTTCTCGCTTCTCTTTCAAAAAACACTATGCAGCCTCTTCATTACTCTCTTCTGTAGAGCCTCTACACGCTCAGAGCGCCTACTCTTCTTTGAGTGGGCTTTACTCAAATGATATGGTTCACCTTAGCTCGGCTTCTAGCTTGACAATCGCATGCTCAAACCACATACAATCCAACACACATAGTTCCATACTACTCCAGGCAACTTGATGTAATATAATGATGAAGAATATCACCACAATTGTGCAATGACTACACCTCAATGCTATCAAAGCTGCACATTGAGCAAAACTCACAGTGATCTTTCATCCAAACATAGGTGTACAAGTAAAAAACTGATGAAGACCAACTCTAATGACAACATGAAGCAACTCATGCACCTCATATCATGATATGGCATAAAATAACATCAGTGGCAGTGTCGACGACCTCGAATGCCTTCGTCCAAAACTGTTGAAAGGTTAAACTTGAAAATGTGGCAGATCCACCCCCATTGGACTAGTGCACTCCTTCACACTCAACAATATCCAATCTTCTTCAATCACACTACTGTAACACACTAGCTCAAATAAAACACACACGTTCACCAGAAACAAAGGGAACTGAACCAGAGAGCCACGAATCTCCACTAATAAGTTAACCCTCTTTCGAATCCTAGGTAGCAGCTCATGCTTTCCAATAGCTCCAACGATAAACAAACACACACAGTGCTTTTAGTATCGAGCAACTTTCCTCATAATTCGGGCTCTCTTCATTCAATCAAAATAGACCATAGCCTCATCTTCACAACTTTGATCAATTGTCCTCAACACGCAACTCGATCTAGCTTTGATGCCATGTTAAGATCAAGGAGACACAAAATATGAGATAAAATCAAGAGACTCTCTAGGTGAGCCAACCTTCACCTGGAGAATACCTAAGAACTCAACACACTTCATTCAATCAAAGTCTCGTAGATATAAACTCACACATTGGTTGGGTGATTTCAACCATTCCCTAAATAATAGGATCTTGGACCTAAATAGAGGATCTCAATCCTAACGTACAATGATAAATAACCAAATACATTAATATAGAAAAGACTAGATTTCTCCATTAATCCAACTCTCCCCCTTAATGGAGAAATTCACCCAAAGTCATGTTTTTCCTTCCTTGGCTTAACATAGGCCACTTCGTGTGGTTTGTCTTGATCATTGGTAATAGATAACGCTCCATGAAGTGCAATCTTAATTGAAGCATTACTTCTAGTATCAACCATCTGAGCGCGAGAATATTTCCACCCACACAAGGTTTTATCTAATTCCATGTGCTCCTTGTGGGTCACCTCATTAAAGCCCATTCTCCTTATTATTAAGGATGTAAAATATGATTTATTTTGTCCCCTGTAGATTAGTTTTGAGCATTGAGATGGAAAAGCTTCAGACATTGATTGGATTTGATAAGAATTGTTAGCTCCATTGAAGACACTATTATTTTCTCTTTGTCTCCATTGTGCTCTTAGTTCTATGTTTCCCTCGTTATCATATGGATATTGAACAATAGGTTCATGATTCAAGTGTTTACGCCCTTCTTCATGAACCCCTTGTATCTCTTCAATTGTAGAAACATGTTGAGCTAATTACGTCTGATGATACTTTTGGTCATTAATAAAACCATATTGTTTGTCAGAGAATTCTTCTGACTCAAAAATAATACCCAAGCTAAAAATGCCTCCAAATGGCCACATGAAAAATACATCATCAAAAGCATCAATTTCAAAGACGTCTAAAAATACAGACATATCAACAACGCCGCTTATTTCACTCAAAATTTATTTCCTAGACCACACACACATCTAATACAACAACAATTTTGCACCAATAAAACCGCCTCACAGCTCCAACAACTGACTTTCTATAGTACAACTCCTCGCCTCTTTCACAACAAAATAGTTGACCTAGTTCACCCTGGCCCCACACAACACTTGGCTCAACACAACTTTTCCCTACACACTCACTAGATTTGATATATGCTCCAACCACGGCTTCACGCTCCAATGCTCTTTGGTGTTGTAATTCCAATTACACAATCATTCAACAGGGGTCAAAATCTATGCTCACTAACACCACAGAATAAACACTCCACATACCATATAAAGCACGATGTTTTTATCCCATATAAAGCACCATCTTGGAACTTAGCTCTTTACACTTCCCATGGTTGGATCGCACCACAAAACTCGGTACAATGCAAAATAGGCTCTCTCACCCTCGCACTACACTCCACAGGAAGATCCACACAGATGCTTTAGTTTCAGTGCACATGCTCAAGGGGGCTAGAAATTTTCTCGTTGCTCTTTCAGAAAACACTACACAACCTCTTCTTTGCTCTCTTCTACAGAGCCTCTGCATGCTCACAGCACCTACTCTTCTATGAGTCAGCTCCTCCCTAACGATCTGGTTCACCCTAGCTCAGCGTCTAGCTCGATAATTGCATGCTCAGACCGCATATAGTCCAACACACACAGTTCCACATTGCTCCAGGAAGCTCGATATAATCTAATGATGAAGAATATTACCACAATTACGTAATCACTACACCTACACACTATCAAAGTTGCACCAACAACAAAACTCACAGTAAGCTTTCCTCCAAACACAGGTATGCAAGCAAAAAATTGATGAAGGCCAACTCCAATGACAACACAGAGCAACTTGTGCACCTTAGATCATGATATGACATGCAACAACAGCAGTGGCAGCGTCGGTGACCTAAAATTCCTTATCCAGATCTCTTGAAAGGCTGAACTTGACAATGTGACAGATCTACTCCCAATGGACTAATGCATTCCTTCACACTCAACAGACTCCAATCTTGTTCAATGACACTATTGTAACACACTAGTTCAAATGCAACACACACGTTCACCAGAAACAAAGGGAATAGAACCAGAGAGCCACGAATCTCCACTAATAAGCTAACCCTCTTTCAAATCTTAGGCAGCAGCTCACGCTTTCCAACAGCTCAAATGATAAACTAATACACATAATGCTTTCAATATTGAACAACTTTACTCATGATCTGTGCTCTCCTAATTGAAGCAAAACATACCATAGCCTGATATTCACAACTCAGATCAATTGTCCTCAACACGCAAGTTGATCTAGCTCTAATACCATGTTAAAATAAATGAGACACAAAATATGAGATAAAATCAAGAGGCTCTCCATGTGATCCATCCTTCACCTGGAGAATACCTAAGCACTCAACACACTTCATTCAATCAAAGTCTCATACATATAAACTCACACATTAGTTGGGTGTGTGAACCACTCCCTAAATAATCAGAGATTGGACCTAAATAGAGGATCTCAATCCTAACGTACAATGACAAACAACCAAATACATTAATATAGAAAAGACTAGATTTATCCATTAATCCAACTCATAAAACAAAATTGTTTATGTGTTGTGCATGAATGTAAAAAAGTGTTATGTAAAGTCACTTTAACATTGAGAAAGTTGGTGAAACTCACTTGTGCATAAATGTAAGCACATCAAACAAAAGTAATTATGTTGTGGGGTGCATATATGTGACCACATCAAACAAAATGTAATTATTTTGTGCATAAATTAAGAAAAAGAGTAGTTTTTTGGTCAAATTGGCTACAATGTTACATAACAACTTGCGTCAAAAAGGTCTTCACGAGGGAAGGAAAATTAACCGTTCAAACACATTAAAACTTCAGAAAGCAATATACTTCAATATGAATAACATTGTTTTTTAATTTCATATTAAAAGACTATGGAAATTGGTCAAATATGTTAAAACTTCACTTAACAATGTACATCATAAGTTTTTCCATGGAAAATAACTTGTTCAAATATGTTAGAGATTAACATCAATATATAATTATGTTTTTATTTTTTTTTAGTGAAAGGAAATAAATTTTCCTATTGAGTACAAATTGTATTATTATTAATAATAAATATGTGACACCGGTAAAAATATGTATTTAGTATTTAAAAAAGGTTTTCATATTCTTTGAGTTATTGTGTAACTCATTTTTTTCCTATTGTATTCCATGCTTACATTTGGTATACATGGTGTGTACTCTAGATTCTTATGATATATTAAGGTTTTTGAAAAATAACATTGGGTTTCATAACATATGATCTTTAGTTTTCACTCTTCAAGTGTGTCATATTTGCAATTTTCCTATATTTTTGTTTTTTTTAGAATTTTCAAATATGTAAATTTGTTGGGAGTCGAAAGAGACATAACAAAGTACCTATCATAAAAAAAATTGATTGTAATTTGCTATACCTTTCAAGTTGTAAGATGTGGAAGTTAGAGTCGTTTTTACTAGTCTAAAACTAGTATCAAACATGTGCTTCGATTCCAAATGTTAAGTAAAGATATTTAAGATATTAATAATAAACCTAGAGCACACATAATGTACTTGAAATGTGACAATCAAGCATAAATCCACCATAGATAAGAGAGATGAGTTACATAACAAATCCCTAAAGAATAGGAGAAACTCCAAATACTCTAATATATTCATATATCACAATCACATGTTTCTTAATTATAACTATACAATCTCTCTATATACATATTTACACATTACATATATGGCCATTTTATTGTACCAACCACTAGTATATATATACTTATTTCATTACACATACATTTAAACTTATATATGTCCCCACTACTCCAAATGCACTATTAAATCATTGAGATAACTAAGGTACTTCACCATATTTTGATAGATATATTATTCTCTGTGGTGGGTTCATATGGAATCTTTGTTTAGTAGTGGAATAGACGATTAACTTGAAGCCCAATCTACAATAACTTACTAGCTAAAATTAAGGCCGAGATTGATGAAATTTACTTTCTAAAACATGATTCCAACTTTAAGGTTGAATCCATGATCATATATTTTATTAGATTAGGTTTTGTAAAATTCCTCAAGGCATGCTTCTATGGTTCACATGATGTTTCTCTATTATCCGCAATTATCCATAACCTTGATGAAGTTCAACCCTTAAAATTATTGGTTCAATCAATAATCACTTAAGTTTTAAAGCCACTAAAAGATTCATTCTTCAAAAGAGTTAAATATTAAGCAACACTCCAAGTATTTCATAACAATTCCCATGATTTTCTCTTCAAACAATCCCTTCCTAGGCATGACTAAGTTGTGAAAAGTAAGTTGACATGGCAGTCCTAATGCACCAAAGGATTAGTAAACTCAGCAAAAAACCAAATCCATTAGCTAAAAATTACTCAAATAAATACTAGCAATTAAATCTTAACAACATACTTTCCTCCATAGGGGCCAAAAAGGAAATCAAGACCTAATGGCTAAGTAGGTTTTCAAATACACAACAATGATAGAGCCATCGTTTGTGTAACACAAGTTTCAAAGAAGGGTGTCAATGCTAACTATAACTTCTAAGCATTTTTATGTGTAAGTTGAGTGTTGAAGTGGTGTTATATGTTGTTTTGAGTATTTTACCAAATAGAATATGTGTGGGAAGAACTTTGTATGTGGAATGGTTGACCTATGGACCGAAAGAAAATAGGTTTTTGAAGCAACTTGGCATGGCTTATGGCATCTAGGTTCTACAGGGCTTGAGATACATTAAGATTAATATATAAACTAAATACACAAAATCTAGTTGGTAACTTAAGTTACAAGGCCATGTTGGATCATGGAATATTCATGGTGCACATGAGATACAATATTAATGACAAATGAATGGATATTGTGGTATATTGTGGTTGAAAAATTCATGTAACGCCAACCATAGAGGATGGAAAATAACTTAAAACACACTAAGCATGGAGAGAAGCATATGATTAGGAAATGTAAGTCAAACATACTCACAAAGTATTTGATGGAATGCATCAATGACATGGTGGTTTCATTAGTGAGATGAAGCCATGGAAATCAAGTTTGGAGAGGAAATCATGAGGCTCAAGTCATGTCAGGACAAGAGGATGGTGGCATAAATTTCGGGGGGGTGGGAATTGTTATAATGGTGTCAAATTTCTAAATTACATGTAAATGGGTATACTGCTCTAGGACCAGGTAAGGCATGCGTATTGATGGGAAATTATCGATAAAGTCTAGTTGTTGTAGTGTTTTATTCTCAAAGATGTATGAAAGGAACCCACTTAAGATTGTGGATGAAAAACAATATCAACAATATAAATGGTTACTAAAAATTCTAGATCTAGAACAACTCATAAAAACAAAACCTGCCAAAATTCTGATCTATGCCACAATCATATTTAAACAGTAGAAGGAAATAGTAATAACTCTAGTCATCCAATGGAGACTAGATATACAAAGAATAGATTTTGTTATAACACCTATGAAGGGAAAAATTAAATGTTACCAATCCCCCTCTATGGGATGGGTTCTTTCCTATCCTCAAGCGTCTTCAGCGTGTGTAGAGTCTCTCTCCTCTATAATGTGTAAACCCAACAAAAATATTGTGTGAGACAATGAAAATAATCAAAGTTACAATAGTGAGTGAAACAATGAAAATAATAAAAAGTGAATAATGAATGGAAAACCCTTCTATTTATAACAAAATATTGAGTTATAAATAAATAAATAAATGATTTATTTATCATCTCAAGGAATTTGTTAAGGAATAATAAACAAATAAGGATTTATTTAATTATTTCTAAGGGATATAGTCAAATTTGACAATGAATAATAATTAATTAGTGATTAATTAATTATTCTTAGAGAAAATTAATATAATTAATGATTTATCTGTTTATTTTTCATGATTGGGTCAAATATGACAAAGAATAATTGAGCAATGGCTTAATTAATTATTCCTAGAAGAAAATCAAATAAATAATGATTTATTTAATTATTCTTCATGAGTTTAACTATAAATTACTTAACAAATGTGGGTTATTAAGTAACTTCTCATAGTGAAAGCAATTTTACTATGGTAAAATTGGCTTTACATGGTGTATTTCGATCCATCTAGTAAATTAGGCTAGATGATCAACTTTTTGGATATAACACTAGTGTTAGACTAGGTTGATGGGAGGGCATGTAGATACCTTATATATAAAATTTGAGGGGGGTAAGGGCTAGAGGTGAGTGGTGCTAACCAAGGAAAATTTTAAGGATGAAAATTTGTCTTAAAGTTTAGAAACCTTGGCGAATCTTACTTGTCCCCAAATTGCAAATTATAAAATGTTTGTTGATATATTTGTAAAAACATGCAAATTTATAATAGTTTTCCAAATTTTTAAGTTAAAAGAATTTTGTACTATAAAATTTGAGCAAATTTAGAAAAAATGGAAATTGGCGAATCTTTTTTTAGAATAAACATGGAAAATTAGCCCATTTGTGAATATTAGCCCCTCCAATTTCCATGGTGCTAACTCACTTGGCCAATTTGGTCAGATTGGTCAAGGAAACCCCAAGTGAAAGTTTAAGGGAGGAGTTTTAGGTAAAGTTGATTGGGGGAAAGAGTTAAAGTTGATTACGTTAAATGGTAGTGGTTTTGGGCATGTGTTTTAGCATAGACATAGTTTTATTCCCACATAATTCATGTAATTAACCCTCAAAAAGGCTACATGAAAACTCTATTGTAATAGCCTAGGGAGGTACTAGAGTACTGACCAATGGGTTGACTGGTACTAGAGAACCAAGTCCTAAACTAGCCATCATGGTGAAAGGATAATTACCCTTAGGGACAAAGGAACTCCCAAAATCATGACTTCCAATGGGATTGTACCCAGCACTAGAAGGAATACCTCCCAATGCAAAATCACTATTGTAATCTGGAAACCTATGGAACAATGGCATTAGAAGAGATATTTCCCCAAGTAAATTAGCTCCTTTGAAGGATTAAAATAATATAGAGAATGGAATTACTATAAACATAGAAGTACCTTAAGGATTAAAATTTCCCTTGAAAATAATATTGCCCCTAGACAAACTATGGACAAACATAAATCTCCCCTAAAATTTTGCCAAAAATGGCTAACCCATAATAGAGATTGAGGCCTTAGGGATATATGAACAAGGTGGAAACCATTTAGATCGCATGGGTTAGCTCAAGTTTTCCCCCATTCCCTGAAAAAAATATGATGGAGGAAGGGACACAAACAAACTTGGAAGAATTTTTGGGATTATCACTAGAAATTGTTAGGATACCCCATTATAAGGACAAGGGTGTAGTTGAAATTGAGGTAGTGGGCCCTATCACACTGGAAAGTGGTAAGGAATACATGACAAGTGACACTAGTGATGTGGATAGAGATGAGGGACCCATTTCCCCCATGGTAGAAGCACCAGTCTCACCAAGCATTGTATGAGAACAAGGAAAAAGGTTGTTTTGAATAGAAGCTCAAGTATACAAGTACAAGGTTGATAGGGTTAGTTAAAGGTTAGTTGACATTTGGTGACATATTTAATCTAAAACTTCAAAAATGACCATGTATTCCCCCTCAGAACCAAGCCTCCGCGCCTCCCCCCCACCAATTTGGGTTCAATATAAGTCCTCTGATACTAGATTTATCCTACGTCTTTGAGGTGGTGCACTCTTCTATTTAAGAGAATGGTCTAACATTCTTCAAGAATGATGGATATTTTGGTCATCCATAATGAATAAATGTTTCTTATTTAATCAATTAATTTTAGACACCCCTATGCCCAATTGCACTCGAACCAAACAACACACACTATAAAGTCCCTAAAATATTTAACAGACAAACCAAGTAAAAAAAAGGTACATCTTGAAAGCTAAGATGTTTGGGGTGTTGAAACCCCTAAGTACCTTGGAATAATAAAGGGATGAAGAAAAAGTTACCTCAACCTCCCTATATTAAATTAACCAGTGGAAGAGACCTTGATCAAACTAAGTTAATCCAAATTTAAACAGGAACGCAAAAAATTACACATATAACCATAAATACAGAGATGAAGAAGAAATAACACTATCTTTCATTAATATCAAATAATGAAATATGCTTACAAACATAATATAAAAGAGACTATCTCGAGCGATGGTAGCTTATCTCTGAGAAGAGATGTGGTGGCTACATGCCTCTAAACTGAGTTACAATGAGGCTCACAACCCTTTTTATTTTTGAACAAGAAGAGAAAAACCTAAACAACCAAAACCCTAACCCGAGGAGATGTAACACCAAGATTTTATGGGCCTTCTTGGGGTTATTTGGGCAACCAACTTCCCGGGGTCGTAACTGGGTCATATTATCTTCGTTTGACGTGCATGATACCCCATTGGAAATATCTCTCCCAGGATGACAACTGAAAATGCAATTTCAATGAAATCTCTTAGAGGAATATTGCCAAAAAACATCGTTTAAAGCCTCAAAATGGCCTTGGAAGTTCAGGACCTAAAAAACTGCCAAAAATATTTACTGTGCTACAATTAAGGAAAATGAAAAACTAAAAGAAACAATGGTGGGGGTCCATGTGGAATAGGTGGGTGGCCACCAATATCCACCTGGATCATAGGTGTCACCCTCTAGGGGCACTAATATGGTGATTGACACCTGCCTCAGTTACCATTGGGACTTCCCATACACAGTCACCTTGGTAAGAGCCCTAGGTGATAGGCCACTCAGATTACCACTTCACAATTAAATGAATGGCATGACACTTGTGATGAGAACCATATGTGTAGGAAAGATAACTAAGCCTGAAATCTACTAAGAGATTTCTTAAGAGAAGTCATACACCTCTAAAAGAGATCCCCTTGTAACACACACAATTCAATGGACACTAATACATTTGGTACTGGGGATGTCACTCCATAGGCTCCCGTTGGGATTGTGTACTTAAATCCTCTATGAGAGGACCTTTCCAGGAAGCATCTAATGTGAAAATGGATTTACACTCTTTAGTGGATCTAGTATTAATTTTATATCCTTCAAGAGTGTTGTCTCCAAATCCTACTCCAAGGTTTTACAACCCTAAGTTACTGCTAGTTTTCTATAACCAAAAATGTATAAACAATTTTTTTTATGCTTTATTTTAGGATTTTGATTACTCAGGGGTATAAGGTGCAACTGAGATGATGTGAAAAAGACTCACTTACCAATCCTAATGCAAGTAAAAGGAGTGAAAATTCATGTTTCTAATTAGATGAAAAATATCTAAGGGTAGAGGATGCCTTTTCGTTTTTCCAAGTGACAAATTAAACTTCACATTCACTCATAATGATCACCTTTAAATCCACCAAATTCATAGCAAAAATAGATCCACTAAATAACTTGTACAAAAAAAACACACTTAAACAATGCTAAAGCAAGAGCATCAAACACTCAAAAACTCAAAACAAAGTATTTGCAAATAAAAATCCAAAAATATGGCTTATTAGACTTAGATAAACACTAATCTCAAATTCAAAGAAAGTTTTAATTCATACATTAATTTAGGCAGACAACAAGCGTAAACCTACAGTGATCTATGTGGGAAAACAATCTCAAACACAAGAAAAGGGATAAAGACCTAAAATTCCACACAACTTTATTTTATTTGTAATATTCTAAATCAAAACAACAAAATACGATTCAATCAGATTAGATCATGCTCACAATGTCAAAAAAAATAATCAAAATATTTGTCATCAAACTAGGGAACCAACGTAAAGCATCTCACACAAACTAGTTCAAGGGACAAGATGTAATCAGATCTCTTGAAGGGGAGAATATATGAATCATATCTAACCCCCCACCGATAGTAAATTACATATGTATGTATATAGATCAAATTTCAGCAAGAAAAAAATAGATTGAGTAGAAAATAAAATAACGAAATAAAAAAAATACATAAAATTAGAGTAAATTTTTTCAAAGAAAATTGGTTACACAATATATCTCATAAATATAACATGTTGCATCGAAAGAAAGCTAAGAAATTTTTTGATACAATGGTTTTGATCTAATGTAAAAAATAGTTTGATATTAAAAGATATTATGAAAATAAAGATTTTGCATCACCATCACAAAGAAATTAAACAATTACTTGAGTTTCAATGAGTCATATCTTCCTCATTTGGACCCTGTTTTAGGTATAAAAACAAAAATTCAACTGAAGTTTTGAGGAGAATTCAATTATATAGTTTTTTAATCAAAATTTGGTATTGAAAGTCATAAAATTTGATCTAAAAACTACAACCTATTCCATCCTCCTTTTTTTTAATAACTTTAAAAACAAACTTGGATCTAAAAAATCAGGGGAAGTCAATATAGAATGAAATAAAAAATAAATAAAAATAAGGATAAATAAAATAGATAGCATTCAATACATAAATATTTAGAAATTAACCAAGCCAAGAAATATAGAGAAAAGAAGGAGAACAAGTTCACTAAGGATTTCTCCCAGTGAGCTAAGTCCAACTAGGAACTCTCCCACTATAGTGGAATGGAAAATAGGCTTATAACACCACATGTTATGCCAAAAAATGAAGTTGTTAAACAACTGATCCTCATGATTAAGGATGGGTTAGTTTTTGTTAGGGTTACTGGTTATTAGAGTCCAAGAAGACTCGGAAACTGAATCAACGATTTCACTATGTATTTATATGTACATTGTGTTTATCATTCCTTGAGATCAATATTTAACATAGATTTCAGTTTGGTTTCCAATTTGTTATATAACAATGGTATCAGAGCGGAGGTTAATCTACTCTATTGGATATATCTATGGCATGCTCGGTTGAAACATATAGGGATTGTGATCCAGGTGGCTCCAGAAATTCTCCAAATTCAGAAATCAAAGTTGTTGGATTGAAGTGAAACTAGGTTCAAGTTGAAGATCTTGTCGCAATATTTCCAAAGGTATGAACGACACCTCAATTTGAGTTTGTATGTGAAAGTTATGGAAAATAAATTTTTTGATCAAACTAGGCCCATTGACAGCCACTAACTAGGTGGCAATTTGGCACTTCATGGTAATGGAATCTGACGATGTGGTACACAAAAATATCGTCACCATGACTATCTGCAGTCAGTGTGGGTCCATCATAACTTATACTGTCCTCCTAAGCAAGTCTCACACCTCAGCTCTTTAAGTCAAGCTTTGAAAATGAGAGAAAGACATTGAAAATCAATAAAAGCTCTGGTTCCGCACTTTCTCTTACTGTCACCTGCGGGCCCTCACTCTTTGTTTGTGTCATCTGCATATCTGCACGCTCTGTCTGTAAAGGGGTGGGTGCGTACCCCTATGAAAGTCAAAAGGCACAAAGTTTATCTTAAAAAACTCACTTTGGGTTAATTCTAGAGGATTCTAGAAGGAATTTTGACGTGGATTGTTCACTCTGAGGTGGTTCATGCATCCCAAAAGAGAAGGAGCTAATCCCTTGACTAAAGGAGCTATCCCTTTGAAGGAGGGCTTTATCCCTTTAGAGGAGGACCTAGTAACTTCCCTCCATTGCACTATAAATACAGGCATTGGGGTGAGGACTAGGAAGGTTAGAAGCTAAAGGTTTTGAGGGTAAATGCTGGTGAAATTAGGACTTCCTTTGTTGAGCTTGAGAGGAGAGATCACACACCTCTTGGTTCTATTTGGGAGTGAGTGAAGCTTGTCAAAGTAGGGGAGAACTCTTGCTGGACCCTGGGAGGAGCTTGTACAGCATCAAGGCACAAGTTGTAAAGTTCTTCTTCTTTTGAATTAATGCAACCAAACTCATTTTTCTCAACAAGTATCTCATGTTATTTGTTTCATGGACTCCTTGACTTTCATGTTAAATATGTTTTATGCTAGTGGCTTTTCAGGTGCTATTTAATTTGTTTGCCTTGTTTGTGTTTGCAGATTCACGAAAAGGAGCTCATTTGGATCGAAGGAGCGAGGGCATCCACAAGCTTGCGTTGGACCTAAGGTAGGCCCTAAAAACACTTATTTGCCATTGTTTATTAAAGCATATTTAGAGAAAGATAGTGTCTGGTTGGTTTGCTTGTCATTAGGTCTTCCTTAGATTCTAGGAAGGTCTATCTTGTCCGCAAGATCGACTCATTCCGTGTGACAAAATGGCGACTCCACTGGGGAACTTGATTGTTTTCCTTGTTTATGCTTTGACCTGAGAAACTGTATTTTTTGTTTCTGTTTTTGACTTGATGATTGTGGGATTGGGTGAATTTAGTTAATTTTGAGTTAGTTTTTATTTTTCATAGTTTTGGGAGAGGCACACACCCTCTGAGTTAAGCACAGTGCATACCTGTACGCATTTTTGCTTTGTGCATAGAGCGTGAATGCACCTGTGTAAATAGGCTTCCTGCATACCCTGTCAAAATTTTGAGAAATTTTAAATTTTTCTCTTTTTTATCAGTTTAGAATTTGTTTATAAGTTTTAGTCACTGCCTAGACCTGCGTGTACCCTGTCAAAAACTTTCCTTGGTTTAATTTCGCTAGTGTTAGGGTTTTAGGTGAAATTCCTAGGAGTTTTTCTTGTTGGGCTTGTTTTTAGTTTTGGTTGTGTAGTGGCTCTGAGCTTAGAAGCTGTAGGGACTTCAGATCACCTTAGTGTCTACCAGCCTTCTAATGAGTCTGACCATGTATGAAATCTCCCCTTGTTGAGGATTCCGCTTTGTGTTTTCTCATTTCAAAACTTCGAAAAGCTTGTGTTTCAAAGTTTGGATTTTCATTTTTAAAAAAGAAAACGAAAGATTGGTTGTTTTTTGACTAATTGTGATTCTGCATAAATTAGTCCTTAACTCACATTTAGCTAAGTAAAACATCCTCAAAAAGACATCTAGTAGGCTTTAACTTCAAATAGGTTTTTATAGTTTATAGATCTCAAAGTTAGTCATTTCAATAGTTTTGAGTGTTTTATCAAAAATATAAAAGAAAATCTCTTTTGGAAAAATTTTGCTTTTTGTAGTGTTTGAGTGCTTCAAAAAGAAAAGGGAAATTTTTGTGGAATAATTAGTTGTCTCGTTTTTAGTGCTTTGGAAAGGAAAAAGCTCTTCTTTTAATTTGTTTGATTAAGAAAGATTTGTGTTTACAAAGTATTTGCATTCTCAAACTCTTTCTTAGTTTAGAAGTTCATCGAAGAGAAAAAGATTGTTTAAATCATCTTAGGTGCATTTTTAGTGATTTTGAGTCGAGTCTTCATACCACGAGTTTCATCTCCACACCTTTTGACATAAATAAAAACCAATAAAAATAACGCTTAAAGTAAAATTCATCTAGTAACTTTTTATTTCTAGGGCTCTGATACACCAACTTAGCTTAGGCTAGTGTCTTGGAGTAGGAGAGTAATTAACTCTCCAAGACAGTCAAAACAAACAAGTAGCTATATCTTGTGGTGGGAAGAAATCCAATTGTTGCATTTATGCTCTGGGAAAGCTCCTCTTAAAGGAGAAGCACGAAATCGTGTCCGAACCAATGTGTGAATCAGTCCTTCCTCATTGGGAATGACACCAGATATTCACGTATTAAAAATGGTAAACCTCAGATTAACCATTGTCGAGGAGCCTGGGGTCACTTGTTGGTAAACCTTGGATTACGTCAAGGAGTCTTCAAGGGGATTGAGCTTGCTACTCTGCGCTTGCATGCGTATCGGATCGTAGACTATTCCCCCAGGTGTATTTGTCTCAGTTGGTAACCTTAGTGGCCATATTCTTTAGGATTCTTCCTGAGGTGACAGTGGTGGGAAGATCCCACTGTACCTGAAGCAGACATTAGCTAGACTCACTTGGATTTTCTAGGGGGGTTCACTTCACTCGAGACTGTTAAGTGGAGGAACTTGTGCCAGTCTATTCATTAAGCAGGTTGCTGGGGTAACTGTTCCAACCGCCTTTTCTGTATTGAACTCTGCGACATTGGACTTCATCACCAACTAGTGTTTTCAGTATGGAAAGTTATTGTTTGTGTGTGTTTGATCTCCTAGATTCTTTAGGCGTGTGATTCAGATTTGTTTGGTTCTTTAGAGACTTTAGGTGCTTTTCATTGAGATTTTACTTTGATTGCGTGTGAAGTAGTTAAAATTTTTTAACTGTGGCTGAATTACCAAGGGAGTCCCGTAGACATCGGGGCCAGTCTCTTGAGATTGTAAACGTGGCTGAGTTACTAAGGAAGTCCCGTAGACTTCGGGGCCAACCTCCTGAGGAAGTACCGAGCCAGCTTGAAGGCTTGAAAGTCCTCGTAACTCCTAGAGACAGTAGAGTTGGGTCACCTGAAGAAGGAGAATCTTCTTTGATAATACATCCTAATTTTCAAACACCAGTGGTAGAGTATAATCCACAGTCAGTGTCTGTTTCCGAAATTACTGGTAGCTTTTCATCTACTAGTGATATAGGTGAGGAACCTGAAATATCCGAGCCTGAAAGTGAATTTGTTGCTACTCCGACATCGGGGTTTGTTTCTCCAACTTCTAGTGGTCCTGGTTCACCTAGGGTAGAAAGAGTAATTACCCAAGATCTTCCTTCTGGTTTGATAGCTATTGAAGAACTTGCTACTCCAGAGGAAGAAGTAGGCATCCCTATCCCTGAAAATCAACCTGTTATTGAGCTAAGGGAGTGTGAATCAATTTTTTACAGTCCTCCTCGGAGCAGTTCGTGGTATCTTTCTTTGAGTAATTTTTTAGAAAGCTCAGGGTTAAGTTTTTCACCACCTCGTGCTTCTTATCACCCAACACCTAGAGGTTTTTATACTCCCGTAAATATGTCAGGACAGTCGTCCATGTTTACTTAATCGCTCGAATCTTTTTTGTACGGTGGTCCTTCTATTCCCTCTAGGTATCAGTCTATTTCTGGTACTTTTTTGGGAGCATCTCCTCAACCCATTGAGCAAGGGTTATTAACTGGAAGCAATGGTAATAAGCTGTTGAGCGTAGAAGACATTCTCATGATGTCAGGTTCTATTCCCAATCCTCAACCTCAAGGTGGCCAGTTACCGCCTGGGGGGCAGCCTCAATTAACGCCTGGGGGGCAACCTCAAGGTACACAATTTGCATCTGGGGGGCAACCTCAAGGACAGTACATACCTACGAGACAGTACGTTCCTCAAGGTCAACCCCAGACTCAATATGTACCCCAAGGTCAACCCCAGTATCAATTTATACCTCAAGGTCAACCCCAGTATCAGTACGTGCCTCAAGAGTATCAACCCCAAGGTCAGTACTCGAACCAAGGTTTCCAACCACCTTCCGGTCAATCGTATGTTCAAGGAACGGGAAATGTACCTTTCAATTATCAATCCTACCCTCAACCTGGTTATGGTCCTCAATATTCTCAACCTTTTATGGGTCAGTACCCTGGAATGAATATAGTGTGGGATCCATCGCAAACTCAATAGGTGTTGCAGCCAAATGTACAATTGTCATCTCAAACTGGACAACTCTTAGTTTCTGGTACACCCTAGCAACCTGTCCAGTCTACCATTCAAACTTCTGTACCTTCGATAGTTTCTCAGTTTGGACCTAGTGCGCCTTGTACTCCATCCCAAACGACTGCTGCAACTGCCGCAACATCTGTTCAATCTACCCCACCTACTTCTGGAGTATCGACAGCTCCGGTTTCTACTGTTCCTGTATCTACTCCTTAGACATCTTTACCACCATCTGGATCCACAATTCAAACTTCGGTTCAGATGCCTGTAGGACAACCTGGTTCAAGTACGGTTGTCACAATTCAACCGCAATTTACTTATCAACCGTACCAGGGACAGTACCAATTCGGTCCTGCTGTGCAGTAGCCAGTCTATTAGTATCAACCGTACCCTGGGTACACTTATCAACAACCTCAACAACCCTAGTACGGTTCGGTTAATCCTGGTTTTCCGGGAGGATACAATATCCCAAATGCAATTCCTATTCCAAGTTATCCTGGATATCCTCCTCCTGGGGCTGGTCTCATGACCCAGAGTTTTAGGGACCCTAATCGTCAGTTACTATTTATCGCAACTTTGGACTTGCCTGATTTGTCACGCCTAACGAATGATCCCATTAATTATCTGCCGTTTTGGCCGCCAATGCCGAATAAGTTGCCCAGTGACACTCCTAAGTTTGAAGGTAAATCAGGAGAGGACCCGTCAAACCATGTGATGACTTACCACCTCTGGTGTGCATCTAAATCCATTTTAGATGATTCAATCCATCTTATACTTTTCCAGCGCACTCTAATTGGTCTCGCGGCCAAGTGGTACATTGAGTTACCGCGAGGCACTTTTTATAATTTTAGTCAGTTAGCTACCTCGTTTTTAACTCATTTTCAGTTGCCAGTCAGATATGACAATGGCACGGAATTGTTAACTTCGTTAAAGCAATCGACATCCACTTACATTTCAGATAATATTCATGAGTGGAGACGTCGACGGCGTTTAGTGAAGGTATTTATTACAGATCAGATTTTGGCTGAGTGGTTTGTAAAGTCTTTGTTGCCAAAGATCACTGAAGACGTAGCTAAAGCCGGAGTAGTTACTGAGGAGCAAGTAATTGCTCAAGCACAGTACCTTGACTTGATCTATACTCAGTCAAGTACGTTAAACGAGAAAATCCCCGATCTTCCCAAGCAAAATCAAATCGCTGCAGCTGCTTCAGGATCTCATGCTGCTGATGGTATGATTGGTACGGTTAACACTAAAAGTAAGAATAAGTCTTCCAAGAATTCTTCTCCTATCATAACCTTGCCCGATTCCCCAACAGGAGATTCTTCTGCGGAGATTTCCGCTGATATTCACGTTGTAGAGTCATCTACAACCAAATCAAAATCCGGTGGGAAGAAGAAAGGAAAGAAGAAGAATAAAACGGACAAAAATTCAAAGGAGAAACCTGAAAAATCGGAATCTAGTGATGAAAAATTCAAACCTCGTTATCCTTGTCTCATTTGTGATTAAGAACATTTTACAAGAGACTGGGCCCTCATCGTGCAGAGGTTGCGAAGATTGTCAAAGGTTCCCAAACTCTTGCTGTGTTGAAGGATCCTTTTCGAGCTCAAGACAGTAAGATGATAGGTTCATCCTCGAGTGCCAATGGAGAACCCATATTGATGATGTCCCATGTTAGGATTGCGACTCGATTGCAAGATTATGGTAGTAAAAGTCCTGTTGATGGTAAAGAAGCAGAATCTTCTCATTCTAATCCATCAACCTCAGCTCCCGGTTCCGATCAACTACAGATCGAGAAACCTAATCCAGACTTAGTAATCAAACCGCCCGCCAAGGGTATACTTCGAAAGTCAGCTTTCAATCCACATGCGAGAGCGGCTCAGAACTATAACATTGTTGAGGATTTAGCTGTTTCACCCTCAGCAATGTCGGCTTTGGAAGTGCTGCAATCATGTCCAGCATAGTGTAAATTACTCTTGTCGGCTATAGGAGCTATTGACGTTCAGGACTCGAACCTAATAATTTTCGATCTAGAAAATAGTACACCGCGTTTACCTCATCAACTGGCTTTCCAGATTCCAGTGATAGTCAAAAACAGGCCTATTCATCGAACTATAATTGATGAGGAAGCCTCGACGTGTATTATGTCGATACAGTGTTGGAGATCGCTTGGTTCTCCTTCACTAAATCAATCCCGGACGATTCTTAAGGCCTTTGATGGCCGTGGGTTTCATCCTTTTGGCATTCTACAAGATCCGCCTATAGGGGTTGAAGGAAAAACCGTTAATCTAGATGTGGAGGTGGTTGATGCCCCTCTAGATTACAACCTTCTCTTGGGTCGAAGTTGGTCTTACGCTATGACAGCTGTCGTTTCATCGGTCTTTCGAGCAATAAATTTTCCACATAATGGAAAGATCGTAACAATAGACCAGCTGGCTTACTTTTCATCTGACCCAACCTCTGCTGAAAGCATTCAGCATGTCGGTAAAACGACTATCCCATATAAGGATGTTGGAGTAGGACTAGTAAAAGATGCCGGTTTACTGGGAACTTTTCCTTTTCCTCCGATCAACGCATCATCTTCATTTGCAACCATTCATATGATTACATCAGACACCATTGTTTATGATGATCCTTGGATCATTCCTTCTGAATCTGAGATAGACTCATTTGGTGATGCTATGCCTTTGAGTCCATATGAAATTGCGTACGAGGCCGTGCAGTCGTTTTCCGACCCATTTTCAACCAAAATCGACTTAATGAATGTGGTCCATGAGGAATCACTTTTCACATCAAACTCAGACTCAACTATGTTTCCTGAACTTGTTCACTCTGATGAGCAAATTCGTGAAATCCTATGTGTAGATGATTTACCATGGGAAGATCTCCATCACAGATTTTCGTTTTTACCCGAGAATGATCGTTTTGAAAATGATTTGTCATCAATTTTTATGACTGAATATGTCAAGGAAGCTCATAATCCAATGAAACATCCTGATTCAGAGTTAAATTTGGGAAACATCTCTCGAACGATTCCTATTGACATTTCGGTTAAGTCTGGAATTATTGAAAACATTCATATAGGTGCCTCATGTACAGATGACGAAATTCAAATATATAAGGCCCTATTCCAAGAATTCCGCGACGTGTTTGCCTGGTCCTATGAGGAAATGCTAGGATTGATCCCGCGATTGTTGTTCATGAGATCAAGACTTACCCGGACGCTAAACCCGTCCAGCAACGTTTGCGTCAGATTCACCCGTGAAAAGCTGCTGCAATTAAAGCAGAAGTTGAAAAATTATTGAAAGCAGGTTTCATTTAACCGATCCCGTTAACAGATTGGGTATCGAATATTGTTCCGGTTAACAAAAAGCAGGGAACAATAAGAATATGCATCGACTATAGGGACATTAATCGAGCCTATCCAAAGGACAATTACCCAAATCCCTATATCGTTCAAATCATTGATGATTGTGCCAGCAGCGAAATATTCTCCTTTATGGATGGTTTTTCAGGATACAATCAAATCAATATTCTACTTGCCGATCAACCAAAAACGGCTTTCATTTGTCCATGGGGGACATTTTCTTATTGCAAATTACCTTTTGGGCTCAAGAATGCCGGAGCAACTTTTCAAAGGGCGATGTCTTATGCATTTCATGACATCAAGAACATTGTGCAACCGTATCTCGATGACTTGCCTACTCATTCATTACATCGAGCTGATCACCTCGTCCATTTACGAGCAATCTTTATGAGGTGTAGGCATTATCAGATTCGGTTGAATCCACACAAATGTGTCTTCTGTATAGAAGAGGGTCGATTGCTGGGGTTTGTAGTTTCGAAAGCCGACATTCGCATCAATCCCTCGAAGGTCGAAGCTATTGTCAAATTGCCTCCTCCTTCGAGTCTTTGCCAACTCCAAAGTTTGCAAGGGAAAGAAAACTTTTTACGATGATTCATTCCTAACTACGCCAAGGTTACAAAGGGTTTTACCTGGTTGTTGAAGCAGAATACTCCATTCTATTGGGATGAGATAGCTCAGAAATATTTTGATGCACTCAAACACGTGTTGACCCATGCACCATTGTTGCATCCTCCCAACTACAACCAGGATTACTTCTTGTATCTCGCCGCCTCTCATTCCACCATTGGGATGGTCTTAGTTTAGGAAGATGAATTCGGAACTCAACATGTGATATATTACCTTAGTCGAACTTTAAATCCAACTGAGCTAAAATACTCACATGTGGAGAAATTGGCATTGGCAGCTGCTCAAGCTGTCCAACGTTTTCGTCACTACATTTTACTATGTAAAACTACAGTAATTTCGGATTGCAACCCTATGATCTACATTTTGACAAAGAAATTGCTAGGGGGAAAGTACTCTAAATGGATCGTTATCCTGCAGGAGTTCGACTTGGAATTTTAGAAATCCAAGTCTAAGAAATCTTTAGTTTTTGTGGAGTTGATGTGTGACTTCCCGCGTGCTGACACGGAAACTGTGGCGGAGGAGCCCATTGCAGACGAATCCTTGTTTCTAATTAGTACTTTAGATCCGTGGTATGGGGATATCATCGTTTATCTCCAGACCCAATCCTTTCGGCTAGAAATTTCAAGGTCAGAACGTCGGAAAATTCGATTCCAGTCCCAACAATTCAGGATTATTGGAGATACTCTTTATCGCCGTGGGGCGGACTCTGTTTTTCGACGTTGCTTAACTCACGAGGAAGCTGAAAGGGTTCTCAATGACTGTCACTCTGGAGCGTGTGGCGGTCATATGTCTGGGTATGCCACAGCCCAAAAGATATTGCGCAATGACTATTTCTGGCCGTCTTTGTTTAAAGATTGTATTACTATGGTCCAAAAATGCCACAACTGCCAAATTTTTGATCGAAAGATGCGTGCTCCACCTACTCCTCTCCACCCTATAATTTCCGTTGGTCCTTTTGCCAAATGGGGTATCGATTTTATTACATGTAACCCTCACTCGGCCGGGGGGCATGCGTATATTATCCTTGCGGTAGATTATTTTACCAAGTGGGCCGAGGCGATGCCTACATTTGAGGCAGACGGCAAAACAGCTGCAATTTTCATGTTCAATCATATCATTGCTAGGTTTGGTGTCCCAGAAGCGATAATCACTGATCATGGACGTCATTTTCGAAACGTTATGATGACCGAACTTATAGGCCAGCTTGGTTTACGTCACGATAGTTCAACTCCTTATTATCCACAAGCTAATGGTCTGGTTGAATCCATCAACAAAGTTTTAGTCATCATGATCTGACGAATCATTGGGATTCATCGGTCGAATTGGCACAACATGCTATTTTCATCGCTTTGGGCATACCGAACCTCAGTGAAAACATCAACAGGGTTCACTCCTTTCCGACTAGTTTATGGTCTGGAAGCTGTGTTGCCCATTGAATGTGAAATCCCGTCATTGCAAATGGCCATCGAGTTACTTCCAGCTACTTCCGAAGAGGAAAATCGTTTGTTATACTTGGTTCAATTAGATGAAAATCGACGTGATGCTGCATTGGCGATTGAGACTCACGCAAAACGTATGAAAGCTCAGTATGATCGAAATGTGACCTCTCGAGATTTTTCGGAAGGAGACCTAGTTTTATTGTACGATCAAGCTAATGATAAATTAGGCGCTGGAAAATTCGTTCCTATGTGGCATGGCCCCTATGTTGTCAAGCGAAAACTAGCAAAAGGGGCCTATGAATTGGTAGACTTTGATGGGGACTCTTTAGGTAAACCCATAAATGGTCTTTACCTGAAGAGGTATTATGCTTAAAGAATGGGTATGGAGATTTTTTAGTTAGGTTAGTTTTTCTTTCTAGCTGGTGTGTTTTAGTTTAAAAAGTGTGCTTAGCTTAGAGAGTGTTTTTCGTCATTATTCCTGCTTATCTTGGTTTTACTCTTGATATTGCAGATGCCGATGCCTCTCCAAACATACATTGTTTTTGCTGATGGTTCTTGTCGTAATACACGGAAAATTACTTCCGCAGCTTGGGTTATCTATTCGCCGTCTGACAAGTTAGTATCTATGCATGGGGTAAGCCTCGGTCAAACAACGAACAACATTGCTGAGTATAGTGCAGTGATTGAGTTATTATCTGAATCTATTTCATTTGGGATTCGGAGTTTGATAGTGAGGTTAGATTCTGAACTCGTTGTATTACAGCTTAATAGAGTATATGCCATTAGAAATCCAGTGTTATTAAGATTATTTTTGAGAGTGCGTCTCTTGGAACGTGAATTTGTTTATATTGAATATCAGCATATTCCAAGATCTTTAAATACATTAGCAGATGCAATTGCTTCTCGAATGTTAAGTAGACATTTGCAATAACCATATATGTAAATTTAAAACCATTCCATAACATGATTTACAAGATAAGCTGGTAATAGTGATATATATATATAGGAGTGTGTCAAAAAATACATCGTCCTCGATCATAGGTTGAAAAACACCTTATGATCGGCAAAAATGATAAGTACAAAAAACAAAAATTTCCTATGTGCCCACAATTGGTGATCATCCTATCACTGGTGATGATCTCTATAAGAAACCACTGCACAGGCCACCTTGCAAAGGAACCTCCTAAAAGGTCCTGGGACCCCAATCACATAGCGCTGAAGTCGACGAGGAATGTCATCTATAGTGGTCTCCAGAATATCTCTTGTCAAGCGCTCCAGATGACCCTCCAACTCGACCAAAACCTCTGCTGATTCGTCATGTGGGGCTGGCGCGGCTGCAACTGGTTGCTTCCTCTCGTAAGGCTGGAGAGCGGCTGGTCGCTGTGGATCCACATCTGCATTTGAAATTTTTTACTATCAGTTTTGAGACGATGGAAAAATAAAAAAATTTAAATAGGAAAAATGTTGAAAAGGATTTTACCTGAGTCATCCCACTGCTCTCCTGGTGGAAGAGCCATGTCTGGGTCACCACGAAAATCTACCCTAGCGTAAGGGAAGTCCTAAATAGAAAAAACCTGGTTTTCCAACCATTGGAAATACTCAGGTTTGAATCAAACAACCTCTGTCCCCTTGTCCGGATGACGGGCCATAACTGTAACCCATCACATCAGTTTGGGCTCTTGAGGAAGCCCAACTCCAACAGTAAGGTGCTGCGGGATCAACATGGGAACACTCTCCAGACCGAAACTCATGACCAAAGCCCCATAACCAAAGGTCTTTAGTCGTCCGTCTTTGGCCCTGGTCAGTTGGCCTTTCAGATTGGCCAACACAGCATCGCACCAGTTGAAGATGGTATCTCGAAAGCAATCAACTGTCATACGCATCTGGGATCCGGTGGCAATATGTAATGCGACAGCCCCGCAAAGTTTGGTGACAGTAAACGCAATCACCATGAGTTCAGGATGGGATATGGTCTTTATGTCTATCCCTTTGTCTCTAGCCTGGCTGTTGCAGAACTCTAGCCAGAGGCTATCGACAGACTGGCCACCTGGCCTAGTCCCGGATAGAGTCAAGTCTTCGCCTCTCTTAGGCAAACCAGTCAAAAATTATATGTTCGCCGGCTCGATTTCGAGCTGGTGGCCACCAATGAAGAAGAACTGGTCCTGTATGCTCCATCTGTCAACCAGCCACTGTAAGAAAGCCACCTGAGCCCTCATGCCAGGAATGGTCCAGAATTTGTACAAGTCGCACGCCCTCAAAGCATCAAGTGAAGGTTGATGATTCCATGCTGCAACATCCACGTCCTCATGCTCTCTTTCACGCCAATCTAGCATGATGTGCTCTCTGCATCAAGCATAAGGATAAATTAGAATGCTAGAAAATATTTTGTTTGGTCCAATTTTGAGAATTTTTAGGTTCAAAACCCTTGCCGCGGGGTACGCACTCTCTGCTTTAGAGACAGTGCGTGGGCCCGCACCTTGCCTTCATGGAAGGTGCGGGCCCCTGAGTTTTTTCCCATTGCGAAAAACTCGGGGCCCGCGGGCCAGCAGTGGTACACCTGCGGGCCCCCGCGCGCGGATTTTAAGCCTAGAAACCCTCCAAAAAATGAAATGAATGACTAAAACAAGAAATGAAACGGTTAAAAATGAAGAGTAGGATGATGTGGATTACCTGGAGAAGACGGCGTTCGATTCCGATGGTTGGATTTTCCGCAATCTTCACGGGAATTTTTCTGAACAAAAGCACTATTTTCTCACCCAAACTCAAACGGTAAAAATGAATTGACAAAGGCCCTTTTTATAAGTTTTTTGAATAAATAAATTGCAAATTTGTTTATGTTTCACTTTGAAAAGGTATTTTTGCGACATTTTTATCCATTTCAAACAGGTATGAGTAATGTTTGTGTTTTTGTGCAGAATAACGGATTATTCAGGTGAAATCTATCATTTTCGACGGAAAAACATGTAGAGTCATATTTAAGCCCTTTTCTGACTCCTGAAACATGAAAAGATTGCCGCGTTTTTCTTTTAAACTCATTAAAACGGAATTAAAAGACGGTCCTCTTACAGCCCTTTTCCGACCATAAAAACACGAAAAGATTGCCAGATTTTTGTCATTTCAAATTCGATATCGGTCATAAAATGACGTGTCATTGATCGCTTTTTTACTTTTTCGGGTCAAGGGCACTAATAACGAAAAGTACTCCTTGGTCATAAAAGATCAAGCGGTTCTCTCAAGTATTATTTTATACTTTTTCAGGCTTGGGAGACACAAATTTACGAAAAAGGTCAACCCTGGAGTCTTCTTAAGTTTTTTCAGACTCTCTAAAATTGAAAAATGCCGAGTTTCTCCTATACTAGACTCGTTAAAATTTCACAGTAAAGGACCTGTTCAATTACAAACAAGAACGAACCACTCCTTCTTAGGTTTCGAATTTAAACTAAGTTGGACTCATCCGAAGGATGAGCTTATAATCAAGAAAATGTTATCCTCCTCAAGCTTGTCAAAAATAAAGAGGTACTTGCCAGAAATGGTGGGGGAAAAGAGAGAAAAATGATCCTGTTTGTTATACTTTGTAACCACTCTTGAACATGACACTTTTATTCACCTGGGTTGGGAAATCCTTTGCCTAACAGTTGATCAAACCACATTGAAAGTCTTTAGCTGGTTTCTGGGTATTAACTTTGGGTCAATTGTCACCAAACCATCTGTTGTGTCGTTATGTGTTCAAGAGGTCACTGCCAATAAGCCATTCATCTGCAAAATATCTGTCATCCATCTTGACCATCCCTGTGTCAGCCCTTGCAACAAAATTTCTTCAACTTGATCTATGATTTCGTGTTGTGGGCTTGCCTGCAACAGATCGCTTTCTATCGACTTCAGCTCATTATCTAGAAAGATGATCTAAGAATCGTCAGTACCTTGGGATCTGTATGCCTCAATGGCAGGTTTCTCGCCTTTGACGACAGTTCACATCATTGACTTTCGATCAAAGGATTCCGTGACATGTTAGACATCAACACATCTATTCACATCTCATGGATTGTACTGGGTACTTTGAGAGCCATTGACATCACCGGTGGTTTCTCTCACACTTGTTAACAGTTTACATCATTGACTGGTAATCAAGTGGTTTCTACCATGTTCAACTTCAACACATTCACTCGCATGGATAGAATCGTACTATTTCGGGAACAGAAATGAAGACCCTGGATCTAGTTTCCACAATCCAGGCTGCGAGGAATTTTGTATTCATTATATTGTGGACTATTCATAAATAGATGGTTGCATCCATACTGTGTTCACATGTGTCTACACTTGTAATGTATTACAAGTTCATTCCTATATCAGAGCAGTAGATAGTTTTCTATTTAGTTTTGATTTGAGTATGGGAATGCCTACCTCAGCGATGATATGATCTCATATATATATCTAGCATTGAATGTTTTTACAGGTTCTGACCGGGCTCTCCACAAGATAATCCTCGAAATGATAAAGTACTTCACTCTTCTTATATGATAAATGAAATCCTCATCTACTACAGACTTCGTACTTTAGGGGGCAATCTGTTACACAAAAATATCATCACCATGACTATCTGCAGTCAGTATGGGTCCATCATAACTTATATTGTCCTCCTAAGCAAGTCTCACACCTCAGCTCTTTAAGTCAAGCTTTGAAAATGAGAGAAAGACATTCAAAATCAATAAAAGCTCTGGTTCCGCACTTTCTCTTACTGTCACCTGCAGGCCCGCACTCTTTGTTCGTGTCATCTGTGTATCTGCACGCTCTGTCTATAAAGGGGTGGGTGCGTACCCCTGTGAAAGTCAAAAGGCGCAAAGTTTATCTTAAAAAACTCACTTTGGGTTAATTCTAGAGGATTCTAGAAGGAATTTTGACGTGGATTGTTCGCTCTGAGGTGGTTCATGCATCCCAAAAGAGAAGGAGCTAATCCCTTGACTAAAGGAGCTATCCCTTTGAAGGAGGGTTTTATCCCTTTAGAGGAGGACCTAGTAACTTCCCTCCATTGCACTATAAATACAGGCATTGGGGTGAGGAATAGGGAGGTTAGAAGCTAAAGGTTTTGAGGGTAAATGCTGGTGAAATTAGGACTTCCTTTGTTGAGCTTGAGAGGAGAGATCACACACCTCTTGGTTCTATTTGGGAGTGAGTGAAGCTTGTCAAAGTAGGGGAGAACTCTTGCTGGACCCTGGGAGGAGCTTGTACAACATCAAGGCATAGGTTGTAAAGTTCTTCTTCTTTTGAATTAATGCAACCAAACTCATTTTTCTCAACAAGTATCTCATGTTATTTGTTTCATGGACTCCTTGACTTTCATGTTAAATATGTTTTATGCTAGTGGCTTTTCAGGTGCTATTTAATTTGTTTGCCTTGTTTGTGTTTGCAGATTCACAAAAAGGAGCTCATTTGGATCGAAGGAGCGAGGGCATCCACAAGCTTGCGTTGGACCTAAGGTAGGCCCTAAAAACACTTGTTTGCCATTTTTATTAAAGCATATTTAGAGAAAGATAGTGTCTGGTTGGTTTGCTTGTCATTAGGTCTTCTTTAGATTCTAGGAAGGTCTATCTTGTCCGCAAGATCGACTCATTCCGTGTGACACTATGGAAAAGGAGAAACTGTCGCCTACTTAAAAAAACTAGTGACCCTTAAAAACCGATGGATTGTTTTTGAATACCTATTTTAAATTAAAAATACAATATATATATAAGGATTGGCTGGCTTGCGATCAAAATTAACCAACCGGGCCCAACCTCCATGTCATATTATATATGCATATTTAAATTTTGTTTCAACGGATACAAAAAAGGGAGTCGGTGGGGGTCAAACCCACTCGGTCCCCTCAAACACGATATAGCACCAATGCATAATAAAAGACACACCAATTAAAAACAAACAATTGACATTTTTGGGGAGGTCATGGAGGTTGGAACATAGGCCTTCCCCCTCCCAATTTTAGCCACGCCACCAATGTGCCAACAAGGCCACCGTTGTGATCTCCACCACAAAATTACTTAAATAATTTGTTTCATTGCCCAGTGGGGAGAGTGTAGAGGTGGAGATCCGATCAGGGAAGTAAGGAGGCAGAACAGAGAGCACACCGCAAGCTGGAACTGTGCTTAGGCTGGCATGGTTTTCGATAAATATTCCTAGGGAATATTTGGAGAATCCTTTTGTTGGGAATTTTGAAGGAATATAAAAGATTCCTTAGAGGTCCAGAAGTCAACTACTTAGAACAAGGTCAATTATATAGTCGTTTGGCATGATTTTATCTGCGAATTCAACGATGATGTCCATTTCTGTAGTTGAACTTTGCATTTTCATAATATTGCAGGAAATGGAGGTATAAGGGTCATTTATTTAATTGATTGTAATTTGTTTATGCTTCCATTAGTGGAAGAGGCCTCCCCACATTGAGTGGGGGCCTGGAGACGTAGCACAAATTAGGTGAACTCCATCATCAAATTGCCTTGCACCTTTGAGGTAATGGTTTCTTTTGATTTATGCTTCTTTTCACGTGTTTATGTTACTTGGTTAAATGCTTTTTTAAATGAAATGTTGTATGCATCAATGAAGTAAGAGATCTGGATCAATTTCAAGATTAGAATAGGTCTTCTTGATGTGAGTTGCATGAGTGAATGGTAACTAGGAAAAAGCTCTAAAAAGGAGAAGGAAAACTCAAATCGTTTGATCCCGAAGCGGGGTGTGCAACATTGTTGGCTTACTGGGGTCTGACCCAGGTTCAGAGGTGATTTAGCCAAACAAATCTCGATACTACTGGCCCTTTCGGCAGTAGTCCACAAGGCGTGGACTAAGGTCTCACCCAAAGTAGTATGGGAGGGTTGTAGAACTAGGTTTCTACACCCTAGTGATGTCTGATGAGTTTTAAGTGGTGTGTGGTTTGACTCTGCACACATGTCACTATGCGCGCTTTCCCGTACCTCATAGTCCAAACTACTGCCTTCGCGCAACCCTACTCGGGAGCCGAATGTTGTTATTACACAAGTCCTTACTAGTATTCCAATCTTAGCTTATTTGTATACGTTAAGTTATATTTAGAAATATAAATCACTCATACATGTGCACGCAGTAAATAAACAATATATTTAAAATTTACATCAACCATGTGTTAAATCAAGAATAGACACACGAATTGGTAACAAAACCTTTCTTATTAATCTCTTCTTTGGTTATAGACTTGACTCCACCCTGCGCACTCAGCTACATGGGTTTGCGCACTCAGCTGCGGACTACTAGGCCTTTGCACACTCAGTTGCAGGGCCTTCTCTTGCTCTACAACCCAAGACACACTTCGCACTTCCACTTAACCACTTAGACTTTTCATGCCCTTTTCCTATTCTCTACTCTATTAGATCTATCTTTAAAAATTAGAGCCTCGCTCTATTTATACAATCCCATGGTTCATGGAACATGGGTAGGCCGACATTACATTTACAAGACTGGGGTGGACAACCCTGTGACTCTATCGTACTTCTCGTGCTTCACGCCCACAATTCGCGGAGTATTTACAACAATATCAGGTCAAAACTTGTGCTTTGAGCCCCAAAACATGCCTTATGGGGATTCCTGCGCAACAAGCCACCAACACAAATATTGTGACTCTACCTTGAGTCCCTCGGTCGGTGCAGCAATCTTGGCATGGAGTCCCTCTATCTATCCTTGAACTGTGTTGATGTCAGTAACGCACTGAGTTGCTGCTTGCTGAACGTCCTGCATCAGTTTTTCTAAGACCTCTTTGTCCGGTGTGCTTCCCTGCATCTGCACGGGCATCCCCTGTATGTGTGCGAGCTTTCCTTTGATTTTCACCATGACAGTGAAGGCCTCATCAATCCATGGTTGAACGCGTGCTTTGAGAACTACCTCCTTATGTCTCACCATGTCCACCTGCTCCTTAGTGCCTTAGCTTGGTGCATCGTCACAAGCCATTGAGTGAGGACTACTATTTGCGTAGTTCCTGAGACACTTTCATATTGCTGCTGGAGTTCTCGCGCCTCTGTCTCTAGGCGGTGGACGTTGGGGTCCTCCTACAAAGTCTTGAGGACCTTAAGTGCTTGTTCCAACATGCTGGTAAATCGTCGCACTAAACCCCCAATTTCTTCCAATCCCACTGTGATAGCGCTAGCACACTGTTCTCTGACTTCTAGGGGAGTGGAAGGCTGCGCCTTCAACCGCAGCTCGGCAATCTAAAGATTCAGCTCCAGCTGAACCTTTGTCATTGGTTCCTTGACCTCGCGGACTCTGGTTACCAATCTGTGGATGTGCACTTCTATTGGTAGATATTCTGGGATGGCCAGCTCCAGGACGTAGCAGCAAGCATCGTCTACCACCTGCAACAACTGTTGATTCTATGACACCAATTCTTTGCGCTGCAAGGTGAGATGTTCCATGTTTATCTTCTATTGACTAATAACTTGGATTGCGCGACTCTCCCTGGCATGCAACTATGCTGTTATCCCATCCTGTAGCAGATATAGTGTCTCCTGCAGAAAAGCAGCCAAATTAAGGCCAAGGCCTTTCATCATGTTAACCAAAAATCTATCGGTCACATTTGCTGTGATTAGGGCCTCTTCCAGAAACACTATCGTGTTTTCCATCTGTGTGCACAACATTTGCTCCGCTGTTGAGGATCCTATTGTGAGGTGGGTGGAAAGGGTAACCACCTGATGGGGACACACCTATAACTCCAACAGCTATGCTCTGAGGGCCCCCAACATAGTCTGTTGCTCCTGCATAAAATCCTGAAGCACTTCATTCGTGACATCACAGACTGTCTCGTTGATGTCATGGAGATCTCCTTTAGTTAAGGTGATCGAGTCAATGGCCAAATTTGAGGCCTTAACCTTCTTCCTTAGTCCTGCTCGCTCTGTGATGTGTGGGTGCTTCAACTGTGTGGATGTGGTCCCTAGGTCCACGCTCTCTTTTGTTGTTTTTGTGTTCTCTGACTCTTGCCCTTGTGAGGACGTTGCTTGGCCCTCATCCGTCTTCACGGTTGCTACCTCTACTTCTTATGTTGTTGCTATTACTTTTGCGGCCTTCTTCTACTTGGTGGCTTTCTTTGTGCTTCATGCACTACCCTTACCTCAGCTGTTGTTGTTTCCTTCAGCCTTTTCTCGGCCAATTGTGAGACGCACAGCTTGGCATCATCCTTCTTCTTCTGCGCTGCTGCCCTCTCAAGGTCTACCAGATCTGGGGCACACCATTCCAGAGGCCATGTCTCCAAGACAGTAAAAATGGTGTCGTCAGTGGCTACAAATGGTAGCTTCGTCCACTACTTCGTCAGATCCTTACGTGCCTTGATAAAAATGTTTTGCATATTAGCCTTAAAGTCTGTAAAACTCTGCAGACTATTGTATACCATGGGCGATAGGCGCGGCTTCTGATTAATCAACATCTAGATGTTCATGTCCATGAGCACCCAGAATATTTTGGTGTCGTGTATCCATTTCATGTCCTTTGTGGCCCATAGCGAAACGTACTTTGTGGCCTCCACTAATTCTCTGTCAATGCCGAGGAATTGGCTATCCTCTGGCAGTTCTCCCACTACGAGCACTATGGATAGCAATAGCCATGCATAGTGGAAGGTTTTACCCTTCTCCTGGGCTTCCCAAAAAAATTTCAAAAATTCCTCACAGAGGAATTCACACCAGTTGAACTAGACCCCCTCCACGCACTGCTCAGTGAGTTCGATCACCGGTGATGATACCTCATCGGCGCAGCACTTCCTCATAACTTTTTCGGCCAAGATTTGGGTTGCTATGCGTACCCCTTTTCCCTTGATGTTGAAGATGGCATAGCCCCTCTTTTTCTTCTCTAGCTTGTATTTCATCTTCATGGCTTCTACAATGGTCAAATCATTGCCCTTTCCCTCTGCTATGGTCACAGGGTCCATTCCTTTGTAGGGGAGCAAAGAAATGCAGTGAATTACATCTGCCATGATGGGGATAGGCTCCTCCAACCATAGATACCCATCATGCACTAGGCAGAGCAGCTGCCTGATGACGAAAATGGTGATTGGTGCATGGTGGAAATGCGGCACCCATAGTATGTTCAATAACCTGGACTTTTCCACACTGTGTAGCCACTTCTGTGGCTCTAGTGTTGTCACCACCCCCACAGTGTTCTGCTTCATGAGGTTCCCACTCTCCAGGTGAGGGAACTTCTCGCAGTTAGCAAGGTCCCAATCTTCAAATTTCATGGTTGGCACATGGCCTAGGTGCGTGCCTTCAAACACAATGTTGTCTGGGAGGAGTAGGGTCTAGAGTGGACTCTTGGTTTCATCCAGGTCCTTCTGCACTTTGGTCTTCCCTTTCCGTGGAGGGACATATGCGGGCAGTTTTGTCACAAAGCTTTTAGGTTTAATATCCTCCTCCATGCCTTCGCCTTCTTCCTCTGTGATGATGAGGGCCTAAAAGTCTTCCTCCTCCTCATCTGTTTCTATCGTGATAGCTTTCCCCTTCTCTTCCATTAATAGTTTTCTATGCAGTGTATGCCTAGGGGACACACGTACGGGGGCCATTGCTTGTTCATCTTTCTTGGGCCTTGGCGTACACGATCATTTGGGGATCTCTACTACAATTGCAAAACCTTCGGGAGAATCCCCTATATTTAGGGCTTGCACGGCCTCATTGGTGGTTACCTCTTCAATTCCCTAGGCATCCTTAGTTGATGTCATTGTCTCTCGGTTGTAATCTGTCACTCGCGAATTGAGGGGCTCAATTATCATTCAGATCTCAATGCTTAGGGCTCTTCTCAATCGCTCAACTCTCAAATGACCAAGTGTTGTTTGATGCGTAGTCCTTTATGTTTTATAGTGCCTTTTGAATTCGAATTCGACCGTTCCCCCAATTTTGGTCCATTACTGCTTTCTTGGTGGCAGATTTTCCCAAATCTTTCCCATAAATTCTGTCTTAAATTCCCACCGTCCACTCTATTTGGCCTCAAGTCAAGCATCCCATCATGAATAGTGGCTCCAATGGTCACTTTCTAGCCAACTCGCACTACAGCACAGCCTTCTGTGTGTGGTCATGGACCTTGTGACGCTCTGCTTCTGCGCGCATCTCCCATATCACGCAGCTCCTAGGCAAAATAGTTTATAGGCCCGCACTGCCTTCCAACTACTTGGAGTGCTAAGACTATCCTTTCCTTGACTAGTCAAGTGGTCGCACCACCCGTGTGGGGCTCCATCTTGTCCTCCATCACGGTTCTTAGAGAATCCCCACCTTCTATTTTTGCGATCGGCATTGCGCACTTCACCATTTGCAATGAACTGCCCATTCTAGTATTTTCGGTGAGAAACTCTTCTTTTATTCTATCCTCCAGCTTCCTAATCTCTGTGTCCATCAAAGCTCTTTTCCGTCATAATCGCACCCTTTCTATTTCCACTTCACGGAGTCTAAGGTTTCCCTTTTGGACTCCTTCCTCCGATCCCCTGCGCTTTGTTTCGTGCGACTATGTTATCTCTCATTTCCAGGCTTTGCGAACCATTGTATCTACAGGTGTTGTTATGCATGGGCTAGGATTTGCATGCTCCAGAAGGATTATAGTATTTGCTTCATACTTTATCTTTGGAAGTTTCGGTGTGGTCAGGGTTTTACACATGGTCCTATAAGCCCATAGAATCGCTGGTACATGCAGATCCCAGTCAGTGCATCTCACATGGTGGACCACATTTATTACATCGCACACTTTTCCAAAGGCTTCTATGTGGATATTCTGTAGCGCACTCAGTCTTATCATATTTCGTTGTTCGTGCCATTGTCTTGCTCGCTCATGCTTGCTAGTCTTGTTTCCTATTGCGAGGACAGTGTGTGTTCGTGTAGGTTGTGTACCATATGCCCGTAGCCATATAGAGAGGTGGGCGCGTAGGCTGTTTCATCCATCATACCTGGCCTCCATCCACACCTGAGGCTTTCCAAACTACATGAGCATCATGTACCTGCATTCCTGCTAGTCCTCAAACTTCTACTGGTGTTTACCCCACCACCTTGCTGGCGTAGCGTGCAGTGGCCATTTCAGAGCGTCAAAACACTGCTATTCCGATACTTATTTTTCAAATTTATTCGGGGAATCATCTACCATGGTTAGTCCATCATACATATGTAGATCCCTTATCTCTTTTGCTACACATTGCAATGACCTTATCATCATGTCACAATTTGGCATGGTTACCTCGTGCAACTAGTTATGCCATCTTTCTGTTTCCTCATCTGAATCCGAAGTGCAGGAGCTTTCGCGCTCCCACGAAATCCTGCCACCCACTATTGGATTCACCCAATCTTGTTGTCGTGCGGTTATCTTGTAGAAAAATCTAGATCGTCATTACTATCATTGTCGCACACCAGCTCTGTGTAGCATGATCCTTCCACAGGGTCTAGAGGTACCGCTACGCGCAGCGACTTTTTCTCAAAAATCATCTTACACTTCTTTAGATTTATCACTCCATCCATATCAGTGGCCCAATCTATTCCCAGTAGCACAGCATACAGATTGCTGTCATCAACAATCTCTATCACTTCAAAATATGCAAGTGCACTCGCACCTTCGAGGTCTACTGTTATTCCATACAATCTTCCCATGGGTAGGATCTTTTGCTGGTTTGCCATTGACAATTGAATATCAGACCATATCAATGTGAGCCTACCCATGTGCTCCCATGTCTGCTTTGGCAGGACGTTCACGTCTGATCCTAGATCCAAATCACTTGATCCATTTCATATTCCCTAATTTACGCAGTCAATATCATCTCCCTTCCTGTTCGCGATGTGTGCTTTCCGAGCTTTTGGACTACGTGTGGTTCTCGTGATCCAGTGCACCTAGTGATGAGTTCTTTCAGTCCCTTCACAGCCTTGCTGTCACGCAGCAGCTTCATGCATGTCTCCAGAAAGGTAGTAAGCATTGATGGCTCCATCTATGGTTCCAGTTTATCCTTACTACCTGAAGTGGAGGCTTCCGTGAAGCTCTTCTTAGCTTCCATGAATGTCTCCTTCGTACGCTCCAAATCAAACTCTGGTTCCTTTTCTGGAGCCTTGTGAACCCACACACTCTCTTCAGGTTACTTGCCCTTGTCATCTCTTGTCGTGATACCACTTCAGAGCATGATGTTTACATTCGGGTCCTCTTCACGTGGCTCAGACCTCATCATGTGTAGGTTCTGAGTCAAGGGAGGTTGGAGTGTTCCTTTATCGTGCAACTTCATTATCAGTGTGGAGTAGTCTTCTATCTCATGATCAAACTGAGTACAATATAAACATGATGCTCTTATCGGATTTGTACAATCGTGGGAATAATGCCCTGGCCCTCCGTAATTGTAACAAATTAGCTGTTTATGACCCCTTCCTAGTTCCATTCCACCTCGACCTCATTCGTGCCCCTGAAATCCAGTGCACACCATCCCTACATTTTGATCAAGGGCTCGTGTTTCGGTCTGGACTCTGTTAGTGTCAGTATTTGCATCTTGCCATTAGTGATCAAAAATCCTCTTTTCATATTATCTTAAGGGTCCGATTCAATTTTTTTTTTTTTATCATTCCACTAGGTCATGCAAAAGATTAGTCACTCATGGTAGTGCTAGTCCAAACATCACTCTTCCTCAAATGTGATTACTTGTTGGCATTGTTTCATATCTTGTTGACTATAGATCATCTATAAAGTTATTTTGATCATGCCATTTGTATTAGTCATGAGGTCATTACGTCATCTTGAAATTTAGTTCTTCAAGGTCTCATTAGGTCTTTAGGGTTTTTCAAGGTTTCATTAGGTCATTAGGGTTGAAATGGTTCCATTCCATTGCATAAGACCAACACGTAAAGGGTGATCAAATAACATCCCTTCACCATGTGAAGATGATTTGTAAAGAGAAATGCTTATTTCATTATGTAATTTTATGTCTTTCGAATGTAATAATTTCACCATCCCAAGCTGTTAACTCAGTGCTCCAAAGATGCTAGACCATCAAAAGTTCAATTTTTCAAAGGAAATAGTCAAGTGAAAGGGTAAAGTTTCAAAGGGTTAAGTGCATGCCAAAGGGAGTTGTTTTTTCCCAAGGGTGTCCAAATCATCATTTTCCACAAGCACTAAACCCTAATTTCCTCACCCATTGAGCTAGGGTTGGCTATGGAATCAGAGACATCTGAGTATATCAGGCATAAGGGAGGTCATTTTAGCTAGTATGAGGCCATTCCAACTTATACACATCATGCCTCCATCATTTTTCAATAAGTCATTCCATGTGACAAATCATTTGCCACACATAAGGTCGATTTTCCTTCAAACTATGTTTTAGACCAAACAGGGAAGCATTTGGAAAATGTGAGAGAGGTTTTTTCCCAAAATTTACCAAGGAATAGAAACCCCCTTCACTTTTTACACAGGTGTCATGGTTTAAGAGAAATCTCAAAAATACAGATGCCTCAAGAGAGTTGATGCACTTCTGGAGTGACCTTGGGAAACTCGAGTTTTCTCCTAGATAGAGTGACCAAATGACTTTCTTGATGCATCAAATGATAATTAAACACAGATATATTTCAAATGAGCTATCATGAGCTCAATTTGGAGTTGAGGAAGACCTTTCAAAGTTGACTGCAACATCACTCTGCATTTTGGTAGCCTCATTCTGCACATTTTGACCAGTCTTGGGAGATTAAGCCTTTGGTAGGGAAAATGAACTCCAAATTAAAATATTCAAGATTTTATGGAAAATAGACTCGACAGGTTTTCCAATGAGCTATCCCATGCCAAATTTGGATATCGGGAAGGCAGTCAAAAGGGTACTTGAAGTGGCGTTGCACTTTTGGAAGGGTTGGACTGCGCTTTTGGCAGTGGCGCTGCACTTTTGGCAGGAGAGCTTAAAAAACCTCAAACTCTCAAGAAAATTCCAAATTTCTCTCTCCTTCCATATTTTCAATTAAGTTTACACCCCTCACTTCAATTTTGGTTTGCAAATCAAATCTATAAGCATCATTTTCCATGTTTAATATCAAACCCTAAAATCTCCCTAATGATGCCTAAAACCCTATATCCTCACTATTCATCCTATCACCTATCCCTATAGCTCTAAATTCCCCTATCAGCTTATCCCTTTTTCCCTTTACCCCTATTCCATATCATTCCCATTCCCTTTGTCCCTCTTCCCCAAGAGCAAATTCTCAAGCAAGAAAAACCTCCCTCTCATTTCCTACTCCTCCATTCATTTCCTAGTCACAAGCTCATCTTCGATCCCCTCATTCCTAAAAAAAATTCACTTATTCCTTTCATACACCTCAACCTTGCAAACCTTGACCAAGAGGACTGAGACTATGATGAGGAGAACACAGAGAGTGACACTTCAGTAGATGAAAGCTAGGCTAAGGTGGGATTTGAAAGGTGAAAACGAGGAGGATAGGCTTAGGATGCTAGTTGAAGCTTCCTTGGTTCATATGAGCACATGATGGTGGTGCTTTTCCCCAATATTGGGCAGTTTTTGAGCAAATTTTGTCATTTGCAAATTTTGGATTTCAATACACAGGAAAACTGCCTATAAGCGTAGTTCCACCGGCACTGCGCTTTTCCTATCGGCACCCAATGAAGAAATGGTTTACATTTTTGGATTTATAGTGATGAGGACATGCACCCTAGAAAGTTTCAAAGTTTTTGGGGCAGAATCGATCCACCAAAAGGTCAAAAAACACCCTAACAATGACCTTTGTGCCACTTTTCGGACACACAGAAGCAGTGTTGGGACAATCCTGTTTTGAGGGGTTAAATGAGATTCAAATGCACAAATTCTAGGTATTTTGGAAAGTCGACTTGAAGCCCTTTCCAGTGAACTATCTTGGGCTCAATTTGGATGCCACGAAGGCCTCCGAAAGGGACCTGAAAGTGGCGCTGCACTTTTGCCCAGTGGCGCTGCGATTTTGACAGTTTTGCTCAGGGTTGCTATTTTTCCAGTTTTTGAGTATAATCATGGATTCTCTCTCATGGTGGATCATTTTCCATTGTAAATGATGACTTGGCATGTAATTATGATGGAAAAATAGTGATAGTGGGTAGATTCATTTCTTTAGGAATCAGTTTGAGCTCAAATAAATCAGTTTTTCACTTTTAGAGGCAAGTTGTTGATGATGCCTATATTCTTGTTTCTTGTTCAGTATTAGTTAGATTAGCTCCTCATCTTAGGGATTCAACCCCTGAGGATGGGAGGAGGTTGAATACTTGTCTATATCTTCTTCTTCTTTCTCTTTGTAAGGGGTTGGACTCAGCTGGATGCTCAGACTTTGATTGTACATCATTGTAAGCAGTTTGGCAAGGAGATTAA
The DNA here is from genome assembly GCA_031772625.1 of Pinus tabuliformis. Lineage (NCBI taxonomy): Eukaryota > Viridiplantae > Streptophyta > Pinopsida > Pinales > Pinaceae > Pinus > Pinus tabuliformis. The sequence continues at coordinate 239,306,253 of CM062820.1, forward strand.
TAAGAATTGCAGCTATTTTTATGGGATCCCTGTGGTATGGAGTTTTAGTTTAGTTTCTTCTTCTGTGATATATGTTTATATGTTTTATATATGTTATCAATCATTTCATTTGCTTCTAGTTGAATGTTTTCAAGTTTGATAGGTAGAATCCATTGTATGAGTGCTCTGCCTTGGGAAATCATTCAACATTTCATGTTTTCTGCAGTCCAGGAAGGACCCATGATTGTCACATTCCTTTCTTAGCTTCCCACCAGTCTGAAACATCTCACGCCATCAAGCCTAAAAGTGCTAAAGTCTATGCCTACCTTGCCCCATAGAACACCCTGCATTTGTGACCTAATTTCCCAAACCTAAACTGCCCAACTCCTCCTGATCTGGAAAAAACCCTACAAAGTCCAATCAAAACATTCCTGCTACTATACCTAGCCTAAAATTCTTTACGTGATCCAGTCATCTTGAGTGAGATCTTTACAGAGAGAGCCCTCTCCCGACCTAGTAGGGCTAGCTACTTGGCAAAGCATGGTTTGTGGTTACCCTGGCATTGCCTTCCTTCAGCCTAAGGTTCAATCCAGGTGATAACAAACTTTGTAGGTAGGATTTCGATCCATCATCAGTTCATAACTTCTACAGGTGCGCTCATCATCACCTACTGATCTACAGAAATTACATAACAACTGTTGGGACGTCTATGTATACTTCTGTAATAGATGGTAGTTATCTATAGCATGCTTCCCTCCTATCTGACAAATTGCATACCATAATGCAGGCACCATTCTTGGTCCTGCTTGTGCATCTGGTCTCAATGGCATTGGTCCTCCTCCTGCATGGTAGTTCCTGAAGACTGGGCAATGGTCCTTGTCATGTCCCTGACCCTTACACTTTATGCACCATACTTCCTCACGCGCTTCTGGGCGAGTTGTCATGTCCTGTTTCAAACTCTGTATTTCCAAACACAGGTTTTTCAGCTACATGTGGATCTCTTGGACTCCCAAACTAGGATCTTGTATTGGGGTCTCATGCAGTCTCATCGCAATCTCCAATACTTCTTCATGAATGGATAGCTTCTGCTGTGACAGCGCGGTCCATAGATGTGGCATTAGTGATGCTAAAAACCATGCGTGGTGTTGCCCATCTGTCAAGGTCATGTTGGCTTCACGAATCATACCCTTCAGTTTTTGATCCAGCTACTAGGGGGTCTCGCTTGGAAGCATTGCGATCTCCTTAAACCTAATAATCGACTGTGTCTTCAATTTTGGCTTACTAAATTCCCTATTTAGCGTAGCTTGGATATCCGCGATCCATGCGTTTGGATTGTCATTGGAATGCTTAACGTACCATGTTAGTGCACGATACTACAATGCGCTTACCAGCGTTGCCTTCTTTATATTGTCATCCGTGACTCCTTGTGTTTCCAATAGCGCCTTTACCACGAACCAAAATTGGTCTGGATCTTCGTTCCCTACTCCTTTGAACACTGAAAACTTTATTGTGCTCACCATATTGAACTGTGGTGGTGGCGCAGGTGGTGTGGCGAAGATGGGACTGAAGATGGTGAAATTGGTGGTGGTGTATGTGGAGGTGGTATGCATGGAATTCACTGCCTATTGAGACTGATCGCACTTATTGGTGAATCTTTCATGAGCTCCCCCCCCCCCGCCCCTCACGCAAAGCTGAAATCAAGGGGCTATTTTCTATCTTTGTCATACCTTAATTTCTATAGAACCTCCCACTCCGTGTAGCCCCAAACATCAACTTATTCACATAACCCACTTTTCACACAGTAGCATTTTAATCCAAGTGTTCAAAGATTTAATGTACTTACCTTGCGGCCCTTTGAGGAAGCATCATTCTTCCTCACTGTAGCTAACCGAAGTATCTACCGCAAACTCGGTGATAAACCCTCTTATAATCCAATCCAGCCAATTGTCCACAGCGTGCACGATCTTATCTTCCGATGCTTCTAGTTTTTGCACCAACTCTGGAGTCCACACGATCGATTTGTTGAGCCTACACCTTCCTTGACTATCTGTTAGCTTTGCAATTCACTCGTACAACTCAGAGGGGAAGGATGAAAAGAGAATTTCATGGATTTTTATATATAAGTAGTGCTCTAACCACTGTTCCTTCTATACTCATGGATTCCTATTTTCCTACGCCGCAAACTCGTGAATCTTTCTATCCAACCACCCTTCAATTTCTCTCTTTGTCAGATTCCAGTGACATGACATCAGACATCTCTTATGCAGATCTCCGTCTCGGTAACCAAACCATTTGTTGGCTTACTGGGGTCTGACCCAGGCTCAGAGGTGATTTAACCAAACAAATCCTGGTACTACTAGCCCTTTCGGCAATAGTCCATGGAGCGCGAACTGATGTCTCACCCGTAGTAGTATGGGATAGTGATAGAACTAGGTTTCTGCATCATAGAGATGTCTAATGAGTTTAAGTGGTCTGCGGTTCGACTCTGTGTGCACATCGCTACGCGCTCTTTCCCATACCTAATAGTCCAAACTATTGCTTTCGCGCAGCCCTACTCGGGGGTCAAATGTTATTATTACCCAAGTCCTTACTAGTATTTGAATCTTAGCTTATTTGTATGCATTAAGTTATACTCAGAAATATAAATCACTCATACATGTGCATGCAGTAAATAAGCAATATATTTACAATTTACATCAACCATGCATTAATCAAGAATAGACACACGAATTGGTAACAAAACCTTTCTTATTAATCTCTTCTTCAGTTACAGACTCGACTCCACCCTACGCAATTAGTTGCAAGGATCCGCACACTCAGCTGCGGACTACTAGGCCTCTACGCACTCAGCTGCAAAGCCTTCTCCTACTCTACGACCCAAGACACACTTCGCACTTCCACTTAACCACTTATACTTTTCATGCCCAATACCTATTCTCTACTCTATTAGATCTCTCTTTAAAACTTAGAGCCTCGCTCTATTTATACAATCCCATGATCCGCGGACCATGGTTAGGCCGACATTACATTTACAATACTAGGGCAGACAACCTTGTGACTCTATCATTTATTTCGTGCTCTGCGCCCATAATTCGCGGAGTATTTACAACAATATCAAGTCAAAACTTGGGTTTTCAGCCCCAAAACATACCTTGGGGGGATTCCATGCCCAACAAGCATGAAGATAAAACATGGCAGATGAGGAAACTCAAATGGAGAAAGAGCGAAATTATCACAAGATCTTCTATGCCATGGAAGAAAAAGTGGACAAATTGTTTGCAGAATATGAGAAGACAATGAAGAGAGAAAAGAAAGAACCATATCACCATGCCTCGGTAAATCATGAAGGTCGAGGAGAAGAACCACCTTCCTCTCCATCCTCCAGTGAAAGTTCTTATTATTCTTCTCATCATTGTAACAAGCATCATAGGAAGGCACCTAAGAAGCCATTTCTTAAGTTGGATATAAAGTTTGATTTGTATTTATTTAGTGGAGAATCTAATGCGAAAAAGCTAGATAATTGTATCAGACAGGTTGAAGTTTATTGTCGCATACAAAGAATCAAATAGGATGAAGCCAAGATCGAGCTAGCATACCTTCAAATGAGTGGCACTGCTCTTGTTTGGTCGGAAGGAAAATTGAAAAATGGTTGTAAGAGTATTCAAAAAATTCTTTCATCTTGATCTGAGTTCGTTTCTGCTTTTAGAGTATAATTTTACCCATTGGGTTATAGATAGAAGGCCATGATGGAATGGCAATATTTTAAACAAAGTAAATGTCAAACTGTTCAAACTTTTATAGAAGAGTTTAGCAAACAAGCATTAGCATTGAATGTTCCACTAGACACTTCCGAGACATTGATGACATATATAAGCTCCTTGCATAGTTATCTGCATCATTCATTTTTATTATTTGAACCTAAAACACTTGATGAAGATAGTGTGAAGTTTGTACATCACGAAAGCAGGGGGAATCATGAGAAAGAAAACCTCCCAAAGGGGAAAGAAATAACTAAGATAAAGGAAGAGAATGCCTCTTGTACTCATTGTGAGAAAGAAGGGAATGATGAGGAGCATTGTTGGAAATTGCATCCATAATTGAGGCCAAAAAGGAATAACAAAAGAGAGAAGTAGAAGACAATTTCAACTGTGAAACAAGACCAAGAATCTAAATCAGAGGACGATGAGAAGATCACAACTGCAGGATTTGTAGGTGTTAGAGCAATTGACCTCGGATCAGACTCTGGTGATAAAATGAATATTGCAGCTCTTGGGATTGCAGAATATGGACCTATTGACTTGGGTTCTAATTCAAGCAATGAGGACAATGTTTTAGTAGATGTTATGCCAAAAATCAAGAGGCAACCAAATGTTGCGTGGCTCCAAGAACTCAAAGAAATCAACCAAAGCATTGAAGCGATAAATGATGAATGAAAGAGACTCCTACAAGAAGCGAAGAAGGAGAACCAAAGCTTGTAGCATTAGTTACAAGCCAAGGATGACACCTTGGACGCGTTTCAGCATAACAAGCCTAAGGTAAAAAGTGATTCTTCAATTTCATGTTCTTTTTATGATGACGATTTTACTACTTTTCAAAAACATACTACAGGATTTGGATCAAAATTGTTGAAGAAAATTGGCTATCAAGGAAAGGGCCTCGACATTAATGACAAAGGCATTGTGAATCCTATGAAAGTGGAGGAATTTCATCATTATGCAGGACTTGGATATGCTAGAAAGGAGGTTGGGGAATTCTCCAAGAGAGCCAGTGACCAACCATTCACAAATGATGAGAGCACTTCATCACAATGCAATGATAGTGAGGATTCCACGGGAACTTATTATAGGCACACTAGGAGTAAGCATTCCAAGACGATCCAGAACGTTTGGAGGAGAAAAAATCATTGTGGTTACTGCAACAACGATGGACACCAAAAAACCACGTGTTAAATACTCTATGCCAAAAAAGCACCTATGAAGAAACCAAATGGTGAAGATGTTTAACAATTGAATCTGCCACAGGGAGATGACCCATTCACTTTGTTGAGTAAGAGATGGTCTTGCTAGCTATAGTAGATTGTCATGGCCACATTTTGTAAATCATGTGTTGTGGTATAATTGTAAATGTGATGATGTGTTTTCCATTGCTTATTAAATAAACGATGATGTTTTGGCCTTTTGTTGATAGCCATGGTAGTGGTTTCTATTATGATGTAAACTTTACCAAAGAGTGTGTGTTATAAACTCTTGGCGAGTATGGAGTCATTTGTTAGGGCCCTATAATACTAGTGATTCCCCCATTGCTATTGTCATTGTAGCCATTATTGTTATTGATGTGCCCCTATTTTCCTCATATTGTTATTATTGTGCCCCATAAAAGCCCACTATTGTTATTATTGTGCCCTTATATTATTATTATTATGTCGGCTTTGATTATATTGTGACCCCTTATACTCCTATATATAGAAAGGTGGTTTTTTCATTTGAATCATCCAAGAATTGTTTATTTGTGTAATGTAAAGGAGTTTTCCACCTCGAAGAGGCTAATTTTGAAGTCGTTGATCTATCTTTTCTTCTATTTTGTGAGCTGGTTACATAACATTTGGTATCAGAGGTTTGGATTCTAGGGCTTTGTTGCTCCAAATCGGCCATCGTGGAATTTTTTATATAACTTTTTTCCTACAATGTTTCTGAAGTTTAAATTAAAACCCATTTGAGATCAAATCATGATAAACCTTAGGTTTGACCTTCAAATATTTTCTCACTATATTTTCAGTGATAGGTTCCACGTAAGTTAGGGTTTTGGCCAGCTCCCGAATTATATCTCAAACAGGCGACCTAGGGAAAATCGTCATAACCTTCTCTCTGAGCATCAGATTGAAATTTCATAAAACGTTACAGAAATAACACAGCCTACAATTTTCTGTGTATCGGTTTCAGGTCCTAAGGTCGAAACAATGACACATGGAACTTCGTACAATTTCAATTTACTGAACCAGTCTATAATTAGGTCATCGTGGAGATTTGGCATAACTATTCCTTGAAGAATCAAATCTTGATTAGACTTGCAGGGTTGGAAAGAGGACTGAGAGGTTTACAATAAGACGAAATTTCAAACCTTGGAGATCTGAAATCACAGAGATACAACAGATTCAATAGCGAGCTCCTACAAAGTGAAAAAGGGAGTGTATTTGTTTTTAAAATTTACATAAGTTTAGTTGGAAAGTTAGTTTGAAGGAGCTCAAAGTGCATAGTGAAGCATTATTATCATTAATTAATGCCCCAAAGAAAGAAAATGGAAACACCTAGTAAGCAACCTGAAATCTCTAGCATGACGTATGAAGAAGAGGAAGAAATGCAACATGATATATCAAAATTATGAGACCAAGTGCAACAAAATTCACTCTCACAAAAAGTAACAGAAGCTAAGATGGATGGTTTAAAGAAAGGCATGGAAGCTAATATGGATGGTTTAATGAAAGGTGTGGAATCTAAGATGAATGACGTGGAAGCTAATATGGATGGTTTAAAGGAAGGCATGGAAGCTAAGATGAATGACGTGGAAACTAAGATGGATGGTATAGAAGAAACACTTGTAGGCAACATGGAATATTTGAAGACATATTTGACAAAGTTTGTACAAGAAATTATTACTAATGGTGAAAGGGCAGTAAAGGAAAATCCTGATGAGAACAAAAGAAATGTTAATCATGATTTCATAGACTCTAACGTTGGATTGAAGACCCACCATGTTCCAAAGATCGATATGAGGAAGTTTGAGGGCAAGGATCCCATAACATGGATAGTACAAATGGAGCAATATTTTGATCTCCATAATGTACAAAACACACAAAAGGTACGCATTGCAACTTTATATTTGGAGCCAAATCAGTTTTTATGGTATCAATGGCTTTACTCTCGTAAACAAATTTTCACTTGGATGATTTTTATGAAAGAAATGATAGCACCTTATGAGGATACAAAAAGCAACAGTTTTTTTAGCCAATTGATAAATATCAAACAAAAGGGTTCAATGATGGAGCACATTGAGGACTTCCAAAATTTGAATATAAGGGTAAAAGATATTTGAGGGGAGTATAGAATTGATGTGTTCATAGGGAATTTAAAGGACAACATCCAACATGAGGTTCGCCTTTAGGAACCTGATTCATTGGAGAAGGCATTCAGGTTGGAAATAAAAATGGAAAGGAAAATTATGACAATAAGGAAGCCTACCACTCACAACTATAAAGATGGAAGTGTTGTGCCCTTAGCCTTCCACAACCTACAAGGTTGACACCACAACAATTGGAATAAAAAATAGCAAAATGGCTTTGTTACAGTTGTGATATAAAATACACTAAAGGTCATAAGTGTGCTGAGAAGAAATTATTTTACATAGATTGCGAAGACGAGCAACAAAGGGAACATGAAACGTCAAAAGAAGAGGATATACACGAGGAACAAACCCTAGAGAAAGAGTAAATGAATCCAACCATATATTGTAATGCATTGGCCGGAATTACCACTTCTCAAACTATCAAGATAGAAGGACATATGAAGAAGAAAAAGGTAATACTATTTATTGATTCAGGCAGTACCCATAATTTTATTCATTGTAAGATAGCCAAGGAATTGAATTTCTTCCTATATCCAACACCAGAGTGTTAAGTGATGGTTTCAAGTAGAGGAACCATAAATTGCTCTGGAAAGTGCCATAATATCAAGTTATGCATGAGATAATATGTATTGAATAGCCCAATTCATTTCATTCCAATGGGTGGTGCTGACGTTATACTAGGAGTCCAACGGCTACAATCCTTGGGTACAATAGTTTTTAATTTTCAGGAACTTTACATAAAAAAAAAATCGGAAGGAAAGGAATTTGAATTAATGGTTATTGTAGGGAAACCTGGAAAGATAATTAGCTCTAATGGAATGACAAAGCTTCTCAAGAAAGAAAAAAGAGGTGTACTTGCACAATCAAGTTCGCTAGACATTCCCACATCGAAATTGTCTATTTCTCGTCATCTCCAAAATGTGTTGGACAATCATTCCAAGGTATTTGAGACTCACAAAGACCTCCCACCTATTCATGATCATGATCATGCTATTCATTTGATTCCATGAATTGTTCCTCCAAACATAAGGCCTTATAGATATCCTTATGCCCAAAAGAGTGAAATAGATCGTATGGTTGTAGAAATGCTAGAGGCTGGTATAATTCGACCTAGTGAAAGTTCTTTCTCTACTCCAATAGTATTGGTACACAAGAAGGATGGATCATGGCACATGTTTTCGAATTATAGGGAGCTCAACAAGCCCACTATTAAAGATAAATTTCTCGTTCCTATCATTAATGAATTATTGGATAACTTGCATGGATCAATTTACTTCACCAAGTTGGATCTTCGTTCAGGATATCATCAAATCAAAATGAATATTGAAGACATTCCAAAAACAACATTTAGAACTCATGAGGGTCGTTATGAATTTTTGGTCATGCCTTTTGGCCTTACCAATGCACCTTCTACATTTCAAGGTTTGATGAATTCCATTTTCAAACCGTTCCTTAGAAAATTTGTGTTAGTATTTTTTTGATGATATACTAATCTACAACAACTCTTGGAAGAATCATGTTCAACATGTTGACAGGGTGCTCAAACTATTGGAGTAGAAACAATTATATGCAAACAGCTCCAAATGTTTCTTTGGAGTACAAAAGGTGGAATATCTGGGTCATATTGTATCTCATGAAGGTGTTAGGGTAGACCCTAGCAAAATTAAAGCCATTAAGGAATGGAAAATACCCACATCCATAAAGAATATGCAAGGATTTCTTGGGTTGACAGGGTATTATAGCAAGTTTGTTAAGAATTATGGGAGAATAGAAGCACCTCTAACAACATTATTAAAGAAGGATGCATTTTCATGGACTCCATAAGCAATGAAGGCCTGTGATCATCTTAAAAAAGAAATGTGCCAAGCACCGGTCTTAGCTACGTTGAAGTTCACAAAAACCTTTATTATGGAATGTGATGCCTCAGGAAATGGAATTGATGATGTTTTAATGCAAGAAGAAAGACCCATTTCTTTTGAAAGTCATCCAATCAAAGGAAAGTATTTACACAAAGCTATTTATGAGAAAGAAATGTTGGCAATAATACATGCCCTTAAGAAATGGCAACCCTACGTAATGGGAAGACACTTGAAGGTAAAAATGGATCATGATAGTGTTAAGTACCTTTTAGAACAAAGTTTATCTTTAGAACAACAACAAAAATGGGTCACAAATATGTTGGGATATGACTTTGAAATCATCTACAGAAAAAGGAAGAAAAATGTTGTGGCAGATGCACTCTCAAGAAAGGATGAGGATGTGGAAGCATTTCTCTGCACCATTTCTATTAGACAACCAGATTAGATAAATGAAGCAAGGGATGAATGAAAGAATGATGAATAAGTGTGGGCACTCATTCAAAAGTTACAACAAGATCCTAGTACATCTGATACATTTAGCTGGAAAAATGATTCATTATGCTACAACAATCGCTTATACCTATGTAAGCATTCCCAACTCAAACAAAAGATTCTTATGGACTTTCACACCTCTCCCTTAGGAGGGCACTCAAGATTTTTAAAAACTTACCACAGGGTTAAGAAGAATTTTTTTTGGATGGCCTTAAATCTGATATTCAAAAGTTTGTGGTAGAAAGTTTGGTTTTCCAAAAAAATAAAGTTGAAACAATTAAGACCCCAGGTCTATTAGAACCTTCATCCATTCTAAGTCAATGTTGGTAGGAGGTTTCAATGGATTTTATCATAGGTTTACCCAAGTTTGAAGGAAAGAGTGTCATCATTGTGGTAGTTGACAAACTTACCAAGTATGCACACTTTTGTGCATTATCTCATCCATTTAAAGCCAATACAGTTTCTACTACATTTATGGAAACAATTCAAAAGCTACATGGAAACCCAAAGATTATTGTAAGTGACAAAGATAACATTTTCACTGGAAATTTTTGTACATAATTATTTTCTTGTCTTGGTACTCAGTTAGCTCATAGCTCATCTTATCATACTCAATCTAATGGGTAAATTGAGATAGCAAACAAATGTTTTGAAGGATATATTCATTGCTTTGTATCTAATAAATAGACACAATGGGTCAAATGGTTGCCTCTGGCTAAATGGTGGTATAACACTTCCTTCCATATCGTAGCAAAAATGACCCCATTTATGGCACTTTATGGATATCATCCACCATCCATCGCATCATATTTAAGAGAAAATTCTAAGGTTCAAGTAGTGGAAGATCACATTGAGCATCAACAAGTTCTCCAACTCTTAAAGGATAATGTCACTTTGGCACAAAATAGAATGAAACAACAGACAGATCAACATCACAACGAAACAAGCTTTGATGTAGGTGAGTGGGTATTCCTACGACTAAAACCATATACAAAAATGTCCCTAAAGCAAGATAATAATGATAATAAATTATCACCAAAGTATTATGGGCCATACAAGGTGTTGTAAAAGATTGGTACTATAACATACAAATTGGAGCTTCCTACAGCTTCGCGAGTGCACCTAGTTTTTCATGTTTTTGCTTAAAGAAGGTTATAGGTGACAAGTTACCAGTTCAAACAATATTGTTAGAAATTGATCAGGAAAAATCACATTGGAACCTCAAGAAGTCATAGAAACAAGAACTCGACAGCTACGCAATCGATCAATTTCAGAGTATCTCATCAAGTGGAAGAACTTAACTGCTAAATATTCCACATGAGAGGATGAGAATTTATACAAAAGCATCCATAACTACTCAAGCATTGAGGACAACACTTTTTTCAATGAGAGGGGCATGTTAGGTACCTATAATACTAGTGATTCCACCATTACTATTGTCATTGTAGCCCTTATTGTTATTGTTCTGCCCCTATTGTCCCCATATTTTTATTATTGTGCCCCATAGAAGCCCACTACTATTATTGTTGTGCCCTTATATTATTATTGTTAAGTTGGCTTTTATTATATTGTGACCCCTTAGAATCCTATATCTAGAAATGAGGTTTTGTCATTTGAATCATCCAAGAAATGTTCATTTGTGTAATCTAAAGGAGTTTTCCCCCTAGAAGAGGCTGATTTTGAGTTCGTTGATCTATCTTTTCTTCTATTTTGTGAGCTAGTTTCATAACATCATTTGAGTCACTTCTAGTTTTGTATGTAATTGCAAAGAATGTACCTCAAATTTGCATGGAATGCAAATCTTGAAAGTGTGGCATGATAAGGACACATGCAGAGTGCAAAATGTGTTCATGCTTTTGGAGGACAAAAATATCCTCAGTTGGGAGGAATGATCCAAGTGGCTCTACAAATGCTCTAAATTTAGAATTGGCTTTGGAAAAACTTAAAAATCAAAGTGTCTAGATTGAAGTGAAGCGAAGGTTAGATCAAATATCTCATCGCAAGCTTTCGAACAATGTGAATGACATGTTAATCTGATTTTGTATGTGAAAGTTATGGGTAGTAAAAGTTTTTGTCAATCTAGGCCCATTGGCAGCCACTAACTAGGTGATAAATTAACACTTCACGGTGACGAAATCTGACAACGGAAAAGTTGAAATTGTCGCCTACTTAAAAAAATTGGTGACCTTTAAAAAATGACAGATTATTTTTGAATACATGTTTTTAATAATATTAATATATATATATATATATATATATATATATATATATATATATATATATATATATATATATATATATATATATATATATTCTTTAAGTATTTCCAAGGAAAGTCTCGGTACCATAGTTGCAATATATTGATGTCATGGTTTGATTGATGCCAATATTTAAAAAGAAAAAGATGGCTCCAGCATTACTGAGAACAAAATAAAGAATTTAGTTATGATAATCGTCAGTGAGTCCATGCCTTTGTAAAAAAATATTCATATCTAAAGCATTTTGTCATGAAAATTGTGGTTTCTTACCCGCACCTTTGCCACATCTTTCTATTATTTGAGAATGTGATGTCCCTACACTAAACCAAGGCAAGAATTATCAGATTGTCCAACTTTGGAGGCCATACTTATTATATATTTATTGTGGGAACGATAATATTTCATGTATTTTTTATAAAAAAAATTCAAGGCCTTCCCTGCCTCTAAACAAGGTGTTTCTCTATATTGATCATATATCATTATAAATATAATATCATACATCATTAAGGCATGGTGAATTTGTAACTACATTAGTATAAAAGCATTGGTTGTGAATCTATATAAAGTCAGCATTCTTGAATGGTACGAAAACATTGAAGAAGGTTGGATTGGATTAATTATGAACAATGTAACTTTGAGGCCCTATTGGGTAGATTTCCAAAAACGTGCTATCTAAGGAGAGTCGATATGTGTTAAGGGATTAGTAGCAATGATGTTGGACTGCTTGTGTTGAAGGAGAACACAGTACTCATGATTCGACTCTCACTTGGGAAAAATATGAAACTGAAATATTTTTTTCCCAAAAGTACTTTGGAAAACACGAGTGAAGTGAGAAGGTTGTTTTTTGTTTTTGTTTTATTGAGTGGAAAAGTTCGATATATTATCGTTGAATCTTTGGCCAAAAAAAACGTGAATGTTTCTTAATATTGTGATTGTCGTGTTTGATTCAGATTTCTCTGGATTTACTTTGGAATTCTCTTCTCTGGTTGGTGATGATTGTATCTCTTGTTCAACTATGCCTTGAATCATAGCATTGAAGCAGCCTTGAGAAATGTGAAATGAAGTCTATTGAAACTCTGGATGTAGCAACATTGTAAATACAACGTTGAATGGTGAGTTTGCCTTAAATGTTCCTTAAATCATCGATTTGAATTTGATGCTTGATTTGGTTCGAATTTCATACATTCAAGAGATGTGTGACAGAGCCTCGACAAAGACCAATTGTTGTAAGTGTGGAATATTACATGCTTTTTTCAAATGCCAAATAGTATTATTGAGTCAACAAGTCACTTTTGAAATTATTTTCAAAGACTCGTGTGGTTGGAACCACTATTTGTGTTCGTTTCTTTTATGTTGGGTTGTTGTTGTTCGAAATATCATGCCCACTACCATTATTATGTATATGCTCAACACAAATATGTACAAGTATGACGTAGGAAATGTATATATTTTATGCATGAACAATTAGGATCCCTATGGTTTGATTTTGAGGTTGTTGGTGGAAGCCACAATTTTACTGTTAAATTTTCATTGTAAACAGGTGCAGTTTTTGTGGTAGCCGACACCCATTTGAAACATGATTGCAAGTTTTTCTCTTATAGGAAGTTGGAGAAAATGAAGAGAGACAGTTATTTATTAAGTAGTATAATGTCATCTATTATTCATAGCGGCATCCAAATCAGTAAGGACATGTTTTTTGACATTAAAATATGTTTGCAAAATGCATAAGAGAAGATCTCAAATGTTAATTCTTGATCCGGATTTAAGCAGGAACGCAATAGATTACAGAGATAACCATAAATACAGAGATGCGATAACCATAAAAACAGAGATGCAACAGAAATAATAATATGCGATAACCATAAAAACAGAGACGCCGCGGAAATAATACTGCATTTAATTAATGGAGAATACTGAAATATGCTTATAAATAGAAATAACCCAGCTAGGGCGATGGTAGCTTATCTCTGAGAAGAGATGTGTCGGCTACATGCCTCTAAACTGTTTCGAACTGTCTTTACAATGAGGCTCGAAGGCCTATTTATTATTGAGAAACAATGGAAAACCCTTAACATTCCAAAACCTAACCCTAGAAGATGAAAACGCCAAACTATGGGCCCCGTTTGGGTAAATTGGTACATCAACTTCCCGGGGTCGTAACTTTGGCATACGATCTCCGTTTTACGCGCATGATAGCCCGTTGAAAAGATCTTTCTGAGGACTATAACGCAAACAATGATTTTTTATCTAAAAAATCGCAGGAGAGGGATTTCCCAAAAAACATTCTTTAGGGCCTCAAAACGGCTCCGGAAGTTTAGGACCCGAAAACTGCTAAAAATAGTACATCCTTTAGGGCCTCAAAACGGCTCCGGAAGTTTAGGACCCGAAAACTGCTAAAAATAGTAAATTGTGCTATAATTAAGGAAACTGAAAATGTCAAGAGGGACAATGGTGGGGATCTAGGTGGACTTGGCAGGTGGCCACCAATATCCACCTGGATCATTCCTCCCCCCTTAGGAAGCAATGGTCCCCATTGCGTTGAGTTCCTCCATGAGATGGGGAAACTTTTGCTGAACTTGGTCCCTGGTGAGCCACTTGCCATTGTGAAGGAGTTGGCCTGCTTTGACAACTCGATACAGTTGAATATTCTGTCGGCGAGTATTCTTGATCTGTGTGTCCATGATTCGATCAGTTGCAGCTTGTTCCATGCAATCTGGATTTAATTCTGTGGGGGTGAGTTGTTCTGCAATGTCGGATGTATCTAGCAATGGTGGAAAGTATGGCCGAAGGCGGTCCACATTGAACACTGGGTGCAGGCCAAGGAATGGGGGAATGCTGAGTTCAAATGCATTGTCTCCCACAGCCTTAGTAATGGTGTAGGGACCACATCGGAGTCGTCTCAGTTTCCGATAGGCTCCAGTAAGGCGTTCCTTTTGTAAATGCAACCAGACTTTGTCACCCACCTGAAACTTGTGTGGTACCCCTCCAGGTAACGAGAAGTTGTTCCTGTGTTCTGTCATGACTGTATCCCTCTGTTGCTGCTGCTGTGTGGAGGAACCCTTCGCGGGGGTCATGGATGTAGCAACGATCTTCCCCTTACTTTGGGAACGAACCAGACAGAAAATAAATTTCCTAGTCTGTGAGATGAGCTTGCTGCCTTTCTTAGCAGTGATCAAAGAGGTGGCGGTAGGTGGGGCTACCTCTGGTATCCTGTATAATGAATTATCCAAAGAAATGATGACAGCGCGAGGCCTTGACTCATACACAGCATGTCGCCTCCACAAGTATGGCTGGCCTAATAGTACATCACAAACATCCAGAGGTGTAACATCACACAATACCTCGTCTGTGAAGGGCTTGATGCTGTAGGGAAGGCGGCACTGCTGGCGAACTTTGAGATCTCGTCCTTCGTGAAGCCAACCGATAGTGTACGGCTGTGGGTGTGGTGTAGTTGGTAGGCCCAATCGCTTCACGACCTCTGCTGAAATGAGGTTCTTTTGGCTGCCACTGTCGACAATGAATTGCAGCGGCGAACCCTTCACCCACATCTGTGAGTGGAAAATACGTTCCCCCTCCTCTGGATCTTCGGGCTCATTTTTCTGGATCTTGGCAGTAGCAACAGTGGCGCTGGGATCCGCATCAATAATCTGCTTCCCCTTGTCATTCCCCTTGTCGGGTTCTGACTCAGAGTCGGAACATGCATCTGATTCGGAAGCCTTCAACTCGGCCACCAGCGACTGCTTGGTCTGACACTCACTTGTGTTATGAGTGGGACTCTTGTGGAACTCACACCACTTTCCTGTGTCCTTCTTCAGCTTTGTGGTGTTGTTCTTTTCTTGCAGCTTCGACGGGTTGTCTTGGGTCACCCCGCCTTGGCTTTGTCCTTTGGGCTTTGGATTTGCAGATCCAAAGTCTCGCTTTTTCTATTTGAACTTTTGCTCGATTTTGACAGCGTATCGGTATGCTGTGCCGAGTGAGGAGATGTTCAAGAACTCCATCTCTTCCTGGATGTATCTGTGTAGGCAGCCGCGGTATTTGAGTACCAGATGCAGCTCAGAATCTTTGATACCCAACTGTGTGCGAAGGGTATGAAAAATGTTTGTGAACTCCGGCACATCTTGGTCTCGTCCCTGCCGCAGTGTGGTCCATTTGATGTATTTGTCCTCATAGCTTCCGACGGGGTAGTACTGCTCCTTGATGGCATCCCGGAAGTCATTCCAAGTGGGTGCGGTTGAAAATAGTGAGCCTGTACTTTCATCCTTCTGCTCGCAATAGGTTTCCCACCAGTCCTTGACGTGGGGGGCTGCTTTGAGAAGAGCGAAAACAATCTTCTCCCGACTTGAAAATTCGTGAACAGAAAAATACCCATCTAGCAGATTTAACCATTTATCTACGGCATCTGCGTCTATTTGACCCTCGAAGATGGGGATTTCAAAATTAACTTGTACCTTAAACGGTGTGGCGTTTCCAGAGTAGCTGTTGGAAGCCGCTAAAGGATCTGCGCAAAGCTATCCATCATTGCGTTCCTTTGCCGCTCGAGCGCTTCTTCGAGCAAGATTTTGATAGGATCTCCTGCCCCCTCGTCTTTCTTCTCATCCGCCATGGGAGGACGTCGAGATTTGCGAGGCTGGTCTTGCAAAGGTTCGACCAGTTCAAGCCCTAACTCCTTATATCCCGACCTCGTTGGGGACATGCAAAGAAAAACAGAGAAAAAGCAGACCGCTCTGATACCACTAATCCGGATTTAAGCAGGAACGCAATAGATTACAGAGATAACCATAAATACAGAGATGCGATAACCATAAAAACAGAGATGCAACAGAAATAATAATATGCGATAACCTTAAAAACAGAGACGCCGCGGAAATAATACTTCATTTAATTAATGGAGAATACTGAAATATGCTTACAAATAGAAATAACCCAGCTAGGGCGATGGTAGCTTATCTCTGAGAAGAGATGTGTCGGCTACATGCCTCTGAACTGTTTCGAACTGTCTTTACAATGAGGCTCGAAGGCCTATTTATTATTGAGAAACAATGGAAAACCCTTAACATTCCAAAACCTAACCCTAGAAGATGAAAACGCCAAACTATGGGCCCCGTTTGGGTAAATTGGTACATCAACTTCCCGGGGTCGTAACTTTGGCATACGATCTCCGTTTTACGCGCATGATAGCCCGTTGAAAAGATCTTTCTGAGGACTATAACGCAAACAATGATTTTTTACCTAAAAAATCGCAGAGCGGGATTTCCCAAAAAACGTCGTTTAGGGCCTCAAAACGGCTCCGGAAGTTTAGGACCCGAAAACTGCTAAAAATAGTAAATTGTGCTATAATTAAGGAAACTGAAAATGTCAAGAGGGACAATGGTGGGGGTCTAGGTGGACTTGGCAGGTGGCCACCAATATCCACCTGGATCAATTCTAGTGAGATGAAGTACATGAATTACAAAACAAGAATTATGAACTTGTTCTTGTTAAGAAAAATAGTTTGTTTGAGTTTGATAATCAATCAGAGGATGATCAGAGTAATGAAGTCATTTCAACGGAAAATTTGGATGCAGATAAGAGTTGTGATGTGAAACTTGTTATAAGACCTTAGGAAGAGATTATGTATAACAAACATAGAAATGGTTAAGGATATAAAAAAGATGTCCTAGATGTATCTTTTCATATTCTTGATTCTTCTAAAACTATATAATTCCTAATTGTTGGATTTATGGATCGTGGTGTTCCAGAACAAATTGATCAATGTCAACAATGTAGTAGAGTTGGACATGTGAAAGATCAGTGTTTTGATCTTCACCTGTGTTAGCATTGTGGAAAGTGCAATAACCATTCAAACATATGTTCTAGAAATAAGACTACTACAAGAGAGAAACTAAACTTTCAATGGATTTCTTCTTAGGAATGGTCAAAAAGAGCCAAGAAGATTCACAGGTCATACCATAGGATATGTTTGAGAGCGTTGACCAACCTTGCAGTGTTGAAGAACACTTCTCACCCTGTATTCGATAAGGGGGGAATCATTGATGGTATAGTACAAGTTCAAAGATGTCAAGTGAGCCTAAGTCAGAGATCCACCGAGTCACAACCTATACCAGTTAGACCTAGATTTGTAGGCATAGAGACTGCAATTTTGTTAAATGAGTTGCTTGTGAATGAGCACTTCCATATTCAGAATTGCTCGAGGAACTACATTGATATTTCTGGAGTTAATGGTCACCTTAAAACCACATTTTAGGTTGTTCTGAGAACTGTTATGAAGGTTCCAAAGTTGGTGTTGGTTGAGACCTTGAGTTCTCCCACACTAGTTTGTGGCCATCCTTAAAAACTATTTCTAAAATACATTCAACTCTTGTCTGAGATGCATTTTTGCATTTTGAGCTCTCATTCTTGGACTGTGATACATCCCTTTGGATTTAGGGGGGATTCTTAGACAAATAATCCCCAATTTCAAGGTTGGGTTAGTTTGTGTTAGGGTGATTAGTTATTAGAGTCCAAGAAGACCCGAAACCTAAATCAATGGTTTCACTATGTATTTATATGTACATTTTGTACATCATTATTTGAGATCAATATTTAATATATGTTTGAGTTTGGTTCCCAATTTGTTGTCTAACGAAAGTGATAAACTCAAATATTTTCTATGTTATTACAAGGCCTAAAGAGGGTTGAGAAAACTTCATGGATAAGTAATGTTAGAAGCACTCAACTTGTTTTTATAAAAATTAGCATGATAAATAAGCCAAAATTAGGGGAAACCAATAAAATTCAAAATTCATTAAAGACATTGTCATGGAAGAATTTTTACATCTTCTGAAAGAAAAATACTTAGCTGGTTGATTGATTAAACTTGTAAATGTATTAAAATAATACATCACCAATGGTATTATAAGAACCTCAAAATATATCTCAGTACAAATATCATAATGAATATGATCGCAATTTGATCTCAAAATTTACGACATGTAAAATTTTAGGGGCAAATTTCTCTGAGGGTCAAAATCTTAGGGTTTAAAATTGAGGGGAATTAAATAATATATATGTTAGATCATTCACCCAAGGAAATCAATTAAAATAGGTTCAAAATTCTTCTTCTAAATACCAAACCTTCAATTCCCCTTGAGTTCTTAGAATCTATGTTTTTTGGTTAAGTTTTTCACACAAAATTTCTTGAACTATGGTGTTTTTGGAACTAATCAGCCCTAGTTTCCTCAAATAAGTGTTCTAAAGAAACAATTTTACCCATGGATTTCATTGAGGGAAAAATTTCATCCATTTAATTTTCAATTTTCCCTCCATTTCCAATTTCACCTATTTATTTCCTTCATGGTTTTATGGGAATGATTTCTCCCAAGAAATGTATTTTTCCTTCCATGCTAAAGATTTTATGGTTTTACTACGACTCCTCTGCATTATTGCATCGAGAGGTGAATTCTATAGCCCAGTATGAGGCCAATGTGTGATTTCATCCATGCTCAAGATGGCGTTGACAGGTTTCACTTTTTAAATAAAAATAAAATATTTTCTAAATAAAAAAGTCATCTATAATGAAAGACAAAAATGAAAATATATGTTAATATAATTTTAATTTTAAGTATTATAACCTAGTATGAAGGATATGTGATAAAATATTTAACTTTTGATTAGTTAATGGGTTGAGAGGTACATTATATAACCTAGTAACCTCCAGTTGACATGTCTCCCTTTCAAAATAAAAATAAAGTATTTTCTAGATAAAAAAATAATGTTTGTTATAGTAAAAATGAAAACTGAATATCCATGTTTAGATAGATTTAATTAAAATTATTATAATCTGATACGGTAAAAGTATTTCACTCTAGATTCATTATTGATATTACAACCTGTTACAGGGAAAAGTCTCTATATAGAACTGCTCTATCCTACTAAGGTGTGACAGCTGCCTTAGAAACAAACAGAGAAAAGCTACTTTCGTTTTTCCTTTATGAATTATAAATAGATAGGAACGAGAAGACCAACCTCTGTCTTGCGCTAATCTCCTGATTTGATTACTCTCTTCTTTGATAGTTTTTAGCTACCTACTCCCTTGCATGCCCAGCTTTACAAAGTACCTATAAGATCACAGTAGCATAGCACTATACAAAGACATGGATCTATAATCATAAACAATCTAGGATCAGATGTAAATTGACCATACAAATGTAGCAAACATCAATGATACAAGAGCATGGAGGAAAACTTGAATAGCTTTTATTGATAAACAAGAAAGAGCCAAGAGGAGTTACAACCAGTTGTTCTGACCCAGCATCAACCTCCCAGCAAAGAAGCCCCTCTTCACCTCAAACAAAGCTTAGATCACCCAACAATCTGATGTTTGTCTCAAGAAACCAACAGCAATTCCTTACAATATCCAAAATTCCAGCCTCTGGATCTCTGGGATGAGGGATCCATATATAGATATCTGTAAGGGGGATGAGTTAGCTTGTGATTTGATTAGTGTCTTCCCTCTGGTAGTTCTTGCCTCCACTTGGAGATTGATGATCTCTTACTCATCCTTGGTCGAATTCAGTGAGGCAAGTGTCACAGGAGAAGATTCTAGAAGCTTCCATTGCCTCTCCACCTCGCGGAATGACACTGCCATTTGTCATTTCTCACCCATCGTACCCCATAGAAGGGATTTTTGAAATGAAACGCACCCATGCAGTGTATTTAGGTGCAATGCAACGCACTTGGCCAGTGGAGCGGCTGAAATGATCCTATTTTGACCAATTCTGAGCAGTTTTTCATGGAGAACTTCTGGGAGAAGCTGTGATCTATTGACCTTGTTCCTTTAGGGGTTAGAACAACACTTTTAGGGACTTAGGAGCCCTTGATTTATGGACATTTTATGCTTGGGGTTGTAGGGCCCAAAAATGTCTATAACAGTCGCCCCCTAAAGCATGAGGTCGTTAATCTTTTGATGTCGGATGAAATGATTTATTATGAGGATCCGAAGTTCTTTCAATGCTGGGAGGAGACCTATAATAAGATACAATACAATACATTATCTTCATAATACTTTCATGATCTAGCTGAGGCGGGCATTCCCATGCTCAGCTTTATAAATTCATTTTCATGTACATAGGACAGACAATCGTCTGAGTGTAGACTGATGATTCTGATAGAGCCATCATCCTTTTGATTGGATGATTATCTGTACAAGAATGATGTACATTTGATGTCTTTATTTCCCTGAATATATATCGCAGGCCGGATGGATGAAACTAGATCTGGGGTCTTCAATCTCGTTCGATCTTCACTCGAAGTAGAAGTCAATCCATGTGAGAAATGTTCTGAAGTCGAACATGGAAAGACATCGCTTGATTACCAGCCAATGATGTAAACTGTTAACAAGCGCAAGAGGAATCATCGATAATGATAATGACGCTCAAGGTACTGCAGTACAATTCACGTGGTGTGAATAAAGGACTTGGCGTCGAACACCACGCAAAATCTTTTGGTCGAAGGCCATTGATGTAAACTTGTCGCCGGAAGTGAGAAACTTGCCATTGAGGCATGCAAGCTTCAAAGTACTGAATGGGGTGTTCCTAGATCAACTTCTTGGATAATGAGCTGATGTCGACAAGAAGTGATCCATCACAGGAGGGCCTTAATGAATCCCACATCAATGACACGGAATGGAGCAAATGATTTTAATGGAGGTGAAAACGATCTGGTGATATAAGGTTCAGGGTGGCGGTTATGAAAGAATGGAGTATAAATGTATGGTAGTGGGTGAGACACAGGTGAATTCTCTGAATGACTTCTCTTGAACATATCGGTGACACTGATGTGATGGATTGGTAGCATTAACCCCAAATGTGGATGGTATGATGGGACCATGGTGATGTGACCGGTGAATGAAACAACCCAACCCGACTCGGACATGGAGCGGAAGTGTCATGTTCAAGAGCGACTTGCTACCAACAAAGTTTCTTCAAGTTTTCTTCCCAATTTTCCCCAGTCATTGCTAACCAGTACCTCTTTATTTTTGTCAAGCTTGAGGAGGATAACATATGCTTGTTCTATAATTTTCCCTTCAGGCAAACCCATCGCTATGTTTTAACGAGTCTAGCGATAGTGAAACTCGTTCTCGTCTATAGACAAGTTTGTTGCTATTAAAATTTTAACGAGTTTAACGACAAAGATAACTCGGTCCTTTTCAATTTTAGAGAGTCTGAAAAGGAACGTAAAGGAAACTCCAAAATTCCTTTTTCGTCATCTAATCCCTTAAGTCTGAAAAAGTATAAAACAATACAGAAGGGATGAATTTTCGATACTTTTAACGAGCAGAACAAAACAAGCACTCGATCTTTTTGTGTAATAATCCCTCAGGTCCAAAAAGATTAAAATTTAGAGGAGGGATAGCACTTCCTGTCCCTTTAACGAGCTGGAGAGGCCAATGGCTCAACAATCTTTTCATATTTTACGAGTCAGTTGAAAAGAGCTTAAAGGAGACTTGTCTTTTGAGGAACGAATAATAAAATGGATAGCAATTGATTCCAGGTAAGGTTTGGAATTTTCCAATCATGGAAGTGTTACAAGGATGGCTAGTGAAATCACTCTTCGCAGCTATTCCTCAAAATGGGTAAACAATCAAATGGAGGTGAATGATCGGCCAATGCAAAAGTGGAGGTGACGGTGTAAACACGACCAAGGCTTTAATGGCTGAAGTACTACATTCACGATGGTTATTTACCGGGGGGAATAGTTCATTTTTTAAAGAGCTTAAACGCGGGGGGAAACATTTGCTCATGGCTTATGTTTATTTCTTAATGAGCTTGAACTATGTGCTAAAACTGCTCGATGCGGGTTTATTTTTTAACGAGATTGAACCTTGCGGTAACACTGCTCGATGCGGGTTTATTTTTTAACGAGCTTGAACCTTGAAGTAACACTGCTGGATTAATTCAGTCATGTGATAAGAATGTCTCATATAAAAACGACAACTTTTAGATTTTTGCCTCACATCCTTTCTTTATGCAAGTTAGGAAACGACCAATCCTACAAGTTTAAAGGGTTAGAGGACCTACAAATTTAAAAAATAAATAGTCGCTCTTCGCTTGCAAGCCAAAAGGTTTGCATGCCCCCAGGTATAGAACAGAGTTTCAAGGTTACCCCTTCTTTATTCCGTTAAAACATTTGTTTTACCGAGAGAGGCCTACCTCTTACAGGTTACCCAAAGATCGTTCTATTCACAGCTCAAACAAAACACTTCTTCGGCGATGTCTACCGAAATAGACAAAGGTGAGTGAAGTAGGTTACTCCACTCACATAACTTTGACAAGAGAATCTTGTTCTAGAATAACCCCCTCTTCCAATCACGGACGGAAGTACAGACTAGTCATATTTTCTCGCGGAAACCTACCCTATACCCAAAGTTTTCCTGCCGAAGCAGACCAGGGTGCATGCCCCCTGGGTTTCAGTCATGTCCCCCGAATCACTCGCGCTCATCGAGTGGACGGACTGGGGACTGAGACATTTCTTGTGTGAAAAGACCATTCAGGGATGGTATATGACTATTTTCTATGCGTGATCCGGGAAATGAAAGCTAGTCTACGAGCTTGACCACTCTTCCTTCGTGCGGAAAACACATCACTCTAAAGAGTGATGAGACAATGGCTCTCATGCAATAAATATAGTCTCGTCCAAGGAGTAGATTGTAATCCAGGGGTCCTTGAACTACCATCACGTTCATGTGAATGGTTTTCCCTCTCAATTTTATGGGCACATTTGGAAGGATCCCTAACAGTCGACTGGTTCCTTTATCAAAGCCTGTTAGATTTCTCATCTCAGGCAAAAGCGATGGCGAACCAAGCGCTTTCCAAGCATTTGAGGAAAGGATACTCACAGAAGCCCCTTCATCTATGATGCTACCAGCCATAACCATTTTATATATTTGAACAATGATTCGGAATGGTATACTAGTTGGTAAACGGGGTCTGCCTAGTTGATTCCAGTTGAAGGAGACAACTAGGTTGCTTGGAGGTGGGACCGAATAGACGGCTGGGTACGACTCTGACGAACTTCCTTCCTGCAGTAAAGGAATGGGTAAATTGCCCCCATGTTCGTTGGAGTCTGTGCTTATGAAAAGAATTTGGACGGTGTCATCCGTGTTCTCTTCGGTGATTGTATCATCTGAAGATGGAACCTCTGAAGGCAAGACTGGGTCAACTGCCGCCTCGACCTTTTGACTTTCATCTGGTATGGGTTCAGATGGTTTGTCTTCAATGATAGATGCTTCAGCCGACCACCTGAGCGGGCCAGCCGGATTTTCAACTAGTGACGGACTTGGCAAAAGTTTTTTATATCTAGGAGGAAGTCGTAACGGTGAAACCAGATGATCGTCCAAAACTCTTTTAGCTTCGTGTAAGAAGGGACAACGATGGACGGCATGATTGCCTTCGCACAGTTTACAAGGAAATCTATAT
The DNA here is from genome assembly GCA_031772625.1 of Pinus tabuliformis. NCBI lineage: Eukaryota > Viridiplantae > Streptophyta > Pinopsida > Pinales > Pinaceae > Pinus > Pinus tabuliformis. The sequence continues at coordinate 239,330,415 of CM062820.1, forward strand.
TTTCCTTTTTGTCCTAGGGCTTCACTTTCACTAGTTGACGGTGTGTTTTCAACATGATCCTCAGAGGTTGACGACACCGGGTTGTGCAATCGAGGAGACCAGTCCCTTAAGATATGAGGGATGCAAGGAAAATCTCTGTGATAGTGGTCTCCTTTGCAAATGACACATGGCGATTTAGGCCTGGTCGGTGCAGTGTGTGGATTTTTGCTAGACAACGCTCGTTTGCCCTCATTCGCTTTTGGCTCCTTCTTCTTCTTCTCGGGTACTTGACTTTTGGCTTTACCAGCCCCATTAAGCGAAGAGGAAGGAGGAGAGGAAGAATTAGAGGAAGTAGAAGGTTGGTGGGTAACTCTGGACTCGTCTAGTTGCTGGTTCGATTGTTCAGGAATTGCGGTGTTCTGAACGACAGAGGTTGAGAAGAGCCATACAGGCAAGCCAATTGTCAGTCCTGGAAGCGACAATGTGGCCATATGGGGTGCACCAACATCTCCCCAAGAGGAGAAGGGACTAGGATTTCCTCCAAGGGGAATTCCTTGGTTGGTGGATTCCATTTTCTCAACCCAAGATCAACGTAGGAAAGGGTAATGAATATTCCATTTAAAATAAATTTTAGACGCTTTGACACAACTTGTTTTTTCAGTTTTTAAGAGTCGAGAAAAAACAAAAGATGACTCTAGTCGCCTTCGATTTTTAATGAGCCTGAAGTGACAAGTGCTCAGATGGACCTTTTCTGTTAAAGAGTCTGAAAAGGAACGAAAGGGACTGCTCTGGAAATCTAGGTAGAGGGATTACCAAACCAATCGCAAAACTGCAGAATACTTTTTATGGTACGACAGTCAATCTTCCTGAATGCTGTGTTCAGTGCATTGCCATTGATAGGGCGACAGACACAACTTCCTATGGATAAAGGATTAAGCCTATCGGGGTCTCCCAAAATATACTCGACCGTACGTAGGAGCACAAGTCCGTACTGGCACTTATCGTCTCAAAGTGGAGGAATCACCCAACCATCAGTGAGAACAACAGTTACCAGGCTTTACGATGCCGAAATATGTCTCTAGCCTAGACTTCTAAATGTTGTGCGTTAAATTCCAAAGCGTTGTTAGATTCATTGAATTTATTTTAAGTTGATCTTGTTTATGAAGTTTGCCTTTCAGGTTCATTGTGAGATGTAGATGTAATTCCTAAAATGCAATCTAAGATGATAAACAAACTTTTTATCTTCTTTGTGCAATGAAAATCCTAGCTACTAAGGAAAAGAAAGATAGAATCTTTTCACAAAGAGCAAAGAGCACACTCTAAATGCACTTTCCTAAATCAAGCTAATCAGACTGTCTATATGCAAATGCACATGCATGTATTTGTTTTCGACTTTCTTAGTATATGAATGCTAAAAAGAAAGTTGATGCACAAATCTGAATTTCTTTTCAAGTGACAAATATCAACAAGTTTCTTTTCGAAATCAAAAAATGGAGACGATCACAACACCTTACGATTTTGAAATGAATACTTGTTCTTGACACTAGAAAATTACAAATTCAGAACAAAAGCAATAGTAACAGGATAATCGACCATCAACAGCAATCAAACCCTTTCCTACGACTGAAATCGACACTTGCAACAGTTTCAAATCAAAGGACGACAGTACGATTATGCTACTTTTGCAAAGGAGAACTGTAAAGGACTCAACAAACACACAAAAACATCTACAGTTCTTTTGTACAAAGGAGGCGGAATAACAGCAAGGAAAAGGGGTTTCAAACAGACATATACTGATCACAGGCAACAAAATTCAGGAATAGAACTGGAAAGAGTGAATCACAGAAACCAAAATTGCACAGAGCCTAGCCTGATCAGCGCACCTTTAACACAGAGAATTTGAAATGCAGCGCAGCTTGTCCACTCGAGAAGTGCGCTGAAGTTCAGATTCTCTGAACAGTACCTGCGTTGGGCCAACAACGAGACTCTGTTTGGGTTCTAGGTCACAGTTTGCAGTTCAATTCTTGGGTTTTGGCCGAGAAAAAAGCAATCAGTAATGCAACAATCAGGGGTAGATCTAAGGAAGATCTAAGAGCTATCACAAGGGCAATCAGATAGTTTGTGAATCAGTTGTTTTAAATCATAAAAAGATCTAGTAGATGGATTGAAGTAGCAGTTATCTACTTTGCATTTGATATGGAAAATGCAGTTCGAATACTACCTGTAAGTTTATGAAAAAGACAACAAAGAATGATAAACAAACAAACTAATTCTTCCCCAGTGGAGTCGCCATTTTGTTACAAGGAAAAGTGTCTATATAGAACTGCTCTATCCCACTAAGGTGTGACAGCTGCCTTAGAAACAAATAGAGAAAATCTACTTTCGTTTTTCCTTTATGAATTATAAATAGAGAGGAACGAGAAGACCAACCTCTGTCTTGCGCTAATCTCCTGATTTGATTACTCTCTTCTTTGATAGTCTTTAGCTACCTGCTCCCTTGCACGCCCAGCTTCACAAAGTACCTGTAAGATCACAGTAGCATAGCACTATACAAAGACATGGATCTATAATCATAAACAATCTAGGATCAGATGTAAATTGACCATACAAATGTAGCAAACATCAATGATACAAGAGCATGGAGGAAAACTTGAATAGCTTTTATTGATAAACAAGAAAGAGCCAAGAGGAGTTACAACCAGTTGTTCTGACCCAGCATCAACCTCCCAGCAAAGAAGCCCCTCTTCACCTCAAACAAAGCTTAGATCACCCAACAATCTGATGTTTGTCTCAAGAAACCAACAACAATTCCTTACAATATGCAAAATTCCAGCCTCTGGATCTCTGGGATGAGGGATCCATATATAGATATCTGTAAGGGGGATGAGTCAGCTTGTGATTTGATTAGTGTCTTCCCTCTGGTAGTTCTTGCTTCCACTTGGAGATTGATGATCTCTTACTCATCCTTGGTCGAATTCAGTGAGGCAAGTGTCACAGGAGAAGATTCTGGAAGCTTCCATTGCCTCTCCACCTCGCGGAATGACACTGCCATTTGTCATTTCTCGCCCATCGCACCCCATAGAAGGGATTTTTGAAATGCAACGCACCCACACAGTGTATTTAGGTGCAATGCAACGCACTTGGCCAGTGGAGCAGCTGAAATGATCCTGTTTTGACCAATTCTGAGCAGTTTTTCATGGAGAACTTCTGGGAGAAGCTGTGATCTGTTGACCTTGTTCCTTTAGGGGTTAGAACAACACTTTTAGGGACTTAGGAGCCCTTGATTTATGGACATTTTATGCTTGGGGTTGTAGGGCCCAAAAATGTCTATAACAAACCTAGTATGGAGATGTGGTAAAACATATTTTACTCTCACTGTCTACCATAACTAAATTATTTGAATGGCCATATGAAGTAACTCAATTTATGTCATATATATGTATATATAAAATATTTGAATATATATGTTAGTTAATCTATGTTAATATCAACTTCATATATATATAAACAATTTTTTTTGTGTGTTTTAATAATAACAAAAAATTATAATGCTCAAGGAGAATAAGTGAAAAAAAAATCAATTACTTTGTAATAAGAATAATAGCAAGAAGATGTATAACTAATTCAATTCTTAATATGTAGCATTTAAAAATATTATTACTATAAAAAGATTCAATGTATGTTATAAATAAAATATTTTAATATGAGTTAAGTAATATTGAGGTGTACTTAAAAATATATTATTAACAAAAACAAAAATCTATGCCCATATTAAGTAAAAGGTATCAATCTCAGCTAGACATATATTATATATGGTTTCAAATTTAATTATTATGGATAAAATATAAGTAGTCTTACTATTCTACATTTTGATCATTTTTTAAGTATGATTTTGGGTCAATATTTTCTAAAATTTAGCAAAGATTTGTTAGTGTTGTAAGTTCAAGTTATGTAGTCTAGACAATCTAAGTGCACAATGGGATTTTCAAGTAGCTGAATCCATTTATAAATTCAAATATATTATATATATATATATATATATATATATATATATATATATATATATACCATCGATCCAATCTCTCATAAACATTTTTTCAAGTTTTGCATTTAAAAATAGGTTTGCACTTAAAAGTTTGATCTCTCTTCGCACTTGCTAGATCCATGGTTAAGACGGATCTATAATGGTATATATCCATAAGATTTCATGGATAATGGAATTACCATGCAAGTGGCAGTTCAACATTTACAAGCATTTATTTTTAATTTATATGTCTTCCTAATGAATTTTTGCATACTGAATTTTTGCCTTGAAAACAAAATTCCAAGGGTGTATTATTGACTAGTTATTTTCTCTTGGATTTTAAAGAAGTATGTAAATATGTGTGATAGTGTATGTCAAGGATTAAAATTTCATCTCCTATTGTAACCTCCATAGAATGTTTGAATTTGGATTTTCACTTTGGTTCCTCAACATATTTCTCCTAGAGTGTGAATCGTTAATGTGAAATTCATTGTCATTATTTTATTTATGTTGTTGTTGACATGGGCATACTTTTAAACCTATTTAAATTCCTTTCTCCAATTAGTTTCTTTAGTTGTACTCAACATTATAAATAGTTTGTTGTTGATCAAACATTAGTTTTCATCCCATTGATCTTCCTTGCTCCATCAATTCTATTCACAAGTGCATTCACCATCATAACCCCATCACTCTAACATTTTTCCTACAATTTATGGAAAATGTTTTGTACCATCATAACCCCATCACTCCAACATTTCACTCACAATTTATGGACAATTGTTTCTGGTAATAAGCTTTCTATTGAATCCATTATTATAAACATAAACACTAATGCATCTAATTAAAACAATCAAATATGATTAGAAAACAACAACTACACTGAAATCAATGCATCTAATATGAGAAATCAAATGAGATTAGAAATCAACATCTACACTGAAATAAATGCATCTAGTGCACGTAATCAAATATGATTAGAAATCCACATCTACACTAAAATCCATGCATTTAGTGCAAGGAATGAAATATGATTAGAAATATACATCTACACTAAAATCAATGCATCTAGTGCAAGAAATCAAATATAATTAGAATCAACATCTACACTAAAATCAATTCAAATAGTGCAAGCAATCAAATAGGATTAGAAATCACCATCTACACTGAAATCAATGCATCTACTACAAGAAATCTTCTTCCATTTCTCCCTCATCCATTTAATTTTGGAAAATAATTTTAATAACTTACAGTCTCAAGATTAACAACATCCAATCCATCTAGTGCAACCAATCAAATATGATTAGAAAACAACATCTACACTGAAATGAATTCATATAATGCAAGTGATCAAGTAAGATTAGAAACTAACATATACACCGAAATAAATGCATCTAATGCAAGAAATCAAAAATAAATATCTACACTAAAATCAATGAATCTAACACAAGAAATCAAATAAGATTAGAAATCACCATCTACGTTGAAATCAATGCATCTAGAGAAAGCAATCAAATAGGATTAGAAATCAACATCTAAACTGAAATAAATGCATCTAGTGCAAGTAATCAAATACAACGAGAAATCAACATCTACACTGAAATTAATGCATCTCGTGCAAGCAATCAAATAGGATTAGAAATCATCATCTACACTAAAATCAATACATATAGTACAAGAAATATTCTCCCTCTCTACCCCTCCATCTCTCCTTCTTTGTCTCTCTATCTCACCCCTACAAACACACACACACACTTTCTCTCCATATATATCTATCTCTCCCTCCCTCCCTCTATCTATCTCTTCTTCCCTCTCTCCACATCCCATCTATATCTGTATCTCCCCTTGCCTCTCCTTTGTCTCTCTATATCACCCCCAAAGCATACATACTCTTTCTCCATATCTATATATATCTCCATCCCTCTTGCTCTCACACTCTCTTCCCCATTCACTCTCTCTCTCCCCCCATCTATCTCTCTTCCCTCCTTCTCTCTTCTCTCCCTCTCTCCTTATCTACCTTATCACTCCCTCTCTCTTTTCCTCCAACTCCATCTCTCTCTCACGTTCTCTTTCTCTTCCTTCCTCCCTCCCCCTTTATCTCTCACCTCCCTCTATCTCTCTCCCCCCAATATCTCTCTTCACCCTCCAACTCTGTCACTATCTCCCTCCCTCTCTCCTTCTCCCTCCTTCTCTTCCCCCTACCTTCCATCTCTCCCTTGTCACTCCCTCTATCTCTCAACCTCTATCAATTTATGCATTTGTTTTTCCCTCCATATATATATCCAAAGTTAATATATATAATGATATATTAATATATATTATAATATAAAAAATTTAATATCATATTAAATTTAATATTGTATTAATTCAAGGTTATTAAATTTAATAATATTAATATTATATTTAATAATGTTTTTTTATGGCATCATAACAAAAATTATAATAAAACTACATGAAATAAATATTTTCAAATATTATAACTTTGATGTGGAAATGTCTTTAAAGACTTTAACGTATCCATATGATATGTTGTTTCCTTTAAAGATTCATTTTACAAATATTTAATCAAAATAAATACTGAAGATTTTCGAGCAGGATTTTCGATTCATTGTGTTGAATTAACCTTTTTCCTTTGACTTAAGAGATTATATTAGCTTTAATAAATCTAAGTAAATATGTTTAATATTTCACCTAATTTAGAACTTTAATGTGGCAATTTTTTTTGTTAAAGGTAAATTTATGATCCATCCAAACTCATCTGTATGATATAGGAACTTTTAAATGCATGAGATAAATTATTATTTGTTCAAATTATATATAATAATATCTAGTTATATTTTACTAATTAATCTTAGTCCATTAATAAAATTAAAAGGTTATATATAATTTAAGGTTCAAGCTAATGTCTTGGTGGACATTAGTAAAAAATATTTTCATTATTTTTGGACTTGACATACTTACACATCGGGGTCATACTGAGTTGTATTTATTCTTACCTTTGTCTCTCTCCCTCTCCACCTTTCTCTCTCTATGTATTACTTCTTACCTCCCTCTCTCCTTCCCTCCAACTCCATCTCTCTCTCTGTCCCTCTGTCCTTTTCTCTCACATTCTCTTTCTTTTCCTTCATCTCTCCCCCTTTCTCTCTTACCTCCCTCTGTCTTCCTCCCCCCTCTCCCTCACGTTCTCTTTCTCTTCCCTCTCTCTCTCTCCCCCGTCTATCTCTCTTCCCTCCTTCTCTCCTCTCTCCCGATCTCCCTTATCACTCCCTCTCTCTTTCCACCTTTCTCTCTCTATGTATTTCTTCTTACCTACCTCTCTATTTCCCTTCAACTTGATCTCTCCCTTCATCCCTCTCTCCTTCTCTCTCTCACGTTCTCTTTATATTTCTTCCTCTCTCACCCTTTCTCTCTCTATGTATTTCTTCTTACCTCCCTCTCTCTTTCCCTTCAACTCCATCTCTATCTCCCTCCCTCTCTCCTTCTCTATCTCAAATTATCTTTCTCTTCCTTCCTCTCTCCCCCATTCTCTCTCACGTCCCTATGTCTTTCTCCCACCTCTCCCCCATCTATCTCTCTTCCCTCATCTCCTCTCTCCCTCTCTCCATATCTCCCTTATAAATCCCTCCTTATCTCTCCACCTTTCTCTGTTTATTTATTTCTTCTTACCTCCTTCTATCTTTCCCTCCAGCTCCGTGTCTCTCTCCCTCCCTCTCTTCGTCTCTCTCTCACGTTCTCTTTCTCTTTCTTCCTCTCTCGCCCTTTCTCTTTCACCTCCCTCTATCTCTCTGCCTCCTCTCCCTCACATTATCTTTCTCTTCACTCTATCTCTCCCCCATCTATCTCTCTTCCCTTCTTCTCTCCTCTCTCTCTCTCCCTATCTCCGTATCTCCCTTATCACTCCCTCACTTTCTCCACCTTTCTCTCTCTATATATTTCTTCTTACCTCCCTCTCTCTTTCCCTCCAACTTCATCTCTCTCTCCCTCCCTCTCTCCTCTCTCTCACGTTCTCTTTCTCCTCCTTCCTCTCTCCCCCTTTATCTCTCACCTCCCTCTGTCTCTCTCCGCCCCCTCCTTGGCATCCTCTTTCTCTTCACTCTCTCTATCCCTCATCTATCTCTCTTCCCTCCTTCTCTCATCTCTCTCTCTCTCCCTATCTCCCTTATCACTCCCTCTCTCTCTCCACCTTTCTCTCTCTATGTACTTCTTCTTACCTCCCTCTCTCTCTCCCTCCAACTCCATCTCTCTCTCCCTCCCTCTCTCCTTCTCTCTCTCACATTCTCTTTCTCTTCCCTCCTCTCTCCCCCTTCCTCTCTCACCTCCCTTTGTCTCTCTCCCCCCTGTCTCTCTCTTCACCCTCCAACTCTATCACTATCTCCCTCCCTCTCTCCTTCTCTCTCCTTCTCTTCCCCCTTCCTTCCATCTCTCCTTCTTTGTCTCTCTATATCACCCCAAAACATACACACTCTCTCTCCATCTCTCCCTTGTTACTCCCTCTCTCTCTCTATGTCTTTCTTCTTAATTTTATCTCCATTTCTCCCTCGTCACTCCCTCTAACTCTCCACCTCTATCACTTTGTTTCTTTGCTTGTCCCTCCATATATATATATATATATATATATCTATATATATATATATATATATATATATATATATATATATATATAGAGTTAATATATATCATGATATATTAATATATATTATAATATAACAAATTGAATATCATATTAAATTTAATATTGTATTAATCTAAATTTATTAAATTTAATAATAGTAATATTAGATTTAATAATGTGTTTTATGTCCTCATAACAAAAATTATAGTAAAATTATATCAAAGGAATATTTTCAAAAATTATAACATTGATGTGGAAATATTTATGTTTTTAAAGACTTTAATGTATACATAGGATATGGTTTTTCATTTAAAGGTTCATTTTACAAATATTCAATCAAAAGAAATATTAAAAGATTTTGGAGCAGTATTTTCAATTCTTTGCATTGAATTAACATTTTTCCTTTGATTTAAGAGATGTTATTAGCTTTAGTAGATAAGTTTAATATTTTACCTAGTTTAGAATTTCAATGTGGTATTTTTTATTGTTAAAGGTAAATTTATGATCCATTCAAACTCATGTATATCATAAATAAACTATTAAATGCACAACATAACTTATAATCCATTCAAATTATATATAATAATGCATAGTTATATTCTAATAATTAATATTAGTACATTAATAAGATTAAAAAGTTATATATAATTTAATATTCAAGCTAATATTTTGGCTGGTATTAGTAAAAAAAAAATTATTAGTTTTTGAGGACCTGACATACTTACACTTGCGGTCATATTGAGTTGTAGAATGAGCCTCTCAACGCAATAAGAATTACACATGGGGTCATACTAAGTTGTAGAATAGGCCTCTCGATGCAATATGAATAAGGCCGCATAGCTAGCATTCCATGCTGCCTAGTTTAATTATTGAACTAATTAGCAGATTTGAACAAGGGATAAATTCTTGATTTGTTTCATTATAGTTAAATTGGAGTCAAAAATATTGAATGAAGTGAATCAATGACTATTATATGAGAAATGATAACAACATACAATGTATTTAACCCAATGCTTCATATTAAATTCAACGCATTTATAACTTCAAAGCAAGATTAAACTACTAAATCGAATTCAAATCCTTCACCACAGTCCGTGTACAATAGTTCATGGTATATTTAATGACCAACATAAATATATAAGCCCATACATTCCCTAGAATGACCAACCCATCAATACCAATGCCATATCAATCAACATGAATGACCATTATATCAATATAATAAAATCGACAACACTGCAATCCATTCACCATAAATTAATTTAGCATACCGTAGACATCAACGCATACCCCACACCACACTACCTTCAAAAAAGATCTTAAAGAACAACATAGACACAGTACCATCACTGCATAAATTATGCATGGAGACACGACATATATGAATTTGAATGAGCATACCGTTTTTAGTACAATCAATGCCTTTCCTTCAGCATCTGTTGCAGTTGTAGACCGTGGGAAACACACAAATATAAGAAGTATAAGCCCCTTCATCATAGAATGTCCACTTCAAACTTTTGCCCGTAAAAAAATGTTGAAAATTTGTCACTATCAGCAATTCTTAGGTTTGTTGAAGTTGAGGAAAAAAATGGCACACAGATTGTTGGGAAAATGTTCAATGGAATAGAGTTGTTTCGAATAATTTTCACAGATCTCACAAGCCTACAACAAATTCTTCTCAATAACTCTAGAAAATTCGGGAAGCATAAGGTTTAGTACAGAGTTGCACTGCTCTCTCGAATGAGTCCCCATGTACCAACAACTTCTGTGTAGATATATACACTTATTTATCTGTACATGAAAATATTAAATTTGGAGCAAATCAATCCATCGAACAAAATACAGCTAGGGTAATGCCAAAAGTCATCAATGATAGAGGCACATTTTCTAGAAAGGTAGGGAATTCACAGATGAGATATAGTGGGATAGATAGCCTTATAGAAGATTCCTACGAAAGGGACATAGAATTCTGATGAGCCAATAGTCGAATTGCAATAGAAGGCTTTATGATTAGAAACTCAGCGTAGCCAGGAGCAACAGTGCAAAGTCAATAAAAATTTGAAACAAAAATAAATGATTCCCCTGTAATATAAACAATTAACAACCAATGAAAAAATCAAACTTCTCTATTTTTATTTTCCAACGTTTGTGAATGAACAATATGTACTGGTTTTTCTTACTGAGAAAAAAAAGTACTTTAGATTTAATTTATACTAACAATTCGACTAGGTCAAAATATGATAAATATCCAAGCAACTTTTATTTGAATGTGAATAACTTCACCTTTGTCACAAATTAATTCTGAAATCACCCTCTTCTTTATTTGGAGCAGATTTGTCATGGAAATAAGAAAGGACGACATAGAAGAAGAGACAGAAGGTGCAGGAATGTAGACAATCATGCTTCAGGATGAAGCTGTTCATTCTTTTGTAGAGAACATTTTGCATAGAGAGTTTGTTATTTCTTTAATCATTCAGTGTATGCCTTCAAATGTACTTCATGCCTCACTAAGAGCTTTCAGAGATTCCTTTATAGTACAAACTTTCTGGACAACATGCTTTATCTGTTTAACCTTTATTCAATCTTCTACATCACATATTTTTGCTTCTAATCCAAATGGGAAGGAGGATAACTTCATGATTATATTAATCAAAAGAGAAAGTAATAGGATAGCCTAATTATTATTGGCATGATCAATTATGTGAATTTGATAAGAATAGTGAAACGTACGGCTCTTGGCTTACCTCTTAAACCTTAGTGCAATATTCTTTAGTTTTGCTTCTTATGAGACATTTAAAAAAAATATCTAATATTGTGAATAGGTATTCCAACTGTTATATATAATTTTTCATAGGATTAAATCGATCTAGGCATTGATTTTTGTTTAGTCAAATCGAACCTCTTGTTCTTTTACCCCATGGTACGAACGACACCAGTATAAGCATATTATCAGTTTACCATATCAATAATTTCAAAATCTACATGGATGACAATACCCACTAGGCTATTTCGAATCTCTATCACAAGACCCCGTGGTTAAGACTTGGTCAAATTCTGAAATGTTTTGATTTATCGATTCAAATTCGCATAAGAAGATCGTCTTCTTTAAAGAATATGATATGATACCTTTAAAAAATAATGAAAGCAAATAATTTGATGGTTTTGTGTAAATCAACAGCCAACACATAAGGAGTTAAGAATCAAACAAACACCGCAAATACACATGGGAATTCATATCAGCAACAATAGCTTGTGAGAGTGCACAAAGCTACTCCAAAAGCATAAAGTAAGATGATCTAAAAAAATGCATTAAAAATATAACAAGCAATTGTAGAAAGAAATGAAACAGACCAAGGGCTATAAGTGTAGCAGGTCGTAGCTCAATATCGGCATTAAAAATCGCATGTTTTTTTTTTTTTTAAGTTTACAGAACATAACAGAAAACAAGAAAATGCAGATAACTATTATTTATAGACACCAAATTGAAACTGGAAATTTTCAAAACATATATGTAATGAAGAAGTTATAAATGTTGTTGTAGTAATATCAATGTAAAAAAAAAAGTAAATATTTTTGATTGACATAGTATCAGTAAAAGCATTTCTATTTTTTTATCAAATTTGGAAGAAAAAAAGTTGAGATTGTTCACTATCATGTTCATTTTCCTTTCAGCATTGGGCTCTTAAGTTATGTGATATTACAGAGTCTTCTTTTTTAACAATGGCCAACCCTACAATAAGAGAGATAATACAAAATGCTTATTATAATTGTATAAATAAAAAACTGAAGAATTTCGTTATATGACTAAACACTGGAAGTCAAAGAATGAAGTTGTTACCTAGGGAGACAAGACAAACTTTCTAGTTGAGATTTTATTTTTCTTGCTGCTGTGGTCAGTATCTAAAATCTCATTGTCACCATTTAGAGTGAAGATACCTTGAACTTGGAGATTGCGCAACATATAAATTGTTGTTCTTTTTTTCTGCAAATATTCTTAGTAAGACATTTGGGCTAGTGTTGGCAACAACTACTTTAAAACTAGTTTGTTTCTAAGGAAACATCGTAATGTGTTGTTATCAAGAGTTCTTATAATGTAGTTGATACAATGCAGAAAGAGAATCAATGTATTTTGTTTTCATTTAGTGCAAAATGTTGATATGTCTTCTATCATTACAATTGATGAGACCGGACAACTACAAAGTGCACACAAGGGTTCAAATGGTGTGGAATGTGCATTTGTAACTAGCAGTGTTCTTTGCACCTACTAGAAAGAAAACTAGTGAGTAAATGTATAATGGAAAATAAGTAATTTTGTAATTAAAAATAAACAAATTATTGTATATGTACGTACCTGGTTTTGCCTATCAATTAGTTTTCTGAGATCCTGTTCTATTTCATTATTCAAATTTGTGATGAATGTGGTATGTGTTGTATGAAATGTTTTTTCCTTGATGTCCTTTCTTTTTGTTATGTTTTTGAAGAGCATAATCATCATTTCTCCATTTTACAGTCTTTGTTCAATTTCATTGTAGATAGGCAACAGGTTTTCAAATAGTTGCATCTATGACATAAAGGACACAAAAAATTAAAGTTATTGCATAAAGACAATAAATAAAGATTCATAAAGCTTATGGGTGAATGGTGTAAGGCACAACATCTTACCAAGGCCATATCATCTTGAGTGTTGGGAATAATACTAAGAGGGGGGGTGAATCAGTATTATCAGGTCAATTATTTTTCAATTCACAATCATACTTGTATATGCTACTTCAATTAGTAAATACCACGTATGTACACAACTTCAGTTAAGGAGTTAAGGAAACAAGTGTATATAAGGAGACTTGTAATTTAAATTATTCTTCAGATGTTGATCATTAATCTGTGCATCAAATCATATGAATAGTAACCAGGAACAGTAAAACAAAACAGGGAATCACACATAAGAATACAAGATATAAGGTGGAAACCCAATGTGGGTGAAAACCACTTGCTGCAATTCGTCTCTATCTTCTTTCAATTAGAAACTTATTTTTACAATGTTTCTGTACTGGTGCAGTCTTATACCAGTACACAAGCTGCTACCTGCAGAAGGCTACAACCTTCTCTTGTTCTCCAACTTCTCCTGGAAGGGAGCTACAACCCCCTTAGCTCTTGTACTAGCTGAGGTACTAGTACGTAGCTGCTGACCTACAGAAGGCTACAACCTTGTCTTTTCTTCCAAGGACCATGTTTCATAAATTTTCAGACTGGATCCATGAATATCAATCAAACATCAAGTATATCTGCATTAACCAAACTCCTTTGTACAAACAAATACTGAATCAACCAATAATTTCTCAGAATGTTGTAACCAGAAAACAATACCAGTAACCAAACACCAATTCTGAACCTTGAGCACTGCAACAATAAATAGAAGCAGCTAAAACATATTTCATGAGATGTACGCTACTTCAATATGTGAAACCTGCATGCATACGCTTCTATATCAAGGCCAACCAGCATATACGTTGTTTTAAGTTAGTGAACCGGCGTGTATACGCACCTCTGATGCGTTGAACCTGTGTACAGATGTATAAAAGATAATCTATCCTTTTTACTTATTCAGACATTAGTTATACCTAGATTATCATATGTATAGATCACGTCATGCGCCAAATATAACAGATCTAAAATCACACAAAGATACTTCTCTCCAAACCGCCTTAATATCTTGACCCATTAATAGGACTTATTCTTCTCCTTGCGCTTAGGTTCCTCCTTGATTCAGATCTAGTTATGCACCATAACCCAATGACAGTATTCTAGATCTTGCTCTTCATAAGATATTCAATGCTACAGATGATTGCCTTGCCAAATGATCTCCTTCCATTTTTATAGATTTAGGCCTTACTCAAACCATGGTCCAAAACCATAGAGATCCAATACTAGGGACTCAATACCTGGGTTCAACACTTTGGATGCAATACTAAGGACCAAAACCATAGGTTCAAATATGTCGGACTAAATACCATGGACAAACCATAAGTTTTCCCACATGTACACGCTTTTATTTGCATGAAAGTGCGTGCATACGTATACATGCCTTTTAATCCGTACACCTGCGTGTATACACGATTTTGTTAAGAGGAACTTACGTATACCTCAGTTTCTTTCATTCTGAGAGCCTGAATTGTGATCTGTCCTTTAAGTGAGTTGCCATCAAGGACAACACCTGTGCCATAGTGCCAAACCTGTGTCATAATGCCAACAATCTCCCCCTTTGGACTTGATGGCAACCCTAAGTCACTCAAAATCATTCTCCCCCTTTGACATCAAGGGCAAAGGGTTATGCTCCCCCAGAATACATGCTGAAATTCCTGCTCTGTTGTGCTGTCCAAGCTCCCCCTAACTATAGCCAAGGTCTGCAAGAAGATGTTCTACAAAAGAAACATGACTTTATACATTATAAATGACCTTCCTATCACCAAAGACTCATACATACATCCATCTCCCAATCAAGTGGAGATACACCAAGAATTTACACATGATAACAACAAGAACATTACTTCATCCATCCCAGGCATAGTGAGGAAACCAAGATAGGCCATTACATGGCCTTGATAAGAAAAGAAATTCATGACATAGAGACGAAATATCTATAGCAAGACTAGCATCTGTCAATCATCAATCATCAAAACCATCAATCATCATTCAAACTAGCAACCATGCTCTTCCTCATGCACTTGTTCCACCTGAAATTAAAACAACTGTGAATGTAAACCAGGATCCTCTAAGATAATGCCAACAATGCTACCCTTGAGCCTGTGCCAGATGGTCTCTGCGAGACCTATATCAAACTCTTTTCATCCTGAAGCTGGCCCACTGTTTTTCTTTAAACCAATATATACACAACTGAATCTTCATAAACCGGCGTATGTACATGGATCCTCTTCATGAAACTCACGTACAACAAATTTTCTCTGAAACAGACAAGATTCAGTAGCAAGATGATGCATTAACTACCCCCAGCTTCTGTCTGAGGTATTCAAATGTCTCCCTGGGCAGTGGTTTGGTGAGTATATCAGCAACTTGTTCCTTAGAGGGAACATACTCCAGTTTAACCTTTTGTTCAAGCACTTGTTCCCGGAGAAAATGATACTTGATAGGTATGTGCTTAGTCTTTGAATGCATAACAGGATTCTTTGAAATACTGATTGCACTTGTATTATCACAAAAAATGGAGATAGGTGGAGTACAAGTGATTTGTAGGTCTTGCAATGTTTGCATCATCCAAAGGAGTTGTGTGCAGCAAGATGCAGTAGCTACATATTCTGCTTCAGTTGTAGATAATGCAATTGAACTCTGTTTCTTGTTGAACCAAGATACTAATCTAGGACCCATAAAGAATGCACCACCACTAGTGCTTTTTCTATCATCCAAGCTTCCTACCCAATCTGCATCTGTATATGCATGAAGTGTGAGATCTGTATCTCTAGGATACCATGAGCCATAGTTTTGAGTTCCTGGAAGATACTTGAAAATTCTATTAACTGCATGAAGATGAGTTTCCTTTGGATTTCCCTGAAACCTTCCAACTATTCCCACTGCATGCATAATGTCTGGTCGGGTACCTGTTAGATAGAGCAGACTACCAATCATGGATCTATAGGTTGGTTGATGTATTGCTGCTGATTCATCATTTGCGTTGAGGCTCCATCCTGTTACCATAGGGGTACACAATGGTTTCGAATCCTCCATCCCATATTTCTTCAAGATCTGCTTGAGATACTTGGTTTGTGATAGAAAAATGTTGTCTTTGTTTTGTTGGACTTGTAAACCAAGAAAATATATGAGCTCCCCAAGCATGGACATTTCAAACTCTTTCTGCATCACCGAGGCAAAATTTTGACTCATGTCTTCTTCATTTCTACCAAAGATGATATCATCAACATACACAACAAGTATTAGCAACTTATCATTGTCAATTTTTATAAATAGATTTCTATCTATTGATCCTTTTATAAAACCTTGTTGATGGAGGTACTTATCCAACCGATAATACCAAGCCCTTGGAGCCTGTTTAAGGCCATAGAGAGCCTTTTTGAGTCTGCATACAAGTTTTGGATCATTTCCAAGAATAAACCCATCTGGTTGTTCAATATATACTTCTTCATCCAAGTCTCCATTCAGGAAGCCAGATTTCACGTCCATTTGAAATACTTTGAACTTCTGAAAGCTAGAAAGAGAAAGGAACATTCTTATGGCCTCAAGTCTAGCAACTGGTGCAAAGGTTTTTTCAAAGTCTATACCTTCTTGTTGAGCATACCCTTTACAAACAAGTCTGGCCTTGTTTCTAATCACATCTCCATTTTCATTTAGCTTATTTTTGAATATCCATTCTTTTCCTATGACATTCTTATCTTTTGGTCTAGGAACCAACTCCCAAGTGTTATTCTTTTCAATCTGCTCAAGTTCTTCTTCCATGGCCTTTACCCAACATTCATCCTTGCATGCCTCTCTTACATTTTGTGGTTCAGTGGAGGAGAGTAATGCTAGATAACTTGGAGCTTCTGAAATGGTTCTTCTTGTTTGTACACCTGCCTCCTTTTGCCCCAAAATTTGGGATTCTGGATGATTCTTCTGAACGTACTTGGATGGAGTCTTTTCTTCTATTCTTATCTGTTCTTCTAGTGCCTCATGGGTTTCTTCTTCATCATGAATCTGACTTGATGTTGAAGGATAGTCTTCATCATCTTCGAAATCTTCAGATTTTACTTGCCTAGGAATGTTCCCTTCTTCATCAACCCCTACATCAATACTTTCAACAATTTTTCCAAGTCTTTTATTGTAACACTTAAATGCTTTGCTGTGAGGAGAGTAACCAAGGAGAATGCCTTCATCTACTCTAGGTTCAAACTTGCCAAGGTTTTCATCAGTCTTTTTCATGTAGCATTTGCTTCCAAAAATTTTGAAGCATTTAACTGTGGGAATCTTACCATACCAAAGTTCATGAGGAGTCTAAGTGTTGTTTACCTGAATGTTTGTTTTGTTGAGAATAGTAACTGCAGCAAATGCAGCTTCACCCCAGAAGGTTGCGGGAGTTCCAGACTCATCAAGCATAGTACGAGCCATTTTTTGAACCGTTATGTTCATCCTTTCCACTACTCCATTTTGCTGAGGGGTCCCTGCAGTAGAGAATTCCCTTCTTATTCCATGTTCTTCACAAAAATCAAAGAATTCATCTGAGGTAAATTCCCCTCCTCGATGAGACCCGAGGCATTTGATTTTGCGATCTGATTCGTTTTCAACGAAGGCTTTGAATGCTTTGAACTTTTCGAAGGCTTCATCTTTATGCTTCATAAGTCCTAACCAACACATCCTGGAAAAGTTGTCAATGAACAATATAAAGTATTCTTCTCCTCTAGGAGACCTTTACCTAGATGGACCACATACATCAGTATGGACAAGTTCAAGTGGCCTGCTAGCTGATCCTTCCTTCTCAGGGAAATTAGTTCTGGTTTGCTTACCAAATTGACATGATTTGTCTATTGTATTGTCTGGAATTCTAATGTCAGGGAGATCATGAACCACCTGATATTTGCATGCTTTCCTTATCTGAGAGAAGCTTAGGTTCCCCAATCTTCTGTGCCATAGCCAGTGTTCATCATTCTTGCTTAGATAGCATTGTTGTTGTCCTCCCTTGAGTATGTATAAATTATTTGGAGTTCTTATGCCTTTGATCATTGTTTCTCCTGTATCAAGCTCACGAACAATGCATCCATTTGATCGAAATATTACTTCATTTCCTTGATCACACATTTGACTGACACTCAGTAGATTATGCTTTAAGCCATCAACATACATAACATTTCCAGCCTTGACCTTTTCTTTCAAAAACACAGAACCTTTACCTTTTATGAGTGCAGGGGTGTCATTTCCAAATGAGACCTTCTTTTCCTTTTCTAAGGCACTATATGACTGAAGTTTTTCTTTATCACCTGTCATATGTTTTGAGCATCCACTATTGATGTACCACTGATTTTCCTGTCCTTCCACATATAAGGCTATCCCACATCTTTCTGGTTGCAATTCTTTCTTTCTCCATGTTTTAGAATTCAATGAAACTTTCTCCTTCTGAGTTGTTTGCCAAAACCTACTCCTGCATTCAAAATCTTCATGACCGAAGTTGTTACAAATAGAACATTCTACTTCATTCTCAAGAGCAGAAAAGTTATTGTAGGTCCTTTTCATGATCCCAGTCATACTCCTTTGTTTTTGAGCTTCTCTAGTCATGATGGTCTTGTAGGCAACACATTGAGCAGCTTTGTGACCAAAGTTATGACAAGAGAAACATTGGCCATTGAAGAAATTTCTGCGATTATCAAACCTACCAACCAAATGATTGTAGTTTCTATTGACATCCATTCTTGAGGTAAATTGAGAATGATTTACCTGTGGTTGGTTGAAGTTTCTGTTCATCCTTGAAGTAGATTGCCCCCGATTTACTTGGTAATATTTGTTCATTTTTGAAGCAAATCGTCCCTGATTTACTTGGGGATCTGCATTATGCTTTTGCTGTCGATTGTCAATCTGTTCACTTTTTCTTGCTGCATCAAGATAACTTTTGGAGGTGGATGGCTTTTGTGCGTGCTTCTGTGCTTGAGATGCTTCTTTAAAATATCCAAGACCCGTCTTTATTAGAGGAGAACGTTGCACTTTGATAATCTCATCTAAAGTTTCAGATCCCTTAGAAAATCTAAGATTAAGAGCTTTTGATTTCTCAATATCTTTTCTAAGTCCCACAATTTCACATTCTAACTTTTCATTGTGTTTTTCTCTTTCAGCAAGTTGGAATGTCAGAGTATCTATAATCATATTTTTTTCCTCTAAACAAATTTTAAGTTTAGAAATTTCTTCATAGGGACCTTCTTCATCTATAGTATCCAAGAAATCATCATCTTCAAAAGCCATCAAAAGTCTATAATCATTACGTTGTTCATCTTCATCACTATTTGAATATCCATCACTGTCTTCATGTGTATAATAGCTCTTCTTACTTACATTCTGTTTTCTATTCCATCTAACTGGTTCCTTACCTTTGTCAAGTTTATCTTTATGAGGACACTTGGCAGCATAATGACCAACTCTTCCATAAGAAAAGCATTTGAAAGGCATCTTACCTCTGAATCTTCCAGTTCCCTGTTGAAGGTTCTTGACAAAATTTGATTCTTCGTCTTTTTCTGACATATGTCCTAACTCATTGTAATCTCCTTTTCCTGAGGCTTTGAATGCAACTTCTCTCCTGTCTGATGGTCCCCCTTTTCTCATTTCGTAAGAAATTAGAATTTTGTGCAGCTGTGACATGGTAATGCTCTGTAGATTCTGTTTTTCTTCTATGGCATAAACTTTTGAATCAAACTAGGGAGACAAAGAACTTAGAACCTTTTCAACCAAAACAACTTCTTTTATTTCTTCACCCAAGTTTTTCATACAATTAAAAATCTCATATATACGTCAGAAGTAGTTAGCCACGCTTTCATCATTGTGCATTCTGAGATTTTCATATTGAATTCTGAGAGTTTGTAGTTTTGCTCGTTTTACCTGTTCATCTCCTTCATAGCTCAGAACGATCTTGTCCCATATTTCTTTTGTGGTTTTGAGCTGCATAACCTTGACGAATTTTGATTAAGATAGGTTCCCTAATAGAGTATTGACAGCCTTTGCATTTGTTTCATACTACTTCTTACTAGCTGTATCTGTAGGAGTTGCCGATGGAAAATTGTATCCTGTTTCCATAATATCCCAAACTTCTGTACCAAGAGATTGAAGATAGGCAATGATTCTTACCTTCCAATAGATGAAGTTGCTCCCATCAAAAATTGGTGGCCTAATTGATGCTTCTTTTTCGTAGTTGCTCATCATGATAGATCTTCCTTCAAGCGATCAAGCTTCTTCTCAAGGACCTTCTCTGACACCAATTGTTGGGAATAATACTGAGAGGGGGGTGAATCAGTATTATCAGGTCAATTATTTTTCAATTCACAATCAGACTTGTATACACTACTTCAGTTAGTAAATACCACGTATGTACGCAACTTTAGTTAAGGAAACAAGGGTATATAAGCAGACTTGTAATTTAAATTATTCTTCAGATGTTGATCATTAATCTGTGCATCAAACCATATGAACAGTAACCAGGAATAGTAAAACAGAACAGGGAATTGCACATAAGAACAGAAGATATAAGGTGGAAACCCAATGTGGGTGAAAACCACCTGCTGCAATTCATCTCTATCTTCTTTCAATCAGAAACTTCTTTTTACAATGTTTCTGTACTGGTGTAGTCTTATACCAGTAGACAGGCTGCTACCTGCAGAAGGCTACAACCTTCTCTCGTTCTCCAGCTTCTCCTGGAAGAAAGCTACAACCCCCTTAGCTCTTGTACTAGCTGAGGTACTAGTACGTAGGTGTTGACATACAGAAGGCTACAACCTTCTCTTTTCTTCCAGGGACCACGTTTCATAAATTTTCAGATTGGATCCATGAATGTCAATCAAACATCAAGTATATCTGCATTAACCAAACTCCTTTGTACAAACAAATACTGAATCAAACAATAACTTCTCAGAATGCTGTAACCAGAAAACAATGCCAGTAACCAAACACCAATTCTGAACCCTGAGCACTGCAACAATAAACAGAAGCAGCTAAAACATATTTCATGAGATGTACGCTACTTCAATTTGTGAAACCTGTGTGCATACGCTTCTGTATCAAGGCCAACCAGCGTATACACTATTTTAAGTTAGTGAACCAGCGTGTATACGTGCCTCTGCTGTGCTGAACCTGCTTACAAATCTATAAAAGATAATTTATCCTTTTTACTTATTCAGACATTAGTTATACCCAGATTATCATATTTATAGATCACATCATGCGCCAAATATAACAGATCTAAAATCACACAATGATACTTCTCTTCAAACCGCCTTAAGATCTTGACCCATCAATAAGACTTATTCTTCTCCTTGCACTTAGGTTCCTCCTTGATTCAGATCTAGTTATGCACCATAACCCAATGACAGTATTCTAGATCTTTCTCTTCATAAGATATTCAATGCTATAGATGATTGCCTTGCCAAATGATCTCCTTCCCTTTTTATAGATTTAGGCCTTACTCAAACCATGGTCCAAAACCATAGAGATCCAATACTAGGGACTCAATACCTGGGTTCAACACTTTGGATGGAATACCAAGGACCAAAACTATAGGTTCAAATATGTCAGACTAAATACCATGGACCAACCATAAGTTTTCCCACATGTACATGCTTTTCTTTGCATGAAAGTGCATGCATACGTATACGCGCCTTTTGATCGGTACACCCGCGTGTATACACGATTTTGTTAAGAGGAACTTGCATATACCTCATTTTCTTTCATTGTGAGAGCCTGAACTGTGATCTGTCCTTTGAGTGAGTTTCCATCAAGGACAACACCTGTGCCATAGTGCCAAACCTATGTCATAATGCCAACATTGAGATCTTCCATCTTTAATTTGCAATGTATATTTCATGCCAAGTTTTTGCACTGCTATTACAAGTGCAACAACTGTTGCTATTGGGAATGTTTCTATCTTTTCTCCCAATTTTTTTACTGTTGCATTGGGAACAAATTTGTATTCTGTACAGATTGGGCTGATGTTTTCTACATTGCGTGAGTTTTCTAACAACAAAATGTGATCACAGTCACCACGGTTGTAATTTGTTTTTGGTAGAATCTAGAAATTTGTCACTACAATTCCTTTTCCTAGTAAGATCTTTTGATTATGCTTTTCGATGAGTTCATTTGGAACAACCCATCTGACTGTCATCAATCCCTGCTGATCAGTTAGATCTCCATGCAACATTTGATGAGTTTTTTGTGCTTTGTCATGAAATGTGTTGTAGACAACCATTACATCACCATGGATTAATTTTCGAGTTTTGTTGATGTTTAATTCTTCAAGTGATATTGGAATCATTGATGGTGCATTTGAACTGTGCACATATGAAGAAAATTAGAGTCAATTACAAAGAAACAATGTTGATATGTATATTACAATGTGACAAGTGCAAATAAGTGATGGGCATGGCTTGACTTGCCTTGTTGCTTCCTTTGTTGGTTGTTTTTCTTGCTCCAATGTTGTGTTGATTTGATGTTCAAGTCTGCAAGGTATTTTTTTCATTGCAAATGATAATGAGTGGAAAATGGAACTAGTGATATTGGAGACATGAAAAGCAATTTCATATATATATATTTGGTGAATGGATATTTTGAATAGTATATGTAAATACTTGCCTTTTGCACTTTTGGTCATTGGAGCTTTGATCCATTTTAGTTGCATAATAGAAAAGGAAATTGCATTAGTAGTCTCTTTGGATATGGCTACAATAGATGCTTGCAAAAGAAGAGTAAAGAATGTTTAAGTTTCAATGACAATAAAAGGGGAAAGAAAAATGATATTAATTGCAGATATGGAAAGAGTTCGATGTGTTTTGTGATTCATCTGCATGTACATGGTCCATTATGAGACATATTGTGTCATGATCTGACCAATATGTATCTAGCTTGTAAATCTTGTAGTTGTTTGTTATGTTAGACCATACATGATGAATGAGTGATGTGCGCTCATAGGTATTTGTATCTAGTAGGAAATGGAGGTTGTGGCTATGCATATAGTCTTTTATTGTCTTTGTTCTAATATTATGTTCACGCATGTTAACATTGAAATCTCCTAAGATGATTATTGGTTTACTAGTATATATATTGCAAAATGTTTTTTTCCGGAATATCTACTATACTGGGCAATGTGGCATAGAGCGTTACGTAAACATTAACAATTGTAATTTGCATTCCATGTAGAATGATATTTTTCATCAATGATTCTACATTGTCTTCTTGAAATTGCATATGCTCAGAAATTCTTATATTTCGTTTGAAACATGTGAGCAATCCATATTTATAATGGCTTGATATGCAACTAAATGTTTTTAACTTTTGTTTCAATATTTCGTGTTTCAAATGTGTTTCCTGTAAACACAGAATATGAACGTCCATTAGATCATAGTCATTGAGGACATCATTGATATAAGTTTCTAGGTTGCGAGTGTTTAGAGAGAAAACCGATGTGCATAAATGTCTATGCAAAGATTGATAGTTGTAATCTAGTTTCCATTTTGCCAATTGTCGTAAACAGTCCATTTCAGCTGCTACTTTCTTCTTGACTTTGAAATTTTCTTTCTTTAGTGGTTTTAATAGGAAAAAGGATTGCATGTTGCTAACACGATACAAGGTTGTATAGACTAATCCATGAGTTCATGTTCCAATAGGATCAAATTCAAGGTCATCTAGAGTAAGGCCTTGTGATCTATGGATTGTCCGAGAACATGCCAATTGAACAGGAAACTATTTTCGTATTTTGATATACCCTATTTTTGCTTGTGCTGTTATTGGTTTTGCTAATCGCAATATGGGGATCCAATCTTTGGAAATGCCTTACTATAGAAGTGGGCCAATTTTTTTGCTTGGCAATGCCCCATGTTTGCATCGAAGAAGTTGATCCATATGATATCAATTTCATTTTTTTTTATAGGCTTTAATGATTCCGTCTACTCCATTAACAAGGCCATCTTGTGAATCATAATTTCTAGCATATATCTCAACTAACATGTTTAATTTTACAACTATCTGTGAAGGAAACGTTGTTGTATGTAAATGCGAAGGGAACTTTCCATGGTCTTCTTCTTCTTGATCGATTGAATTGATAATAATCTCATCCCCAGGAAAAATTGAAAACATTTTATTGTTGTGCAAAGTGAAATCTTTATTTTTATAAAAAAGATAGGGGAAAGAGGGGTAAATAGGTGCGGGTCTAACATAATTTTTGTTCAAATATTGCAAATCATCTTGTGTCTGAGTGTTTTTTCACATTCTATTCAATATTGAGATGAATTGCTCATCTGTTTGATGCATTGTAATATGCAATTCACAATACTTTACATTTTCTTGCCAAAAGTCATATGGGACTTGTTGTTTGTTCAGAATAGGTAGCCCGAATATTAAGGAGTCTTGTATAGGTTGTGCTTGATAGACATCACCACAAAAAATGATATCAACATTTCCGAAATATTTTTTTTGGACATGTTTTATGTTCCTCAATCGATCATCAATGCAAAACAAAGACTGAATTCGAAGTAGGGAAACCTCATCAACAAAAACTAGTCTCAATTCTTGGTAAAGTTTTTGGAGTGCAACCAATGCTTCATTGCTAAGCAGTGTGGGGGCAGACTTATTAAAAGGCATAAGCAGTGTAGAGTGAACTGTTGTACCACCTGCATTATATGCAACTTTTCCTGTGTATGCTAGTATCAAAACCTTTGGCTTCAAAGGATCAGTTAAATTATGTGAATCATAAAGCCACATGAGCATTTGGGAGATTACTTTTGTTGTGAATGTTTTACCAGTTACATCTCCTCTAGCCAAGAATAAATATAGTTCTATGTACATGTCCATATCCTTCTTCATTGCAATGTCTTTGGTAATTTCTTGTTGTTCTCTATTGAACATTCTTCTTAATCTGCGATATTCTGCATTTGTGAGCAGAAATGGATGCTATGATAAGTGGAAACTAATATTTAGTTGCCTTTTTCTTTCATGGTGATGGGAATGTTGTAAATCTATTTCCAAGTCACATTTTTCGCTAATTCTTTCAGTGGTTCTTTTCTTTTTCATTGTAGCAGTGGGATCTATGGTGCTATTTTGGATGTCTTGAATGGCATTTTATAAATCACCCCATAATGGGTTGATATTATAAGTGAAATTGGACTCATTTGTTTTTATTTTGTTGTCATGTAACATATAAACAACTTCCCATGATAGCAATTTTTGTATTATGTACTTTCACTTTTTTCAAATGGCATATATAGCAAAAGATTTTCTCTGCAATAGTTTTCATATTCAGTGTGTTTTTTATATTTCACAAATCGTATGACTTTTGGTTTTATCCTTTTCGAAATGGGTGTGCCATTTTTGTTGTACATTGAAGAAAATTCAGCAAGGAATATATGTTTAATAGCCTTAGGTCGATTGATATAATAATCAATAATGGAACTACACATGACATTTTCGGAGTTACCATCTTCATGTTTTAGTAGGAATTATGGTTTGAGGATAAATGTACATTCATCCATTGGTGTTGTGTTTATGAATATGCATTCTCGTGAACTATGATTCAATGGAAGAGAAAGTGTTATATGAACTGCTTGTTGAATTAAGAAAAGTGTTGCCCAATGAGTGTATCATTTCAATAGCATTTAGCTTGCTCTTTTCATGTTCTCTTCTTATCCTTTTAAATGCATTTGTCATTGATTTGTCAAATTTTGTCATGTAATAAGTGCAATATGATGCAGCTGCATATCCATTAAGAACAAATTGGGCACTAGTATTTGCATTCCATAGCTTTGCAATATTCTTGGCAAATCTATTATTCCAAGTGTGTGAGGGTTTTCATTCCAATAAAATCATTGGTTGCTTCAATGAACTTTTTATTTCCAAGATGTAATCAGTTTCAGTTAAATGCAATTCATCCAAAAACTCGTCAAATGTGTTGTTGCTATTATATTGTTTCTTTTCCAAGATGTTATATATGAATTTTTCTTTTTCATTTAATGTCTCATCTACCAACGCAATTGGTTCAAGAAATTTTGTGCTTCTCATGGGTGGCATTGGGAAGTTGTATCTGCAATGTGAGTTTTTTCTCTTTTTACAACTTCTTGTATGGTGATGTTCATGTATTTTTGCAAGATCTGGATCAAGGTGATTTGTGCTACAAGTCAAGTAATTTTCAACGAAGTTTTGAATGTCAGAATTACTATTGACTCCATAAATTGGTGCATTTTTACCCATAACAATCCATGTTCATGTTCGCTTCGTCTATTTTGAAATTCAGTTACAAAGTAGTAATCAACTATCTCTTTGTAAAATGTTTTTTCTTTAGATATCATTTTTTTAAGGCATTAATTCTATTCCTATAATAACAAGTAGAAGTTACTAGATTTTTTTCTTATAAGAAAGTCGATGTTATAGTCTTCTATTGTTTCAATATGTTTTCTTTTTTTCCTCTTGCTATGTAATTTGGTCAATGTGTTGACCAATGGAGTCCATCGATGTTCAGAACTTGTAAATGTGATGAAGAACATTGGAGGGCCTTGTTGACACATCATGGAAAATATATTTTTCTTCACTTGTTGTAGGTAATCAAGAAAAATTCTTATGTGCTTAAAATCAATGTAACCAATGTCACTTTTAAGAATATTGTCCAAGTTTGGTTTGTATTTAATGTCTTTTTCTAGTAACTTTCTTCCTTTTAATTTCCCTTTTCTGATTCTTATTGAAATTCATGCAAGGACTTTTCTAATTATTATTCACAATGTTTTGAAAAAAAAAATTATGGTGTGGTAAGAGAAGTCACCACTATGGTGCATTAACTCCCATTGTACAATTTTTTGGTAGCGAAATATTTCTACGATGTCACCATCACGTGGGTCTCCAAAAAAGAGGGTTGGAAAGTTCATTTCTTCTGCATATTTGTCTCTGAAAATTCTAGGGGGCGTTTCCCTTCAGCTGGAGAAAGTTCAATCAGCTTGTCTTGTAAATCATGGATGCATTGGGATCCTATGTATCCATGCACCAATGTTTCAATTGGCATTTCATTTTCTGAATTGCTACTTGTTTGATTTTTGTCTTCAATGTCACTATTTTCAATTGGAGTGTTTGAGGTAGTTGATTGTAGGATGTTATCCCAATTTTTATTTATGTGTATGTTTTCAACTCTATAAAGGTGTCGAGAACATAGTTCCTTCAATGCTGTCATGACAATATGCACAGAAACTTTTCCTGTTTGAAATTCATTTTTATATTCTAATCATCTTTTCAATGCAACAACAACTGTTGTTGTTTTTTCCATAGATTATGGCAGTGCAGTTTGAACAATGTTTGTTTGGATAGGAACATTGATGATCAATCCTATTAAACCCATTTGTGATCATTTGTGGCCCCATTTTCTTATTTGTGCAAATGCAAATCTTAATGCTACAAGACATTCTTCAAGTTTTGAGAGTGTGGGTACAACTAGGAATGGTTTGTTTCACCTAATTTTCTTAGGTGCAACAAATTGTGGCAATTTTCCATTTCGAAGTGTTCTTTTGCAAACCTTGCATATTACTTTCTTGGGCATATTTCTATGGTTTTTAGATAAATTTACATATATTTGTTCGAAGTCTTTTACAATCCTCTCCATATTCTTGTGAAACTACAATTATTTACATATTGGACATTTTTTCTCAGGTGTGTACTCTATGTTGGCTAGGTAAAGTGTTATAAGGTTTTTCTTGGATAAGAAATTATCTTTATTCTGTGACTTTTGTTTTCATAATTTTTTATATTTTTTTGTTTTTAATCGTGATAGTTGTTTTCATCTATGTACATTGACCCTATTATTTCTATCTTCTGTCATTGGTGTAATACCATACTGCAATTTGTCTTCGTGCACATGTGCATTTTTTTACATAGGTCCATGTTTCGTGTGTAATGACGTTGTTTCTATTGGAAGAATTTGACAATGTACATTGCTTCTATTGTTATGTCCACCTATTGACAAAGGTGCATAATGGGTGTGAAATGCATCTATTTCAAATGACACTATATTATATGTTTTACTTGAAAAGTTGTTGCATTGGTAGTAATTGACAATGCTCCTAGTGACATAAGACCATTCTTGTATGTTTACTTTGAATAATATTGATGCCCATTGCAAACAAAATGGCCCGCCTTCTATTCCACCTTTTTCAAATGGAATTTCCATATTGATAAGGTATGTTTGCCAATTTTCAACTTTTTTTGAGTTTTTATGACATCTTTTGATAGATATTTTTGTAGACAATGCAATGCAGTGTTTTCATTACACATGATCGAATTGCAGAATGACTGCACAATGTAAATTCTTAAGGATTCTACATCAAATTCAGGTGCAATCAAATGACAAAGTGCAAAGAACATGTTATCTCCACAAATGGATATACTATTTGTTGGTTTATGCAATCTATGGCCTTGCATTTTATCATTCATTACTTCCGAGTAGGTTTGTAGATCTTTCGTGGAGGAGAAAGGTATTCATTCCATATTACAATTGATTGAGCTATTTTTTTGTACAACAATGGTTCATAGTGCCCATTAAAGTGGTTCTCATCATGGAACAATATATGCAATAGATTTTTCATTTTGTTTGAATTGAATAGAAAATACTTTTTTTTTAATGACCAAATTCATATTAATAAATTCAACCATTTGGCTGGCTAGTGTATGCAAAATGTGTCTCCCCATAGCCCTCGTTCATTCTCAATATGACCATTTCAAGCGAGAAGACGCATTCTTTGCAAATTTGTTTCGATGTAACAAATTCCAAGAAGATGATACATGATATCAGTTGCTAGCTTGTAATTGAATGATTCTAGTGCTTCTATGTGACCTTGTTCAAGGCACATAAAAAAGTGGTATATTCTGCCATTTCGCAATTCAGTGGAAAAAAAGTTAAGCATATGGCTTGAAAGTGAAGGTAAGCGGGCTAAAGGCCAAGCAGGTTTCAGAAGGCATCACTCAACAACTGACCACCTTGTTACGCTAAGGATCATTGCGGAGGAATGTCGTAATGATAAATCCAATTTATTTTGCTGCTTTGTAGACTTTAGAAAGGCGTTCGATACGGTTCCTAGATACAACCTCTGGAATAGGTTAGAAGAGCTAAAGGTTCCTCTTGAGTTAAAAGCTGTTGCTATAAGGCTATACGAGAACGTAATTGCCAAGCTAAAGAGCAATGAGGGGTGGTCAAAAGATATTAAGTGTAACATCGGAGTTAAACAAGGTTGCCCCCTCTCCCCTACTCTATTTGGCATTTACATCGATAAGCTCGAAGGTTATTTAAAAGAAGCAGGATGTGGTGGCACAATCTTAGCTGGGATAGTCATTATCCTTCTTCTCTATGCTGACGATATTGTTCTTTTGGCAAGGTGCCCTTCTGATCTTGATAAGCAACTCAAGCTTCTTAAGGATTTCTGCTCTACCATGGCTATGACTGTTAACACGGACAAAACAAAAGTTATGATTATCAAATCTAAGAAGGACACTTGCGCTAATTTTACGTATGACAATAATAACTTGGAGGAAGTGTATTCTTACAAGTACCTAGGAATTGATATCCATCACAAGCTCAACTGGAACCATAGCATTGAGAAAAGGATCAATGGGGGATGGAAAGCTTATTTTGGTCTTGAAAATAATTGTAAAACAGCAAACCTCGTAATGTGGGATAAAAAGAAGTTCCTCTTTGAAACTTTAGTCACTCCTGTTATCTTATATGGCTATGAAGTTTGGGGCTGCAGCATCTCCAGAGAATCATGGAGGAAGATTGAGCAAATCCAGAAGCGTTTTATAACTTATAACTTGAAAATTAAAAGTAATACACCCTATCCTATTCTCCTTATAGAAGCAGGTCTTTCTTCTATTGAGAGCCTAGCTATGCTCAGGTTTCTGATGTACAAGCACAAGCTCAATAACATAGACAATCATAGACTTCCTAAGCTAGCTTTAAATTCTAGCCAAAATCACCTAAGGCTTAACCGAGGATGGCATAAGGACACAAGGGCCTGGTTAAACTATTGGGAGATCAATGAGAATGATGCTTTGCAAAACATAAATAACATTAAAGATATTGTTACTTCTAAGTTCAAAGAAAAATTGTGGTGTGAGAAAGATTTAGCGTTTAAAAGAAAATTAAGTTATTATAAGAAGGTCATCAACCCCACCCTTGAAGATCAAAAGTATCTCTCTATTCTAACTAGCTCAAAAAAGAAAATTAATATAGCAAAGATTAGAACGAATTCTCATGAGCTCCATAGTGAAACTGGCCGCTGGGCAGTTCCTAAAACACCATGGATGGAAAGGATCTGCCATATTTGTGAGAATAGGAGCATCGAGGATGAAAACCACTTCCTCTTAGAGTGCCCTGCATACAACCACATTAGATCTCAATTTCACAACCTTTGTTACAATACTGACCTTCCTAGCCTTTTACAATGCCAAAATTATAGTGAACTCGGGAGGCTTCTCTTCAAGCCTTTTGAGCATAGGAATAAAATCTTAAATCAAAATAAATAATTTGTCTTTTTAGGTCCGATAGATCATTATTTGGTCTCAGCAGACGTTAACCATCATCATCATCATCATCATCAAAAATGCAAAAGGACTTCAATTGCATTGAAAAGACAATTACCTGGAGTATATGAAAATGCTTCGAGACTAAAAAGGTTGTTGGTGTTCAAGACATCATAAATAGTGGCATCATTGTCACATTTTTTTTGTTTGTAACTATCAACATCAAATATTTCAGACATGTTTATATTGTTATTTCGTGAATTTTTTGGTTGAAATTGGCTAGCTAAATGCAATTGTCTTGTTGTTGCAAGACTGGGGAATTTGGAACAGGATAAGGAAGTTGTATTTGCAATGAAATAGAACTAGGAGCAATGTGGAATAGAACATGAAACTAACTTGACATTCTTACTCCCACGTATTTGCAAGGAAACTCTGCAATAGAAGAGAATGAGGTTGCCATATAAGTTTCTATATGTTGAACCAATAGCTTATGACATATAACGAAAGCATGAAGGAACCTAAAGAAAGGAAAATGATGAGGAAATCACAAAAGCCATGTACTTCAGAAAACTATTGAGAAGAGAAACGATGTTGTTTACAAGAAATATAAGTTAAGTGAGATGGTTCTAATTCACCTAAAACAAGACTTTGTAACAATGTGACTACACATAATGTGTAGGCGATGAATATAGATCTGTTCTTGGTGAGTTCGCTTCCTGTTCTATTGATTATATTTATTTTCATCTTGACTAGAACAAATCATCATCAGATTATACCCGACTATAAAACTTGGATCAACAATCTCTTTTGTTGTTGGGCATCGTAGGCCATAGAAGAGAAATCTTTTATAGGGAAGTCCCCCTAGCGATCTTGGACCATCCTGAAGAGTGGGAAGATAAATTACGGTGATAGTGGTTTATTTTCCAAGTTCCACAGAATTGTTTTCAGATGAAGATCTTGCACTATATGGTGACAATTTGTGGGCTAACATGTAGGTTAAAAATCATTCTATGACTTCCCATCTGCTGTAGGATTTTAACAGAGACTCAAGAAATTATTCATTCCGAAATATTAAATAAGGATACATTACTGTATGAATTTGTTTGTGCAACAGTAAAGCATAGACCATTCGCAATAAAGAAACAATCTTTTGCACCATATTGATCTAGACCAAAAGCAGGGAGACGAAAACTAGAACTACAATCTTCCTACCATCTCTTCTTGTCGTTGAATCATACTATTGATTGCTAACCAAAAACAAATTAAAATTTTGTGAATTAACCTAAATGAATGTATAAACAATGATAGGATGAGACATATTCATCTTAAAATCTAAAACACACACAACAACACAATATATATATATATATATATATATATATATATATATATATATATATATATATATATATATATATATATATAATAAAATATAAAAATATAAAAAAATAAAATAATAAATAAAATAAATTAAATAAAAAGTTACAATTAGCAAACTGCGCAAAAGGAAACCAAAGAGAAGAGAAAATCACAAATATTGTAGCAAGCCATACCCTCAATCAGTTGGACAGATGCTACAACTATTCTTTCGCAACCAATTCCTGCTACCTCTATTTTTCTGGTGATTTCGCTCAATCCCAATTCCACTACGTGGTGAATTCAATAGTCCAATCACCTAGTAAGTTCCAGAAATGAATCACTAAGATTGAGCAAGTGCAAGTTCTAAACACAAATCAATGATCATTTTTATTATGACAATAAATCTTCACAAGTTACTCATTGAGTATTGCGTAATAAATCTACATAAGATATTCAATACGTTTTGAGAAAGTTTGAACAAACGAGTAAACTTTGTTAGTGGAAAGAAACTTAAATATATCAATTAAGTAGGAAAAAAAATAAAGTATACGATGTTATTGAGAGCAAGATATTTTTCAAAACCAATTTGAATAAATAAATAAAAACTACTAACCAAAAACAAATTAAAATTTAGTGAATTATCCTAAAGAAACTGCAGGTTTTGGAGAATACTAAGTTCAAATAATGATTCTTGAAAAGAGGATAGTGATTACTATAAGTGGGAAATGGTATTATGTTTAGCATATTCAAATATGAAAAATCATTGTACTAATTTTTTTATGATGTCAGGACTATAGAGGATAAATTTTTGAATGTATGCACGGTCCCAAAAACTAGTATAAGTTTCCAAATACACCAGAAGAATAATCTGATGCATGACAGTGTTGTGAGTTTCCAAATGTTTCTCCACCAACTTGTAATCTGTTCTGGCCTTTTGTGTTGAATCAAGGAAATATATGCTGACTTTGGAGAGTATATGCTATTCTCCGCCTGACAGCATATTAGTTCGTCCAAGCCCTGTTTTATTCTGATGTGAGATTCAGTTAGTGCAGATATATAATCCTACCATTCCTTGTGCCATTGAGGGGGTAGATCAAGTAGATGAACATATTTCCATGCTTGTGTAAAGATACCTGTGTTTTGTGGATCTGCTATGTGTGAAATAACCCTGATCTCATGAGAGTGAAGATACTGTATGAGGTCTCTAGAAAGCAGATGTCTTCCTCCACCTCCAATCCATGGATCCAGGCTGATTCGAGCCAGGGAACCATCGTTAATTCTCCACACCAGATTGTCTCTAATATGTGGAAGGGAATGAAGCAGTGCCTTCCACACTGATGAGATGCCTGTCGTCGGCCAACTAGGCAGTCGAACCCAATCCATAATATTCTGTGGCCAGATGTATTTATGATATGAGATATAGGTCCATAGATTCTGACCAGTCAGCAGGGTCCAGCCCATTTTTGCAGCAAGGGCTTGTGCAAAACCCCTTCCTCCCCACCTCTTTGGCAATGCAATCTTTTTCCAACTAATCCAGGCAAAAAAAAAATTGTCTTGATTCCCATTCCAAAGATATCGGTTGCACAGTTGCTGCAGATGAGATAGGATATTCCTGGGGATCCATGCAAGTGCCATCCAGAAAACTGGGGTAGCTTCCGGGACTGATTTGATAAGAATAAACCTGCCCGCCCTGGATAAATATCTATGACTCCAGATGGACAATCTCTTCTCCAGTTTAGTGACAAGCCAGACCCAATCTGCAATATTCTGACAGGTAGGTTTTAACCAAAATCCCAGATATTTGAGACCTCTATCCAAAGGGTGGATACAGTAAGGGAAGAGCTGATGTGAAAATTGGGATTCATGGATGGAAGTTCGAGCAAAGTTAATGGTATATTTCGATTAATTAGCAAGCATCCCAGTGGCAGATGAGAGAATCTTGGAGAAAGTATGGGAATCCCGGATGCTACCATCCAGCAGGATAAGCACGTCATCCATAAATAGGAGATGAGTAAGAAAACAATCATCAGAAATCTTGAGGCCACAAAGGTCTCCTTCCCTCTTGGCCGATGCAATTAGGTGACTGAGCCCTTCCATGACAATGAGGAAGAGGAGAGGAGATAGAGGGCAGCCTTGTCTTAGCCCCACGAATGGAAGAAATGAGAAGCCGAGCCATTTATGAGGACACTAAAAGTGGGTGTGGTAATGCAGGCCATGATCCATGTAATGTAATTATGAGGAAATCCCAAATGGGTGAGAAGCATCTTAATGTATAGCCAACTAACCCGATCAAAAGCTTTGGACAGGTCAATTTTGAGAATGATGCCCTTTAGATGTCTGGTCCAAATTGAATGGATGGCTTCCTGAGCCAATCCAATGGCTTCATGAATCTCTCTGGAATCAAGGAAGGCAAATTGTTGAGGTGCAATATGCCAGGAGAGAATAGGCCTGAGTCTGGTAGCAATGATCTTAGATATAATATTGTAAAGGCAGTTGCACAATGATATAGGCCTATAATCATCGAATGAGGATGGAGAATTAGACTTAGGAATGAGAGCAATGAAAGTCGAGTTGATGGCATGGTATAGAGATCCTGTGGTTCTACTCTCCTCCACAACTTTCAATAGATCCTGCCCCAAGATCTCATAGAAAGCAAGATAGAATTCAATGGTCCAGCCACCCGGCCCTAGACTATTGTCCTTCTTGAACCATTTTAACGTACCTTCCAGTTCCCCAGA
Organism: Pinus tabuliformis; assembly: GCA_031772625.1. Lineage (NCBI taxonomy): Eukaryota > Viridiplantae > Streptophyta > Pinopsida > Pinales > Pinaceae > Pinus > Pinus tabuliformis. Next base: position 239,365,351 of record CM062820.1, read on the forward strand.
AGTGACTGGTGCATAAATCTCTTCTGCTTCATCTTCATTGACAAATCTTGGCAAGTGACCAGCCACATTGATAATATTAGCAAGATTTGCTCCAGGAGGACTCTTATAAAGGTTCTGAAAGTGAGTAGTGCCAAGGTGGGAGAGCTTGTTGAAAGAGTTAGAAAAGCCTCCCTCAGGTAGAGGAAGATTCCAAATGGTATTAGAAACCTTTCTCCCCTTTGCATAATTTCTAAAGAACCTAGTGTTGTCATCACCAGCTTTCAGCCATATGGCTCTACTCCTTAATCTCAGGGATTCCTCGCACTCTTTTATTATGTGTGCCTTCTAATTTTCCAACTCAATCAAATGAGCCTTTTCTTCCACAAAGATGAAACCCAAACTTCTTTCATCAAGCAAAGAGCTCAGCTCAAATTCAATTTGGGTCACTTGTGAGTTCTCCCGAATTAACTTCTCCCTCGCCCAATTAATAGAGAGGTGTTTAAGCTTGGAGAGGTTATTACAAAAACCTTTTGCTAATGATTCTACTCTATTGATGGGCTTGGCAGTCTAGAAATCTGAAACCAAACTATTGTAGGCATGGTCCTGTAGCCAGACATGGTTGAATTTAAATGGAGCTTTAGGTTTATGATGAGGTCCAAGTATCTCCAGATAGATCGGAGAGTGATCCGATATGCCCCCTAAGCCCACCCATTGTTTGTAATGGTGCAGATGCTGTAAGAGTCGGCTCTTCATTAAAAATCTGTCTAGTCTATGAGCCAGTGCAACTTCACCCACCCTTCTATTTCTCCAAGTGGGAAGAGGTTCTACAAAATTTGTCTGTTCCAAAAGATTTGTCATGTGCCCTGTGATAGTATCCACATGTGTCGAAGACCACCAAGATTCTCTAAACCCCAAGGAGAAGTTTAAATACCCCCCCTATGATAATGTGATCAGAAGCGAGGATTGAGAGGGTCAAAAAATGTTGCCAGAAATGTTCCCCTGATGACAGGGTCGATATACATTCACGATCTGAAGGTTTTTGCCGAGCTCAGCCGAGAAAATATCAATGCCCATGAATCCAGGACCCCCCCAAGATGCATCAACCCTGATGGAACGAGGGTTGTATCCAATGGCCAGTCCCCCAGATCTCCCTATAGCATCCATAGCCACAAATGTCCAGCTCGGGGCCAGAGATTGTAGGGAGCGGGTGATGTGATCAGCCAGACCAAGTGTTTCTTGTAGCAAAATAATATCAATCGGTTCAACCACAAAAAGTCTCTGCAAGGCTAGTTTCTTGGAGGCACTAGCCATGTCCCTATAGTTAAAAGACAAACACTTCATGGGGGAACTCCTCTTGGGGTATTCATAGCTCTAAGGACCTCGTCAAGAGTGGATTGGTGGCCAGAGGCTACCTCGACCCCAGCTCGCTTAATGGATTTGGAGAGACCAGACTTTCTCAGGATGAAAATGGAATTGAACCTGGAAGGGTGAAGCCTAAACCTATCTGTCTAACCAGGGTACCATTTGTGAGGCTTCTGGAGCAGAGGAAATAATGATGAGAAGATGAGACCCCTGAGGATGACGACGAGATGGAGGAAATAGTAGGAGATAGCAGGGAGGGGGCAGTGGTGGCGATAAGAGGAGGGGTCGACATGATGCAGTGAGCCATGGAGGTATGAACCGAAGATGCAACAATAGATGTGCTATAATAAAAAGATGAGGAAGAAGAGATCAGAGAAATACCCGAAGCTTTCACGGCTTCAGCAGCAGCTCGAGCCCTAGTCAGCAGCGGCAATGTTGGTCTGTGCCCAGCCTCCACCGACTTGAGAATAGGAGAATTCGCCGAAGGGGCAGGACCCGTGGCAGGGGGGCGAGTACCAGCCGACGAATTGACTCTGGATGGAACAGGTGTTGTCTTTGGGGTATCCTCTGATTTCCTGTTGAGCGGGCAATCTTTGAAGAGATGTCCCACCTTGTGGCAGCGTCTGCAGCGAAACGGAACCCCTTCGTAATCCAAGATCTGGACCTTGATGTACATTCCCCATTGAAGCGTAATCTTCTCCTCCAGACCCTTGCGAGTGTCCAAGTGAACCAGAATGCAAGCAAGGTTCAATTTTTCGATTCCACAAAAGTACGGTAATGGTCCAAATATGTGCCCAGAGCATTTCCAATCGTGATAAAGACTTCCTCGCACCAGTAATGTAGTGGGAGCCCTGGCAAGTGAACCCAAAGAGGTCTTGCCCCGATTTTTTCTCGCTCAGGGTCAAATAACGAACTCCACCTCTTGAGGAGAACCAGAGCCATCTTGATGTGCCACTACCTAGCAAGTACTAAATCAGTGTAGTTTTCCTTTCCAAAGTGTAAAGAAAACCATCCCCTGGGCAGGACATGAACCTCAGGCAATTCCTTCAGTATGCCACCGCAAATCTCCCTGACCCATTGGGTCAGTCTATTTGCCGAGTACGATCTGCCTCACACATGTCCAACTAGCACCATACTAGCCATGATAGCAACCTCCCCTATAGCAGAGGTCTTGCCAAACCTGATGGTGATATCCTTTGTGGTAGCCTTTACGCACTTGGTCTTCCTCTTTCCCAAGCGAGGAGCAGATGGGTGGTCCACCAAAGGGTTTCGTATGCCTTCTAGGGGGGTAAGTTTTGCAGATTTAACCCTCACCACGGGGGTCTCAAAGTAGCCCAACGATAGGTGAGCCGAGGAAGGAGGGTTTTCCATTACAGAAACCAGGATGTCCACAGGGGGCACAGAGAAAAATGTTGAAAAGGACGGATGAGGGTCAAATGAGGGCGATGGGGGGGTGCTCACGGATAATATGTGTAGATTACCCGGAGAAAGGGGAGGGACGTCCAAAGCCGGTGATTCAAACGAGAGCGACCCCGAGAGAGGAGGCACAGAGCAATGCCTAGGGAAAGAGACCACAGGCGATGGTAAGTGCAGTGATGGTTCAGGAAACGACAGTGAGGCAGATATTGATGAGGAGAAACAGGGGTTCCCAAAAATGACACGGTCCAGAAAGGGCTCCTCAGAATAATCGACCTCTTCAACCTCCATAGTGTCCCCCATGTTCCCAACCAGAAATCGACAGCCGAAAGCGATGGGTAAGGAAAATGGTAACGGCGGGCATCAGTAGGTGGTGACGGTATAGGGTTCCAGTAGCCTGCAGTAAATTGCAGTAAAACCCTAGGGCTTTACCCTAAACCTGCACGGACGACCATCGCAACTCCCTTCTTCATCAAGCAGGTTACTTTTAACCCGGTCCAAAGTACCATCTTTTAAATGAATATACCTTAATGTATGTTTAGCATCTACAAGTACAAATACCTTAGCATTTAAAAAAGTGAACCCTTCTGAAAGGAAAGAGCCTTACCTGCATTTTTCCCACATCTTGTGCATTTCCAGACGTTGAAAACCATTACAAAAATTATGGTTTTCTAGTAATGATTTATCAATTGTGGACAGGTAATTCTCCATTTATATTCTTTACATCACTATCCTTATTTATTTAATCATTTTATCCTTTAAGCACTAGACTAAAAAATTTCTAGGGAGTTAAAATTTAATGGGTTCTTTTTTCATGATAGTTTTGTGCTCCTTAGGTGGTACGGATTGTATCATATTCTGTAATATATTGTGTTGCAGAATTAGAATAATTTTGGTTGGCTTTTTACTTAAGAAAATTGGATGTCAATATTATGTCTTGTTTGGAGGGCCTTGTTGGGGGTGTGTGGTTTCAAAGTTTCGATCTGGATTTGCGGTTATAATTTTTTCATTGTATCAAACATGAATAAGCTTCAGATGTATCAAGAACATCATCAAGATATGCTCAACATTGGTGAATTGAGTGGAGATTCAAGTTCTGTAGTCCTTATGGCTTTTAATCTTGCAGCAGGGATGCATATATCATAATGTGTTATGTGGAAGAATCTTATATACTCTTCATGTATGAAGGTTAGATCTTGGTTATAATGGACTCCCTAGTGTTTCATAATAACAGGGTTTTCATTTCCAACCATGAGTGGGATGTTGTGGTATAGTTAGAAATCAAATTCCAACCACATGTTGATGAAGCTAATGTCATAATTGATTTGTTCTCTCACATTTGCCCTATATGACTATAAGGAATCTTGAACCAAATAGTCTTGTCCAACCTTTATTAACAATGAACCCAAGATTGAATTTTTGTGAATCTATACAATAATATTTGTAATAACAATATCTTCCTTTTTGGAAAAGTCTTCAATAGTGGTAGCATAGGAATTTCCTTCTTTACATCAGTGCTTTAATTATTTACTATGTGATGATCTAGATTGATCACCACGTAGAAAGAAACAATCATTGGAGCACCTCAATACTTTGGTCATCCACTTATACAATTGGATTTTAGGTTTCAACAATGATGTCCATATTATTAAGAATCTTGTGCTTGCTTGGTTAGAGGCCAAGAATTTTCATTATTCATCACTACATGTAGAAGTCACGGGTGGAACTTGGAAGTAATCACTAACAAGTGAGGCTAATGGTTTATAAGCATGCAATGAGCTAGCTACAAGCTTGATTAATGACAGTTTGATTCCAAAATATGATTGTATAGATAGAAGTGAGTTGTATTCTATATTACTGAGACATGTAAATGGATGCTGCACAAAGGGTGTTGGATAAAAATTAAAATTGCTCCATGTCAGCTAGCCCATGGGTGCTCATTTTAGACGGTTACATATTTGCAAGAGGGTGCCTAGGACAGGGAAGTGGCATGTCTAATATCCATATTTTTATTACAGCAACATCTTTTATTTTTTGGCTTGAATCAGGGATACATTCCCCCCCAAACCCCCAACCCACTTCCGAATCTATCTGTATATACTGGGATTGGGTCATGATGGATTATCACTTCTGGGGCATGTTACTCCAAGGATTCCTATGTAAAATACAAGAGCTCCATTTACTGGGAATTGAACCTAGGCCAGCAGTGGAAAACTTCCACCCATCAACTTTGGACCACAGCTCAGTCAATACTTTAGATAATATATGTCAAATTGTTACTCAATTTCTGTTTTTTCATTCATTTTAATATTTCACATGTACATTTATAGTGTCTTTGGGAATTAATCACAAGGGTGCCCCCTCTTTCATAGTCACTGCATATATCATGCATATTTAGACAGTAACATGCCACATAAAGGTCACGATCTGCCAACTCATCACCGACAACTTACTATTTTAGGATTTAGTCTTGACACAAATACTCTCAAAACAAGAGGGCAGATCTATAGGTAGCCTTTGGAATAGTATTTTTTGTGTTACAGAATCAAAATTCTTTTGTTTGTGAGTGTTGAAGAATCAAAATGCATTTTCAGTTGAGGTGAAAGTTAAAGTGGTCATCAGGTGACTCATGTCAAGAAAATAGGCATAAAGAGGGTAAAGGCAATATACACCTTCAGATGAGCTAAAAACAACCCAAAAGGAAGTCATGCTCAATACCGCCATGTCACAGCCTCCACAAGAGTATTGAATGATATTGAAGATAAAAGATCCATAATCACCGAAAAAAATTCACAAAATGGCCACATCCGTTTTGAATCCATCAACAATTTGGCTTTTCTGTAGGGTAGAAAGTACCCTCTTTTAAATGAAGATACCTTAATGGATGTTTAGCATCTACAAGTATAGATATCTTATTATTTCAAAAAGTGAACACTTCTGAAAGGAAAGAGCCTTACCTGCATTGTGTCTGCATCTTATGCAGTTGCAAACATTGAAAATCATTACCAAAATTATGATTTTCTAATAGCGATCAAAACTTAAAACAAAACTACTAAATTTAATTTTATATCCCATGAAAAGAAAATCCATAGAAGAAAAAGATATATAGAACCCGTCAACACAAAAATAATTAAAAAAACTTAAATTAAACTCAACAAAAACTATTTTACCTGATATGAGTTCCTGCTAGATTTAATGCATTGACATTAGCTTTCAACGATATCATCTAAAGAAGCTAAGGAACCAAAAATATTTTTTAAGAAATGGATCTTGTAGTAAAAATAGGTAAAAATCAAAATGGCCTTAAATAAATGTAAGAATGTGGAATCCATATGGAGATCAAGAAGCCATATAAGAGATCACCCGAAAATGAAGAACACCATCATGAAAGACAGGAGTTTGAAAACTCAAAACCCGTGGCATCCCTCTCAATTTTAGTTTGCCTGACACGTAACGCCATCTACCAACTTATTTCAACAGTAGACACCTGACTAGGGCTGGAATATACCCAATACCACCATACTTCTATAATAACCTGAAATGACTGAACATTCTCTATTTCATGACATAACCAAAGCTTAAATCATCCACTGCGTGATATGATATTATTGACGCTAGTAGTCACAGATTATTTTGCAAAATGAATTAAAATAAATAAATAAAAACTGCGAACCAAAAACAAATTAAAATTTAGTGAATTAACATGAATAAATGTATAAACATTGATAGCATGAGACATATTCATCTTAACATCTAAAACACACACAATAGCACACACAAAAGAAAGTTACAATGAGGAAACTGCACAGAAGAAAACCAGAGAGAAGACAAAAGAAAACCAGATAGAAAACAAAAGTACAAATATTGTAGCAAGCGATACCTTCAATCAGTTGCACAGATGCTACAATTGTTCTTTCGCAACCAGTTCTTGCTACCTATATTTTTCTGGTGATTTCGCTCAATGCCAGTTCTGCTACCTGCTACAGGGGTTCTTTAGCAACAGGTTCCTACTACCTCTGTTCTTCTGGTGATTTCCATTAATGAAAGGTCGAAGAGTGTAAAGTCGATATGCATTTAATTACCAAATTGATTACACCAGTGTATTGTCACCAAAAAAATGAGATAGACAGATCTCCGCATAAATACAATTGCTTCAATGCGTTAAAGCAGAGACAAAAAAGGAAGGAAGGGCGGGCTACTAAATGAACATTACACTCGTTAATTAATGAATGCTTTGTAAAGTGTTTCAAAGCTTGGAGAGCTAGGGAAAAACTTAAGGAAAAATCAAGTCAAGGCTAAAGCAGGCCAGGAAGGAAACGAAGGTTATGGAGGGTTGTAGTCGTGAGATGCACCCACTTGGCTTTCAGTTCTCCTCCCTACTTCAATGGGTTCCAAATAAATCCAAGGTTCTTGCTCTTGATTCTACAAGGAATTTTTTCTTTGGCTTATAAATGTAGTCGAAACACAGCTTGCATCTAAAATCTATCTCGATGCTCAGAACCAAATCCACAATAACAAGATGTGGGAATGACCCCTGTTATGTGGAATATTAACTGGAGGGCCACTTTTGGGGCTGCCACTATAAGAGATAGGTTGCAAGTTGCAAGCAAGGTAATGTTAAATTCCCCTCGTATAAGAATGAGAAGAGTTCTATGAGAATTAGGGCCTAGAATTCAAGGACCATTTACTATGGTTTTGATGGGGTATATCGCTCAATCGGCCTGGCTTCCCGAGCCATAGTTAATGTAGCTTCGACGAGAATGTGCCCCACTAAGACCTGGAATTGGTAGAAATCATCATGGTCTATTACATTTTCAGTGGTTTTCTGAGCATTGGCGTTTGAACAAATTGATATACATTTAATTACCGAATTCATTACATTGTTGCACTGTCACAAGAAAACAATCTAGAGAGATCACATCATAAATTCAATTTATGCAGGGCATTAAGATCGCAATAGATGCCCACGTGCGGAGGAGATTGACAATATATGATGGCACATCATTCCAAAGGATAGACGGCAATGAGAACAATATTATAAAAGTTACGAATTAATTTACAATAACACGTCATGTCACCTATAATTTTTCACATGAGATGTCATTATTTAATAAGAAATCTGAAGTAATGATTACTAAATAAGAATCCCTCTATTTTACACCAAACAAAAGTTAAATAAATTTAGTTTAATAATTATAAAAAATAAATTATTTATAAAAAAAAATTGGCCAATATAAAATTAATGGAAAAGTCAACCTATTTTTGAATACCTTATACACTAGCCTACGGCAGGGATAATAAGATAACGGAGTCACTCACATGAAAGTTGCAAGTGCTTTCCTGTTATTTAAAATAAAGTAATAATAACGTTTTCCAACAAAAATAAAACATCAAAAATACCCATCACAGACAACGCTCGGTCAAAAGTTTTAGACTTAAAATACGTTCCAAATGACCTATGGCGTGCCCATCAAATTATGTCATAATAACTTACGGTGGACGTAACTCAAGTTGGGCAAATGTTCGTTCAAATTGCCCAGAGACGTGCCCGTCAAATGATCTCATAATAACTTACGGTGGACGTAACTCAACGTGGCGAAATGTTTGGTGCCCAATTTATGAAAGTAGTGAGTACATTGTACCTTGCATTAACTATCTTAACATTACCAGAAATGTCCAGCTGTAAATTGACCGCTGAAATGGTTCCCTGGGTTAAGTTAACCATGTCATCTTATCTCTATAAATTTTCCTGTCTGTCTCTGCTTTTGTATGTTGTTCCTCCTCTTTTCTGCGTCTCTAGTTCTTTCATGCGTGTGTTTCTGTACGTTGCTCCTCTTCTTTTCTGCGTCTCGAGTTCTTTTCTATCACTATGATCATCAGCCACTGTTGGATTTCGGTTCCCTCATCAGCATTGATCTTTGAGAGTCCATGCAGATTGGAGTCAGGCCGCGTCCTACTGTAATTTCAGTGGCGTTATCCAAAGTGCCTGTCATTCAATGAACAGAGTGGTTATGCCCAAATTCACTGCTATGGATCTGCATCGCCCCTATTTCCTTCTCTTGGTATTTTGTGGTTGAGATAAGATCCATAAATGTGAGTTTTATGGCAACAACTCTATTGTTTACTGAATGACGGTTCCTGTGGGTAACACCGCTCTAGTTATACGAGTACGCGGCCAGACTCCAATCACCCATGGACTGGTAAGGACCCGTGGCAATGAGGGCGTTGAATGCCAATAGAGGTTGCCGATATCGTGATATGAAAGAGCTAAGGGAAAAAGGAAAGAAACAGAAGAAATAGTAGTCAAAGAGACTAAAGAGGAAGACATTTTTGTAAATTCGGAGAAAGGATTGACCTTGCCGTTGCAGGAAAGTTGGGGCAGAAACCAAAATCTAAACGACATCGCCCGCCAAGGAACAAATAATGTAAGGTATGTTTCAATCGGCCTAACCAGGTTGCAATTTCAATTTTACTCTGGCCTTGGCCTGAAATATTTGTTGGCAAAAAGTCTTAAAGTTAGTTGATAATGGAATTATCTGCACACCATTTTGAGTCAATAGCAATGTTGTTGCAATCTTTTCATAACATTATTATATCAATCTTATTTTATGCTAATTTTGGCAGAGGTTTGTGTTTTTACATGCGACAACTAGGTCGGTTTTTTCCAACATACCTTACAGAGTGGCATATTTACAGTAACATTTCCAGAACATCTATGTTTGGAAGAATGTTCCAAGGTTCAATAAGACCTTGTAACCTAATAAGCTCCTCTGACTTGAGGGACAAAATCCTCTCAAACTACCAGTTCATCAAATGCTAGTCTTCTAGAATGTAATATTCAATTTGGAAGTGGAATTTTATAAAAATATAATGATATGCCAGCTTTCTAGAATATAGTAAGTGGCAGATGATATTAATTTGGAAGAGTAATTAAATATATATATATATATATGGTTATAAAATGATCCCAGGTTTCTTTATCTAATATTAGAGAAAGTGATATTTGTTTTTGAATTTTGAATATTTTTATCACAAATGTAATTTTCTTTATTGATAATTAGGGAAACTAACAGCCAAGAGAATAGAGAATCGCAATGCATCCAGAAGCCTGCACAATCTTCAGCCAGCCTTCCACTTCCATGACAGATTGTTGACACTCCAAGATGCCTGCAAACATAAAGAAGGGGAGGGATTCAAATCGTCTCATCTCGCTTTTAACACTAGTGCAAGAGTGTGACCGCATCAAACAAAATTGATTATGTCGTGTTGTGCTTGAATGCCAACCCACAAACAAAAAGTCTCATATGAATGTCACAATATTAATGCCACTTTAATGCTGAGAAAATTGGTTACATTTGTGCATAAATATGAAGACCTCAAGCAAAATGAAAGTTAAATGGGAGTTGTTTTTAATGTAATTTTTTTAGAATTTTTGGTGTTGGAATTTGATTGAAAATTTTGAAGTGAAATCTTGATTTATGTTATTTTCAATATAAATATAATCATATTATAAATAAAAATTGTTCTTAATGCAATTTTTTAGAGTTCCTGGTACTATTTAGAGTTTCTGGTACTAGAATCTGACTAAAAATTTTGAAATAAAATTGTGATTTATGTTATTTTCGTTATAAATATAATCACATCTAACAAACTATAATTAAACAAACACACTATAATTATTTTATGAATAAATTAAGAAAAGCAATAATTTTTTTGGCCATAGTCTAGAACGGCGCATAACAACATACATCAAGAAGTTCTGCACGGGAAAAAAGAAAACTTACCGTTCAAATACGTTCAAACTTGACAAAACAATATACCTCAATTTGAATAACACTTTTTCAATGTCATATCAAACACACAAAGGAAATTGGTCAACTATGTTAAAACTTTGCATGACACTGTACATCCCTACGTTTTGCAAACGAAAAAGAACGTGTTCAAACACGTTAGAGCTCTACATCTATATACAATTATATTTCTATGTATTCCTATAAGTGAAAGAAAATAAATATTGATATTATTGTTATTGAGTAGAAGATTGTATTTTTATTATTATTGAGAAGATATTAAAAAAATATGTGATTGAGATATAAAAATGTATTGAGATATTTAAAATAAATTTATATTTTTTGAGTTAATGTTGTAATTCATATTGTTTTTTGAAATTGGAGTTATAGTTTATGTTTATATTTGGTGTATATAGTGTATATTCTAGGTTTTGATAAATAATTATTGGTTTTACAATATATGAGCTTTAGATTTGATTCTTTCAATTCTGTAAAGAAAAATAACAAAGTACATATTTAAAAAAAAAATGTTTTAATTCGTTGTACTTTTCAAGATATAAGTTGTAGAAGTTAGAAGTTTTTTACTAGTCTTAAAATTACTCTCTAACATGTGGTTTTGTTTTGAATGTTAAGTAAAGATTCTGAAGATATCAATAATAAACCTAGAGGGCACATGATGTATACCAAATATGACAACTCCACATTAGATAATAGAGATGAGTTATACAATAAATCTCTAAATAGTAGGAGAAACACCAAATAGCCAAACATATTTATATATCACGATCACATGTTTCTTAATAGTAATTATACAATATTTATATATGCATATTTACACATTACATATAATACCATTTTATTATACCAACCACTAGTACATATGCACTTACCTCAGTACATATACATGTAACCCATATATGCTCCCTACTCCAAATACACTCATATATACTGCCCACTCCAAATACACTATTAAATTATTAGAATAACTAAGATACTTGACCATATTTTGATAGATACCTTATTCTCTATAGTGGGCTCCTATGATAACTTTGTTAAGTAGTGGATTTCTAGACTAAGATACCTGACCATATTTTGATACATATCTTATTCTCTATAGTGGGTTCATATGATAACCTGGTTAAGTAGTGGAATTCTAGACTAACTTGATGCCCAAAGTGCAATAACTTAATCACTAAAATTAAGGGCGATATTGATGAAGCATACTTTCTAAAAAGGTAAATCCATGATCATATATTTTATTAGATTAAGAGTGATAAAAGTCCTTAAAACAAGCTTCTATTATTCTCATCATGTTTTTCACTATCTACAAGCATCTATAACCTTGATAAAATTCAATCCTTCACATGATTGATTCAGTCAATAATCACTTATATTTTAGAGCTATTAAAAAAATTATTCCTTCAAAAAAAAATTATATTAACCATTACTCTAAATATTTAAAAAATATCTCATAATTTTATCTTCAAACCATCATTTCTTAATCATAACTAAACGATGAAAAGTGAATTTACATGACATCTCAATGCACCAAAAAATTAATAAATCCAACCAAAAAAATCAAAATCATTAGCTGAAAATTACTCAATAAAATATATTTAAAAAAAAACATAAAAAATAACTTTATATAAACTCAAATGCAATCGATACAAAATTCATCCACATAATTAAAAGTAAATAAAATTGCTTAAATATAAAAAATTTGAAATATTCATGATTCGCCACTAAAAAATAGCCCAATAATTGCAAACAATTCACCATTAAACTTGCGTCATTAAAAAAACTAAATGTTAATACAAGCCCATGAGAAAAATCTCTTCAGTATGAAAGATTTCTAATGCATGCCTTTTCGGTATCTCATCCCTACGAAAGATTTATAAAGATGAAAGATATCTACTTAGGTAAAGCTGTGACACTTGGATGAAACCTGATTAGTTTTATTGTTAATTGTTTCTTTAAAGTCTCGAATCTTTGGTAAATATATGTATTTCTATATTTTATTTGCTTGGCTCACTTATCTCTAAATTTCATTTCCTTGTCAAATTTAACATATGCATTTGTCTATTTTATTTGCTTGGCAGATTTATCTCTAAATTTCCAAGTCCTTGTCAAATTTTATTCGTCCAAACATGTCGAAAGTGGCGATGAATTGAATGTGGGATTAGAGTATGATCGAGTTGTCGTGGTGAATTGAATGTGTGATTAGAGTATGATTGATTTTAAATTTTATTGAAACTCTCACCCCATTTTTGCATTTAAATTGTTTCTGCAACCATTTATTTATATTCTAAAACTTTAAGTCATTATCATTCTACCTTGAAGTATATAAAGTTGATTCTCAATTAAAACTTTGGTATATCATTTTTTGTTGGATATGCCTCTTGTTATTTTTCCTATTAAATATAATATTCAGAAATTTGAAATCTGATTAAAAGGCAATGGGTAATAATGAAATTAATAAATTAAAAAGTTTTTTTCGGAGAATGTTACAATTCACATTGAAAAGTTGAAATTTCTTCATAGATACTTTTGAAATAGTTTGATCAGCATGCATCGGATTGTCTAGGTTCGCTAAGCTTTTGAATTTGACTCGCTAAGAAAATTTATCTCACATCATTGTTTATGGGTATGGTTTTGAGAAAAGATGTAGAGTATTTGGGAAAATGTAGAGTATTTGGGAAAATGTCACGACTTTTACATGGTTTTTTTTATTATTTTTTTAAATATTAAAATATCTATTTTGGAAACTATTAATGAATCATAAAATTTACATTAGTTGTCAGGTGATTAATAAAGTTACAAATTTTACGTAGTGATTTTTAAAAATACTATATTATATATTTTGACAACTATGGAATAGTAAAAAGTCTATTACTAGAGCTATTTCTATTCTTAAATATGTAGATGTTTATTACTTTAGAAAAGAGAGCTATTTCTATTCTTAAATGTGTAGATGTTTATTATTTTAGAAAAGAGAGAATAGAACATTATTACCTACTTAGATTTCGATGTGTCCTAGCTCGATTCTTAGTTCATTGAATTTTTTATTTGGACTAATGAGACAATGAGTGAAGCAAGATATTTTCCTCTGAAAATTCACCTAAATATTTTTTTTGATAGAGATCCTTTATTAATGAAATCCCTTAATCATATCAAAGAATAAGAATTTAAAATGAGAGTAACCCAAATAAATAGATAAAAAATAAATTATATTAGCTAGTGTCATAGAAACACACTATATTAATATGTATAATAAGACTAAAAGTTGAAAATTTACCGTTCAGATGGGAATTTCAAAAGAAAACTACCAAAAGCAAACTTATGTTCGAAGAAAATAAAATAAAACATATTCTATGCATTATGTTAACCATTAACAAACAATTGTTAAGTGAAGTCGTAGTGTTAGTGTAATCATCCATGTAGATTGATGCCTAGAGTGGATTTGACATGGTGATTAAGCATATTTCATGTTTTTTGTTAAGTGAAGTCGTAGTGTTAGTGTAATCATCCATGTAGATTGATGCCTAGAGTAGATTTGACATGGTGATTAAGTATATTTCATGTTTTTTACTAGAATGCGGAGAGAAACCATTTATATTTGGTTCATATTCATGAACATATCCAAAAACCAATGTATTTTATTGTAGCTTCAAAACTAATTTGAGATGTGAATAGATTCATGATGAAATCACTTGACACGCTTACTCTTTTCCTTATAAGGTAGTTGGGTCAATAATTTTTAATTCCATGTACTTGTTTGGAAAAAATCAAATTTATGTATGTTATTAGTGATGCACTATTTATTCACAAAACCATAGATTTATCTTCCTTGCCAACTATTAATCTGATGCAGGAGCATCCGGACTTAGCCAACAATGTGAATGTATGTTCACATGTTGTGGCTAACAAGATATGAATTTATTGACCTAAGTGGTAAAAATTAGTTTTAGTAGAGAGGGTTGAACCTCTCGAATTGATCTTTATTTCAATTATTGTAACAATTAAATCATTATATTATTTTTAGAATAGGAGATAAGTGTTAGGATAGGTGTGTAACAGAGCTTGAGAATAGGGACTTAATAGTTGCGCTGATAAAAATAGAGATTGAGTTGTCAATGTTGTTAGGATAGGATTCGATACATAAAAGAAAGGGAAAAATGTAATGATAGATTTTGGAATGGAATAGGAGAGTGAGTAAGCAAGAAATTGAGAGGCAAAGATAGGGTTTGCGAGTGAAATAGAGGTTAGACAAATTGTTGTAATCGAGCTGAGAGGGCCAAGACTCTATAATTTCTATGTTATTGAATAATTGATTAAGTGCGGTGTTGCGTGTTATTCCTGGTGCATAATTTCCCTTGACACTGTTTATCAACGTTCTGTACCCTAATCGGGCATTATTTCGCATTTATGTATTTCATTTATAATTACAGCCAAATAGCATTAAGGGTTAATACTGAGGTTAGGCACTAAATCTTATTAAGAACGTTTATTAAAGGCTCTGTATTAAGCACGTGGGTAGTCTTTGGAAAACAGTAAGTGGTATATCATGTGGAAAAATAAATGGTAAATGGCATTTTTCCAAATTGCATGATTAACCTAAGTTGGTGACACGTAACACAGGAAAGACACTTTTCTCGCACGTTGTCAACCTGATATCGATCGTGCTAAATAGTGCGTGATATTATGCAGTAGCCGTTGGATCAGACGGGATAGATCAACGGTGGAGATCGACCAGGCTAGTTGGCGCACGATACGTCGCGATATCCGTAGGATTGGGTAAACAAATCAACGGCTTGAAGCGCTCGAGAGTGGAAAAGTCAAGTGGGACCGATGGTGATTAGTCAACTTAGCATGACCCTCGGGAGGAAATACACATACATAATCTTATTAACGCACAATTGATTGGTTTTTAAGTGAACCATTAGTCTAATTATAGACTACCCCATCAATTTTTCATCAACCTTCCACATCATTTGGTATTGGAGCCCAAGGATTAAGTCTGCTACAATAAAAATGCCACCTAGGAGAGGAGCTAGCATAGGTCGGGGGAGACCTGTAGCTAATGCAGTTTTGCTGGAAGAAATTCAAAACCTCTGTACAAGGATGGAGACAATGGAAATTGCTCAAATGAGAGCACCTGATGAAAGATATGCCAGTGTTGTAGAGGAATTTTCTGAGGAAGAAGAATAGGATGAAAGAGAAGCTACCAAAGTACTCAAAATGTTGGCTAAAGTAAGTGGAAGACCAAAGGTGGAAATACCTTTGTATGGTGGGAATCTCAATGTAGAAGAGTTGATGGACTAGATGAGTTCATTAGACAAGTACTTCGACTATGAGGAGGTTGATGACAAAATGAAGGTGAAATTTGCAGTTTCCAAATTGAAGGGTTATGCAGCTATCTGGTGGGATGAACTACAAAGATCTAGAGCAAGAAAGGGGAGGCCCAATATCAAACAATGGGATAAAATGGTGGGTAGGTTGAAAGGTAAACTCATGCCAAAATATTATCAGTTAAATCTTTCCAGACAGTTATAGAATTTGAGACAAAAGGGAATGACTATTAAAGAATGTACAAAAGAATTTTATAAGCTGAGCATTAGAGCAGGACATGCAGAGGATGACGTAGAAAAGGTAGCCAGATACATCAATGGCTTGAGATATGACATACATGATGAAATCAACTTGCTGAGTCTGAAGACAATTGAAGATGCCTATCAAGCAGCTTTGAAAGTAGAGGAGAAGATGTTGAGAAAACAAAATCAGAGGAACAGAGGGAAAAGTTCAGCAAGAGGTAGAGGAACTACTAGATCAAGATTTCAGCACCCTCAGGGTGAAACAGGAGGTTCAAGTAGTAGACCACCACAGAGAGGAGACTTTAGTAGAGGAATATTTACACCCAGAGGAAGAGGCCGAGGAAGAGAAATTCAGTGTTATACATGTGGAGAATGGGGACATGGATCATGGGACTGTCCTCATAATAAAGCAACAAATTAGTGGAATGTGAATGTGGCTGAGGCAAAGGAAGAAAAACCTCAAATTACAAATAAGGAAGAATCACCTGAAGTAGGAGAATTTTTGTTATTGAAAAGGGTATTCAGGACTACATGCAAGTCCAAAGGAAAATGCTGTAAAGTGATAATTGACAATGGAAGCATTGATAACCTTGTTTCTATAGAAATGGTGGACAAGTTGGGATTAGCAAAAAGAGTACTACCTACTCCTTACAAAGTATCATGCTTGCAAAAAGGACATGAGCTTATTGTGATAGAACAATGCAAAGTGGAAATCCATATTGGCACTTACAAGGATAAGATATTATGAGATGTAATGCCAATGGACATGTGCCATATATTGCTAGGAAGACCCTGGCAGTTTGATAGAAAATTCATTCATGATGGTAGAAGAAACACCTATACCTTAGAGAAGGATGGAGTGAAGTGTAAATTGCTTCCATTAAAGGATGAAGCAGACAAAGGAACAACTGGAAATAGTGTTATGCTCATGAGTGGAAAGGAGTTGTTGCAAGAAGTTGGAAAAGGTGAAGAAATGCATTTTGCTGCCATAGGGAGACCTAAGGTACTTTTGACTTCCACAAAATTAGATGATTTATCTGACAAAATCAAAACTCTGTTGAATAATTTTGCTGATATTATTGTGGATGAGCTACCAAATACATTACCATAAATCAAGAGTATTAGTCATCACAATTATCTAATACCTAGTGCATGTTTGTAAAACAAAGCAGCATATAGGTTAACTCCTCAAGAAAATGCAGAAGTTGGGAGCCAATACGAGATTAATCATAGAGAGTATCAATCGACGTGTTGTACCAAGAGTACTTAGTCGAAATAAAGGAGGTGAATGGTGCATGTGTACTGATTCCAGAGCCATAAACAAGATTACTATCAGGTATAGATTTCCTTTACCACGCATGGATGATTTGATGGATTGTTTAAGTGAGTCAAAGTATTTTACTAAAATAGATATGAAGAGTGGATACCATCAAATAAGGATTAGAGAAGGATATGAATGGAATATTGCATTTAAAACAAACAGTGGGTTGTATCTGTGGTTAGTGATGCCTTTTGGACTCACTAATGCACCAAACACATTTATGAGATTGATGAATGAAGTCTTGAAGGAATATGCAGGCAAGTTTGTCATTGTTTAACTTGATGATATTCTAGTTTTCAGTAGAAGCAAAGAAGAACATCTGGAGCATCTTAAGTTGGTTCTAAGAACTCTACAGAAAGAGAAATTGCTGATAAATTTGAAGAAATGTAGTTTCATGAAAGAAGATTTAATCTACTTGGGGTTTGTAGTTTCTAAAGAAGGTCTGAAAATGGATCCAGCGAAAGTTCAAGCAATTTGGAACTGGCCTATTCCAAGAAACATATTTGAGGTAATAAGCTTTCATGGTCTTGCAAGTTTTTATAGAAAAATTATCAAAAGTTTTAGTCAGATTTGTGCACCAATTATTGAAACAATCAAAGAGACTAATCAACCATTCAAGTGGACAGAAGCAACAAACTGAAATTTTAAGTGCTGAAAAAGAAAATTATAGAAAAACCAGTTTCAGCTTTGCCTGATTTTGGAAAAGTTTTTCAAGTTGAAATTGATGCTAGTGGAGTTGCAATTGGAGCATTTTTAAGTCAGGGATGGAGAAAAATAGCATATTCTAGTGAGAAACTAAATGGAGATAAGAAGAAATAGTCTTCTTATGACAAAGAATTTTATGCTATTGTGCAAGCTTTAAAAAAATGGAGACATTATTTTCTACCAAAGGAGTTTGTATTGTACTCTGACAATCATGCATTGCATTTTATAAACAACCAACTAAAATTGAATCAAAAGCATTCCAAGTGGGTAGAGTTTTACTTTTGTGATCAAACATATAAGTGGTAAGTTGAACAAGGTTGTTGATGCTTTAAGCAGGGTAAATTTCATTGTGCAAGAATTAAGAGTTGTTGTTGTAGGATTTGAAGAAATGGTTGATATGTATAAAGATGATGCAAAATTTAAAGATATTTATGCAGTTGTACAAAATCCGACAGTTCATAATAGAAGCCAGTGGTTAGATTATCTTATCCAAGGAGGTTTACTGTTTAAAGATAACAAACTGTGCATTCCCAAATGTTCTATGAGGGACAACATAATCAAAGAGAAACACAGTGGAGGGTTATTTGGGAACTTTGGACAAGACAAAACCATTGCTAAGGTAAATGCTTTTTACTACAGGCCAAAGATGCAAACTGGTGCTAAGAAATTTGTTGAGAAGTGCAGGATCTATCAGCATGCCAAGGGGAGAATACAAAATACAGGATTGTACCAGCCATTACCAATACCAGACCAACCATGGGATGCAGTTAGTATGGATTTTGTTTTGGGATTACCTAGAACTCAAAGAGGAAATGATTCCATAGATGTTGTGGTAGATAGATTTTCTAAAATGGCACATTTCATTGCTTGTAAAAATACTAGTGATGGAACACATATTGCTAATCTGTTCTTTTCAGAAGTTGTAAGGTTACATGGATTTCCTATAAGTATTGTTTCTAATAGGGATACAAAGCTTCTTGGGCATTTCTGGAGAATTGTTTGGAAGAAACTAGGTGCCAACCTTAGTTTCAGTTCAGCATATCACCCTCAAACAGATGGATAGACCGAAGTGGTAAACAAAAGCTTAGGAAACATATTGAGGAATTTAGTGTATAAAAATCCTAAGTAGTGGGATTTAGCACTTGCTCAAGTTGATTTTGCTTATAACAACACTCCAAACCGATGTACTGGGATGAGACCATTTCAGATTGTTTTTGGAATGAATCCATGAGGTGTGTATGAGCTCGGAAATTTGAGCATACAGGAGATAGATTCAGAGATACAGGATGAACCTATAGAAGATGAAGAACAAACTATACATTAGGAAGAACAAATGCCTAAAACAGTCAAGAAAAAGGTGGAAGTTGTTCTGGAGAAAAGAGTAACTAAAAGAACTAGAGGAAAGGTTTATTTTAAGTATTTAGCCAAATTGAAGGGACAACCAATCGAGGATGCTAGTTGGTTGACAGTAGCAGACACTACAACAAGACCCTGTGATTAACATCCCTTTTTTTTTCCCTTTTTGCGTCTAGAGCCTAGTTTTGGTGCTATTTATGTCCATTTATCAAATATGGTGCAAAACGCGATGCAAATTTTGCACCAAGTTTTTCACCAAGTCTTACACCAAGTTTACCACCATGTATTGTAATAGGTTTTCCACCAGATTTTACATGAGGTTTTACGCCAAGTTTTATTCCAAGTTTTGTGCCATCCTTTGCACCATGTTTTGCATCAAGTTTGGCACCTAATTTTGTTTCACCGACTTTTGCATCCTCTATTGCTTCCACATTTTTCACCTACACTTGCATCAACTTTTGCATCATCTCTTGCATCCTCTTTTCCATCATTTTTAAAATCATATTATGCATCCATTTTCGCATCATTTCTTGCATCCCTTTTGCATGAACTTTTGCATTGAGTTTTGTGTCTAGTTTTGCATCTAATTTTGCATCTACTTTTGTTTCATCATCTTTTACATCTTGTTTTTCATCCATATTTACATCCTCTTTTTCATCTGTTATTGTGTCCACTATTGCATCCAATTTTCTTGTGCCATAATTTGCACCTAGTTTGGCACCTCCCTTTGCACCCATTTTTCCTTCTAAATTTGCATCCACAATTGCATCATCATATACATCTAAGTTTTCATCGACTTTTACATCTAGTTTTGCATCCTTTTTTCTATCCACTTTTGTGTCAAGATTTGCATCAAGTTTTGTGTCTTATATTGCATCTACTTTGGCATCGAATTTTGTTGCATCAACTTTTGCATGCATTGTTACACCCATGTTTACGTCCACTTTTGCATCCCTTTTTTGTCTTATTTTGCATCTTCATTTGCTTCCTTTTTTTGTCGATCATTACATCCACTTTTGTTGTGACACAATTTTGTGGCATGTTTTGTACTTACTATTGTACCCATGTTTACTTCCAATTTTGCATCCATCTTTGAATCCTCTTTTGCATCAAATATTGCATCTATTTTTTCATCCACTTTTGTTTCTCCTGTTGCACCCATGTTTGCATCCACTTTTACATCCCTTATTTCATATTGTCTTTCATCTAAGTATGCATCTTTTTTTGTGTGTGTTATTACATCTACTTTCTCATCCACTCTGGTTGTGACACAATTTGTGCCATATCTTGTGCCTATCGTTGCAACCCACATTTTCGTCCACTTTTGTATCAACATTTGCATCATCTTTTGTGTCCAAGTTTGCATCAAATACTGTTTATGTTTTTTGCATGCCATTTTTCATATACTTCTACATCCACTTCTAATGCATCCAATTTTGTTTCCATTGTTGCACCCATGTTTGTTCCATGTTTACATCCATTTTTGCATCCAATTTTTCCTCCTTTTTTCATCCAAGTTTGTGTCATTTTCTACGCTCGTTTTTGTATCCACATTTGTTTCACCACAATTCATGCTAATTTTTATGCCTAGTATTGTGCCTATGTTTTATTCCACTTGTTCATCCATGTTTACACCATGTTTTTTGTCCAAGTTTGCATCAACTATTGCATCTACTTTTTCATGCACTTTGTGTCAATTTCTCTGTCTTGTTTCACATCTACTTATTTTGTGTCCACTCTTCATCCAATTTTACATCTATTGTTTCCATTATTTTTTTTTCTCACTTTTGCATCCCTTTTCCAACACTCATCATATTTTTTTCATTGATGATATTTATTATGACATTGACAATTATGAACAACTAATGAAAATGTCAATAATTATGATGATGATGATGATGACATGAATTGTGATTATTATGATAATGACAATGATGATAAAGACAATGGGGGTTACAATGACAATGATGATGATGATGCTAATGACCTTGGCCAATCTTCCCAATTTTTAAATGTTTTCATGGTCATAATCATAATCATTATCTTTGGTGTCATCTTCCAAGTCATCATCATCTGATCATCATTATCATTATTTTCATCTTGGTCATCATCAACAACAATAATGGCATGAATGATGATTATGATGTTCATGACAAATATGACAACAATGATGATAGAAATTACATTAATTATGATGATGGGGATGATGAAAATTATAATTATGATGATAATGGTAGTGATGATGATGATCATCGATCATCTCTCAAAAATAAAGTTTTTATTTCTCTTGCATATATCATGTGCCCTAAAAACCCTTTTCGAGCACTCATAACATTTTTTGGGTTGATGATATTTCTTACGACACCTATAATTATGAACAATTGACGACAATGTCCATAATCATGATGATGATGATGACATGAATGGTGATTATGACGATAATGCAATGATGACAATAATGATGATGATAATGGTGGTGATGATGACGATAATGAAGATGATGACACTCCCTCTAAACTAGGGAGTAATTCATAATGAAACAAAAATGTACTCT
This sequence comes from Pinus tabuliformis, assembly GCA_031772625.1. Lineage (NCBI taxonomy): Eukaryota > Viridiplantae > Streptophyta > Pinopsida > Pinales > Pinaceae > Pinus > Pinus tabuliformis. Next base: position 239,387,425 of record CM062820.1, read on the forward strand.
CAAGTTGAAATATTCATATAAGAAGGGATTTGGATTGATAAGCATCAACGATGATTTACATCATCATATCCAACATTGTCAAAATAGCAAGGCCTTGACTAACAAGTTCTATATCTCCATTAGATCAGAGCACAATGTTGGGAGGAATAAATTTGGACACCACTACCTCTCTAGGCACTTACCCCACTAGGATGTTCACTAGGTATGTCCTCACATGATCGTTTCCTAATCCACTATCATAATATTTGACACTAGGAAATGTCTATTCTCATGACTATTCTTATCTTGGATTAATGTACTTGAATTATGGTGGTTAGTCCTAATCAAAGTACAAATTCTCAAAGAATATTGGTCCCATATGTTTATCCAATCCACCATTCTCCCTAATGGTGTCTTTACTAGTATTACGACTGTTAGTCCTAGCCATAGTACATGACACATGGATAATATGGTGTCCACCCTCACTCCCTCTCAACTAGGGAGGAGACATCCACAAGCATAAGATTTTCTCAAGAATACCCATCATTTTCATAGAGAATAACATCATTAATTTGTTTTCATTGTATGACACTTTTATGATTAAGCATTCATAGCTTTATGGCAAAATATTTTCCCTTTTGTCATTTGTGATGAAATAAAATCAAAAAGTGAAAGCCAAAATCATTAAAGATACAATATAATGATTTATCTAAGTCTAAACTCTAAGGTTGAAGTGAAATTTCATGTAAATGTTATATCTATGAGTTGTGCCAAACTTATGAAAACCTTATTCCCTAAGTCCTATATATAGAGAAAGAAAAAGAAATAAAAACAAGGCCCATTGAATGGTAACTCATGTATTCACTACCTCTTTGGAAAACGTATGAATATATACACTCATAGTCACACTTGATCACATCTTTGTGATGATTAAATCATGAAGTCCTCTTTTCCCCTTGCATTTTCAGCTCATCATTTAAGCACCTAATTTAGGATATAGGGAACGTTTGTTGCCTAAGGATTTCATGTATACACTTTGTTTAATTATGTCACACTACGGTCAATTTATGTGACAAAGTGAAATATTTAAGTTTGTGGAGTTATTATAATAATGTATTAAGTTACTCATCACACACACATGTATTACATCTCATTGATCCACATGTGTGGGTTGGATAATCATTGCCTAAGAAATTTAATGGAGACTACTTTAGGGCTTTGATGGTATAGCTTGCAAAATCTGTTGTTAAACATTATAATTCATCCTTTCTTTTCCTCGAGACACTTGACAATATTGAAGTCGCTCCCAATAATCCATAGATATGGGGAGTATAAATTACTTGTGATGGAAATAGAATTGATAAATAAAGGTTTTCCATTTGCGATATTCGATTAATAGACATTGGATACATGGTAGCAGTCCTTAATGTCAATTAACTAAGATTGTATTGTCATAATGCGAAAAGAGGTAAACATATTAGTAACCTTGATGTCCTGAACATTCCAAATAATAGCCATTCCACTCAAGTATCTCTAAGCATCAATCACTACTACTTGGCAATTCCTCCTCCATTTCCTAATTATATGAGGTAGAACCTCACTTAATATTTGTTTCTTATATCAAAATTATTTATTGGTGCTTTGTGTACCATTTTTCTTTTAGGTGTCTGTGTTTTCCTTTACTATTGAGGCCCCTCATGTTCCATGAGACTATTTTCATGGAGAATTTACAGGGAAACAAAGTATAATGTGACTAAAAAATACATGTTTCAATATTTAAGTGCTTGGACAATCCCACTTCATGACTCCTATATTTCCTTAACCTGGGACTGAATGGTGAACTTGATGGCCTTAAGGGAAATTGACCAATGAAAAATCTTAAAAAGAGGTGACTTTTGACTTTATCACATACAAGTTAATATACTAAAAAAAATATCCATAAAAATTTCATCAATCAGTGAATCATTAAAAAAATATATCCAAAACAATTTCATAAAGCAATGAATCATTACATTATAAAATAGAATCTATAAACCTTTTCGAAACTTTTTGCTAAACCATGCTCAAAACTAACATATTTAATATTAATATTTAACAATAATATGGACAATAACACATTTTCATAAATTAAATATCTTATGAATCCTAAGAAATGTCACTAACAAAAAACTAAAAAGCATGCAATTAATAGGAGTGACCAATCATGGCCACCATAGGACAATTAATCTATTAAGACCAAGATTAATGGGGACAAAGATCTATAAATGACAAAGGCAAACCTATTTTAACTTTATTGTTTTATTAGTTGCAAGTTGAACATCTCAAGATATAATGAAGAATAGAATTAATTTTATTGCATTAAGAAAACCCAAGCACATTCTATAACTTACTAAGGAAGAGATGTATAATACCCATCTCAACAACACAACACATGACATTAAGTTACTTTTATATATATAATTTAAACATCTATCATAAAATAAAAAATTTAGCAGGAATGGAATGTTTAAAATCCATTTTTATAAAAACAAAAAATATATTTTTATATTAAAAGAAAAACCAAAAACTAAATGCTTTTGTAGAAAATAAAAAAAAAATACTAAAAGTAAATATATATTAAAAAAAAACTAAAACACAAGCAAATAATTTTTATTTTTTTAATTTAAAATAATTTTTAGAAATTTTTTAAACACTTCCCTCCTTTCTAAGAAGCAAAAATATTAATACAAATAAGGACAGACCAAAAATCTTCCTTTCCCTGGTAAGTATTTCCGACCATTCATTCCACTCATTCGAGTTATTTCATAGAATAGAGATAAGTGTTATTTCACACTCTTTTGGCAAAGCCTATTGAGCTTCACTTGTGATATATCTATTCCGTGATGGATTCCTTGATATATTGATCAAGTTTTGATTCCCTGGAGATTAATTAGAGCAAAGAAAACACGAGTACTCTTAATTCCAAGTTCAATGCCTCTAATGGTGGGCACTAGGCAAGGGAGAGGTTGTTATCGTGGTAATAATTACAAGTTCATTGTCTCTGATGGTGGACGAGGCAAGGTAGGGGGTTGCAGTCGTGGTCATGTAGTTTTCTCTTTTACATTATATTTAGGGAGTTCGAGAGCAATTTGAATGGAATCATTGGCATCACTAGGTATAATGGATTATGTGTGATAATGGATAAAATGAAGCAATTATTTGTGAGAATTTGTTCTCGAACAAATATTAGGCTCCATTTTATAATAGATCAAAGTACATGCATTAAAAATAACTCAATATTTGATGTGACAATCATATTGTATGCGACTTATTTTTCATTAAAAACAATTTACTTTTTCATGTGACATTCTTTTTTTGTTAAAATTTCTTCTATTTCTTATATGAATTACAATTGTAATTTGAAATAAAGCTTCCAGTAACTATTAATTTACCAATTGTGGATGGACATCGTAAGAAACATTCACAATATAATATGAACAACAAATTGGTACCTACTTCATATGCATTAATAAATGCTTCTACTACTTAATGTGAATTACATGTCTAATCTTAGTTGGATCTCCAATATATTTTAAACCATATTTTCATTTTATTTTTTAGTATTATTAAATATTATTATGTCCTACCTAATTTTATGGTTAGCATTGTAATAAAAATATGCATTGTGCTATAGAATTAGTGCTAACATGTAATATTGATCTTTTTTTTTCAGAACGCTACAGGTAATGACCACGAAGATGATGATACAGACTATGCTTAGATTACAGGTAAAAGCATGTTAATGTGTATCACTTTTTCCCTTTTTGTGGCAAAGAAGTTTTATAAAAATAAATGAAGTTGGAATGTTTACTCTTAAATTTACAAAATCATCAAGAATTAGGTGGTGGTAAAAGAAGACAAAACATGTCAAATTAAATTCAATTTCATGTCATATTTTTTCTAAAATTTAATATATATTTTTTATCTAATTTATTAATTTTCTTTAAAAGATATTCATTAATATTTTATATAAATTTTTAAGTAGTGACAAAACTGCGACCCCCCATTTCTCTATTGATTTATGCTTTTAAATTCCAATTTCTTTAAGAGATGTGTTGTAAACATTCTAGAGATTGCTAAACAAATTTAAAAATAAAAAGTAAGCATATTTTTTAATTATTATTAAAATACTAGTAAAAATGATAATTGTTTTGTATATATAAAACCGCGACCCAGGAAACTATCCTTTCAAGTTTATAAAATCAATTTTTTTTAATAGAAATTTGAAAATAACATATAACAAAATGTTAAAATTATTTTTTGAATTTTTTTAAAATATATTTTAAATTTTTTATAATAACATATTTTATATTATTCAAAATATAATATATAAAATTATTTGTTTAGAAATTCTAATTCTATTTTTATATATATTTTTAAAGAGTTTTAGCATTTCATTTAACTTTACATATTTAAAAAAGTTATTTATATTTTGTGAGTGATTAACCATAGCTTTTACCAATATTTACTATGAGTTGACTTATTTACAAATTTAGTATTTGCTTTTTATAACATTATTTATATTTTTTGAACCCATTAAATAGGTTCACTATAGCTTTTACCAAAATTTATTTTCAGTTAGCTTTGTTACAAATTTAGCATTTATTTTTTATAATTAACAAGTATGAAACTCAACTCATTTAATTGATATTTTTATATTCATTTTTTTTTTTATCTTTTTTCATTTGAATAATTTTTTGCTTTTTCATTGGTAATGATTATGTGGATGATATTAGGAGGATGGTCAAGATGATAATCCTGGAAATGATCGTGAGGATGTTCTCGAGTATGATTTTTGTGGTGCTAGCTAGCTATGCATGATTCTTTATATTTAGTTGGGATGTATTAATATGGTAATCATACATTTGAATTTCAGTTGATTCATATAATGATGATGATACTATCGATACTATTTTGTTACCTTATGAATATGTTGAAAATTGTTTACATTTTTTTTTATGAAGAATTATTGTCTATGATGAGATTCCTATTTTTTTATGGATGTTGTAAATTTACCTTAGAATAATGATATCTATGAAACATTTTTATTTTGTAATCATACATTGACTTTTAGTTGATTTGATTAAATATGATGATGATAGTATCATTTTTATCTTGTTCTTTTATGTATATATCGAAAATTATCAACATCATTTTGATGGAAAATTATTATGTATGATGATATTACAATCTTTTGATGGATGTTGTAATTTACCTTAGAATAATGTTGTTCACGAAAGATTTTGATATGATAATCACAGGTTTTAATCTTAGTTGTTTTGATTAAATATGATGAGAATATTATTATTATTATCTTGTTACTTTATATATGTGTTGAAAACTATCTTTGCTTTTTGATGGAGAATCATTATGTATGATAATATTACTGTTTTTGGATGTAATGTTTTGAATTTATCTCAGAATAATGATATCTACAATAAGTTTTGATTTAGTAATCATATATGTATATTGAAAATTGTCAATGATTTTTTGATGGAGAATTGTTATATCTAAGGACACTGTTATCTTTTTTATGAATGTTGTCAATTACCCTTAAATTTGTTTACAAATATTAAGTTATCAATTTGAATCGTGATATCTTCTTAAATGTGTTATACATGAAAATACCTCCCCATAATCTTGGAGGAGAATATTATGTTGTTGGTTGAAATGTCCCTTTCCTAGACTATATAAGACTACAATACAAGTTATGTACCATGAGGACCATGTTATCCTAGTCTACAATAAGTTGTCCCCTTCATCTAACTTTTGTTACCAAAATTATCACTCAGTCAAGAGGAAAAAAGCTCAAGTTAACTAGAATGTGACACTCTTGTTCACTTTCGGAAACTCATATAGTGGAATGTGATCTCTTTATCCTCATATTTAGCTTTAACCTAAAAAATAAAAGCATACAAAAGTGGGAAAGAGCCATAAAGCACCTGAAAGCTTTTTCCTAAGCACAAAAGCATCTAAAAGGTGGAAAAGGCCATTTTTATATGAGGAAACATTATTCACCCAAAAGATTTTGCCCAAATTGAACTAACGAGGAATTTGGGAAATTTTCATAGCCTTTACTTTCATATATATTAGAGGCTTGGCCATTGAGAAAAGGATGGGAATTCTTTTATTGTCAAGCTACTAAGATCTATCTTGAGAGGGAGAGTTTTGGAGCTAGGAGTTGGGGAAGGTAGTGCTACAACTGCATCTGATGGTTGTAACCTTCCTCCAACTCCTTTATTAATATAGATCGGTTGTTCTTCCTTCCATATGTTGTTATTCATTCTTTACTTATTCTATTTAACTAATGAATGTACATGATTTTGGTTTATATTTATTTAATCAGTAATATTTATATGTTTATGATAGTTTCGATTATCAAGATATTATGTTGTGAAGGTTTCTTTGTTCTCTCTCTTATGTGTAGGACCAAGCTTTGGAGCTAGGTAGGAGCACTTCCCAGCTACACTAAAAACTCCAACAAGACCTGCATGCGAGGACTCACAAGAATTCCTTCTCTTTTTCTTATTCTATACTCTACATCTTGATATACTAAGAATCCTGAGCCTTAGAACAACCTTTCTCTTAATCGGTATGTCCTAGGTTCCATGATAAACTAAGAGGGTTTTATGTTCATCTAACCATGCATTAAATCCTACAGAAAAATGATGTTTAAAAACTGTAATATATATTTCACTATGTAATTGAAATTAGTGAAATGAACCCATAAATGGGGTCATAAATGGAAATAAAATTAAAACTCTAAACAAGAAGCCAAAAGTGGATATAACCATGCATGCAAAATTGGGAGTTGAATTGGATGTTAAATTAGCCATCAAAACAAGATGCAAACAATGACACAAAAAGGGTTTTAAAGTAGAATTAAAAGAGGGTACAACACTAGACACAAAGAAGGGAACCAAAAAGGGCATACAAAAGGATACCAAATTGGGTGCAAACAAGGATTCAAAAATGGACACCAAAATGAGGATGCAAACAATCGCGTAAAATTAGGATGCAAAGTTGGGTGCAAAAAGGATGTAAGAAAAGACACAAAACAAGATGAAAAATGGGACTGAAAAAGGGTGAAACGAAGGATGCCAAAAATGATGCATAACTAGATGAAAATTCGAACTAAAATCTAGGTGCAAAATGAGATTAAAATATGGACACAAAATGTGGCAGAAAAAAAGATGGAAATTTGGATGCCAAAAAGGATTCAAAATTAGACACCAAAAAGGATGCAAAATTTGAAACAAAAGTAGAAACAATGGTGCAAAATTGGACACAAAAGTAGAAAAATGGTGCAAAAATGGGCATAAAATGGCTCAAATTTGGATGAAAATTGAGATGCAACATTGGATGCAAAATGGGGTGCAACAAATGATTCAAAACTTGGTGCAAAAACAAATGCAAAAGTAGATGAAAAAATGGCTCAAAATTGAACGTAACGTTAGACACAAAATGGGATGCAAAGGAGGATGCAACGCATGGTTCAACATAGGATACAAATTTAGATGCTCAAAAGGATGCAAAATTGGATGCAAGAAATGGAATTAAAAATGATGCTAAATTGGATGCAACAAATGATGCAAAATTAGATGCACAATATGGTGCAAAATAGGATGCAAAAAAGGGAGACAACTAAAACGCAAAAGTGGATGCAAAAATTGATGCAGAAGTGGATGCAAAATTTGGCACTAAATCAGATTCAACATATGGTGTAAAATTGGATGCAAAAAATGGTGTAAAAAAGGCAGAAAAACTAGCACAAAAATAGATATAAAAGTAAGTACAAAATTAGAAGGAAAAAATGGCATAAGACTAGATGCAAAAACTGGCACAAAGTGGATGCAAAAAAGGCACTAAATTATATGCAAAAGATGGTTTAAAACTCGATGAAAATTATGACACAAAACTAGAAGGAAAGAGTGGCACAAAATAGGAAGAAAAAAATGATGCAAAAAATAGATGCAAAAAATGGCACAAAACTAGAAGCAAAACATGTTTTAAAACCAAATACAAATTTTGGTGCAAAATATGATGAAAATTTTTGCATAAAAAAATATGCAAAATTTGGCGCAAAAAAGGACACTTTAAAAATTGTACAATAGAGCCAGATTTAGCACCAGGCTGCTCATCCCAATTGAGAAAAAATTGCACTAAAATCTGGTGCTAAATTTGGCGCAAATTGCCAATTTTGTTGTAGTGAGTTGCAGAAGTATGGAGTAAACCCTGAAAGTCTAATGGATGATTCTTTTCTTCCCCAGGAGTTTGATGTAGGAGCATTTGGACTTAGCCAGCAATGTGATTGTATGTTCACATGTTGTGGCTAACAAGAGATGAATTTATTGACCTGAGTGGTCAAAATCAGTTTTAGTAGAGAGGGTTGAACCTCTCGAATTGATATTTATTTCAATTATTGTAACAATTAAATCATTATATTATTTTTAGAATAGGAGATAAGTGTTAGGATAGGTGTGTATCAGAGCTTGAGAATAGGGATTTAATAGTTGAGCTGATAAAAATAGAGATTGAGTTGTCAATGTTGTTAGGATAGGATTCGATCCATAAAAGAAAGGGAAAAAATGTAATGATAGATTGGAATGGAATAGGAGAGTGAGTAAGCGAGAAATTGAGAGTGAAAGATAGGGTTTGCGAGTGAAACAGAGGTCAGAAAAATTGTTGTAATCGAGCCGAGAGGGCCAAGACTCTGTAATTTCTATGTTATTGAATAATTGATTAAGTGCAGTGTTGCGTGTTATTCGTGGTGCATTATTTCTCTTGAATATGTGTATCAGTGTTCTGTACCCTAATTGGGTATTATTTCCCATTTATCTCTTTCATTTATAATTACATCCAAATAGTGTTAAAGGTTAAGACCGAGATTAGGCGCTAAATCTTATTAAGCACATTTATTAAAGGTTATGTATTAAAAATGTGGGTAGTATTTGGAAAACAGTAAGTGGTATATCGCGTGGAAAATAAATGGTAAATGGTATTTTTCCAAATTGCACGATTAACCTAAGCTAGTGACACGTAGTATGGGAAAACCACTTTTCTCCCGCATTCTCGACCTGATATCGATCATGCTAGATATCGCGTGATATTGTGCGGTAGTCATTGGATCGGATGGGATAGATTGACGGTGGAGATCAATCAAGCTAGTTGGCGCACGATATGTCTCGATATCTATAGGATTGGGTAAACAAATCAACGACGCAAATTGAAGTGCTCGGGATTGGAAAAGCCAAGTGGGACCAACGGTGATTGGTCAACTTAGCGGGACACTTGGGAGGAAACACATGTACATCATATTATTAATGCACAGTTTATTGGTTTTGAAGTGACACATTAGTCTAATTATAGACTACCCCATCAATTTTTCATCAACCTCCAACATCATAATCCAATAGACTCAAATAGCTCTTGGTGTGCGTCTCTTGAACTTGAAATTATAGCTCATGTGTGAATAGAGCATCGAAGAGATGATCCTTCGAAATATTTCAACTTGATCAATATGCATAAGGGTATTTAGTAAAGGCATGTAATTGAAATCTTCTTTAGTAAGATTAAAATCAAATTATCTCTCTTTCATCCACATTGGATTCCTTATTTTGAAACTAATCATTGGAATAATTTGCAACATAAAAACATGTCAACTTTTCAACTCTCTTTTCTTTTACATATCAGTCCTCCCTTATTACAATTAAATACTAACTGGTAAATACTATTAGGTATAATAAGAGTCTCTAGTTTAATGGAGGACATCAATTACTTATTCTTAGCTCAATCCATCATTTATCTTCAACTCTTCTTATTAGGAGTAGCTTGGGAAATATTTTAGATGCGTGTTTTGGGTATAAGACAACTAAGAATAAGAAACCTATTAATATTATAGCTATAGTCTACTCTTAAGTAAGTGCATTCTACTCTTACACAATCCACTTGTATGTGAAATCGCTCTATATGAATTTCCAGACTCCACATAATGTATGAACCTGCACTTCCGCAGTTCGAACAATGTATGAACCTGCACTTCTATAGTTTGAACAATGTATAAAAAATTCTATGACATTGTTGATCGGCCACGTTTGCAGAATGAAGAGGTGCGGAAAAAAGTGTGTGGAGTTTCCTTTCATTACGCACAATGTGAGAGTGCAGATGTGACAATAACAATAGATAGCAAATTTTTTTGTCGAAATGAAGAATTCTCGAATATTGACAAAAGACATATCCCACATTTTATCCATGGTGTGGAGGTGTGAGTAACAACAAAATGTGCTCCCCTCATTGCCTTAATTAATTAATTAGTTGCAGAGGTAGGGATTATGTTACGTTGCAGATATTAGCCTTGTTAATGATCATTATTTTGATCTTACTGATACTTATCAAAGGGGGACACAAACTGTGTAACGAATGTAATCCCCTAGAATGCTTAAGTCAAATTAAGATGCAAGAATCCTCCATTATTAACAAATTAATGGGCCCTTAAATTATTTAGGAGTAGTGCAGTAATTTTGCATTGAATTTATTCTTAGTGGTGTCACATGTACTATTGTCAGCTCATTGTCTACCTTAGCTGTTGTCCACTCAACCTATATGTTAATCCTCCATTACTACCTATTGATTTATTCCATTTCCTTTCATAGCTCCTCTGATTCTCCATTGCAGAACTTGTCATTCCAATTACTACCAAGCATTAGAGTTGTGGCTTGTGGCTTTGCTCTAGGAGCATCTTGGTTGAGCCATCCTTGGATGAAAGAACCATACATGTCTCCTAACTCATTCATTTGTAGTTGAGTTTTGATGAACATGGATCCATTCCATTAATCTAGTATCCTCCTAGTAAGCCAAATAAAAATAGGATTCACCATGTCAATCCATCTTTATGAAATGGTTCTCCACACAAGTGATGTCCCTTGTTAATGGTGATCTAGTCATTGTAATAACCAATTTCTACAAACTCCTCTAGCAACATCTCTCCACTTTCTCAACAATGCACTACACCCTGCATTAGGTGTTTGTACAGGGGCATGGTTCTCTTAGATCGTTGCCCAATTACCCCAATGTGCCTTCCCAATTAATTTTTCTCTAAATGTCTCTCTCGCACATCTTCAACAACCACTCGCCCAATAGTGATACACGCTCAATAATATCACAACCTTTCAATGCATTTGTTTCAACTATAGTGATCTCAAATAACACAACTACTTCTAGATTGATAGAAGTTGCCAACTATTTCCTTATATTCTTGGATAGTAGCTAAAATTGTCTCCTATGGTTCAGGTTGTTCTTTGTAATATGATTTTAGGAGAAAAAACATAAAAGGAATGTTTTCTATTTTATGTAAACAATTTCTTATGTAACTACTTGTCAAATGTTAAATAAAAAGGATAACAAAATAGTCAAACACATAAATTGACATAGTGTTTTATGTGGTAAATTCTTCCTTGTGAGGGAAACATCCACGGGGAAATGATAGTTGGTATTATTATTATTCAAGGGAGATTTACAGCAACCAAATCGTAGGCATACATTATCCAACCATTAAACCCACTCTTCTTCTTTATAAGATGGTAGAGGAAGTATGATAGTCAGCCACACAGTGTGTAGAGACACTTCAACCTTTGAAGGATGCATACATTGGTCTCAAAGTGAAGATTTATGACATACTGGCTGAGTGACTTGGGATGGGTCACATCTTTGTGTTTGGGGCCTATTGGGTAGGGTCCCCCTAGGTAAAAATTTTGTAAATAGCTCACATTTTGAGGAGCGAAGCATGTTTCACGTAGTGTTTTAGGAGTCATAGGGGCTTTCAGGCGGGTCAAAGCCGCTTATTTTGTAAAAGGATGGGATCAATTTGTATGTTTTGTGCTCCACCCATGGTTTTCGGACCATGGTATTGTAAGAGAAAAATATATATAAAGTGTTGTCTTAGTAAGTCAAAGGCATGTTAAGATGGATATGTTTTGATGTTTTTGGGTCTGTAATAGTCATATCATTATGTTAGAGCGAAGGGGAAGGCTCTTGCAACTATGTGTGTGGACACCTTAGTAATTCTGCAACTGTGTGTGTAGGGTAAGAAGGATTGTAATTGTGAATATCTGAAGATAATGAGGAAAATTTTGAAGGCAGAGTTGTGTACTTACATTTTGTACTTTACTTTATGAAGTTATTATTTACTCTTGTATCACGCAAGATCAGAATGAATATATGAAGGTTGCTACAGTTAATTACAATTAAGTTCCACTGATTTATGCATAGCAGATAGAGCTTTAGATCTTAAAATTATTCATTTTGTATGAATAGATTAGATTAAGTATAATATTAAGTAAGATCATGTAGTGCAGTAATCCACACTCCATAATCCCTCTGGATGTGGAAAACTGGTTCATCCCCTAGTATTGCCTCGGGTGAGACTATGGTCTGTGCAAGTAGATCATTTCCAAAAGGACTTGTGATAAAGTTTTTTTCGTCAGCGTAGCTATCTCTGAACTTGGGTCTAGTCCCCTCAAGCCAACAACATGGATGTAAGAGCCCTTAGTGATATTCATATGTTCTTGGTAGATGACATGTTGTTTAACATCATTGGGGAGAAAACAACAATAGGCTTATGGACCAAGTTAGAAATCTTTTATATGATGAAGGCTTTGAAAAACATGATCTACTTGAAGTGACAGTTATACAACATGCAGATGAATGAAGGTATAAAGATATTTGATCATTTGAATTCTTTCAATACTCTTTTATGTCACTTGTCTAGTATAGATGTAAAACTCGAAGGGGAAGACAAGGAGATTACATTTTTGTCTTCTCTGATTGAGCCTTGGGATCATTTTGTAGCCTATATCAGTTTTAGTTCTACCAATACCATTGATTTTGATGGTATTGTTGGAGCTTTTTTGTATGAGGAAACTTGGCGAAAATCTAGGCTTGAAACATTAACATCATAAGCAATGGCGGTGAGAGGTTGATCAAAAGACAAAGAACATAGTTCAAGACACATTAATATCAAAGTCAAGAGGCAAGAAGAGTAACTTAAAATGATAGTATTATAACAAATTAGGGCATTTAAAGAAGGATTTCTCCAAAAGAAAAGAAACAACTGCTAAAAAGAACTCTACAGAGGAAGTTAATTCAGCTGAAACAAGTGTAGGTATTATTGACAAGGTATTATCCACTTCTATTGTTTCTCCACATCATCATACTTGATTGCTATATTTTGGCGCTCCCTGTCATATGTGTCTTCGTAGGAATTGGTTCTCTTCATTCCAATCTATTGATGACAGTGTGGTCTTCATGAGTAATGATGTTACATGATAAGTTATTGGGATTGGTAGTATCAGGATTTAAATGTATTATAGTACTTTTATAATGTTAATAGAGATGAGGCATGTGCCTTAGATTAGAAATAACTTAATATCATTTGGAGTGCTAGATTCTGCCGGTTATAAATGTATAGTTCAAGATAGAGTTATGAAGGTGTCGAAAGGAATCTTAGTATTCATGAAGGCTAAGAGGTTTGGGAACCTTTATTATGAGAATCTAACTCATATTTGATGGGTTTTGGTCCCATTACAAACTAAATTCCCAAAATCGGTGCTTCCTTCAAACCCTTTTGGATTGAAACCCCCTTAAGAATTATGGAGGAAAATCTATTAACAGTGGGAGGAGTTGGAAGGATAGCAAACTATACGCGAGTTATGGCTGCAAATTTTTGTTAATTCTCTTCTTCCTATAGCATGGCTTCTACGTCCCTTTTTACGGCTTAGGATTGGGCCTACGCAGCACCGTCCTAAATACTACAATAAACAGAGGCACGCGCAAGCCTCCCTTTAATATCTCTAACCGGCCTTTTACATACCTCCTTGTAATAGAAAAGGGGTGCTTACAAATATTGTTGGGGTAAGCCCTCTAGGCGGGTCCCACCGTTCATCGTCAATTATAATGAACTCCTTCTCTTTTATCTTCTGGGTTGGCCCACTTTGCCACGTGAGACCAGTAAGAGTAGCCCGACTCGATGGGAAGGGAGGCTGCTAAGAGCCATCTAGTGGAAACCTCTAGGTTCAATATTTCCATGCTCTGATTGTTACAAGTTCTGTCAACTGACGGTCTCGGGTTGCATTAGTTGACGGACTTTGCCACAATGTAAATTGTCTATTTGTTGATGCTTTCGGCTTATATTAGTGGCTCTATACTACGACTCCTATAGAATCTTTTTACACCTCTCGGCTTGTGCATTCCTCTAAACACTTTCTCTCACTCTCCTCTGGTCTTTGTTGCTCCTCCTACAACCAAACAATACATATATATTATATTGTTCCTACATACAACAATTTAGCTCAGAAAACTATAGGATCACATGCAATGTGTATATCTATATCTATATCTATATCTATATATATATATATATATATATATATATATGATATCAGTAAAGGATTGCAGAGGACTAGTTGGAATAAAATTAAGAGCTCTTCTAAACACACTCACTCACTAACCTAATTTATTAAATCAAAGGAAACATAACTTAGATTACATGAGAGCTCGATCCAGATCCATGAATATAGGATCTAAGGACCAATTTAGGGAAAATTAAACAAATTTACAACCACCACAACAAATTTTCCAATTTGAAGAATAACCAGGCAATCTAGAATAAATCCTAACCTGACAAACCACTCAGTCAGGAACCAACTCCTCTAGTAAATGATTTTTACCTCTTGATCAATGAGAATTATAGATGCCCCTACATGATACTCCAAAGGAACAAAGATTTCATGGAATCTTTTCCATGAGTTCTTTAATAGTTTTTCCACTTTTTTGTATGATTGTGGCAGTCATCCGGGTTGCATCTGAAACTGGAAGGTTTTCCCACTTCACCAAATATTCAAAATATGCCTTGTCCCTGGTCTTCTTGATCAATCTCTTGTAAAAAATATTTCAAGATGCAAAGGTTCAACTATTAGAAATTGCTTCTCCAGCTGTATTGGTTGTTCCTTTTGATCATCACTTGCTAGATATTCTATCACATGCTCATATTTGTATAAATCTTCTACATTAAATATTGGTGAAATTCCCGCTATAGGTGGTAATTCAAGTTCATAAACATTAGCAGAGATGTTCTTCAAGATCCTTCAAGATCATATCTTTCTAAATTTTAGTTTGTTGTACTCGCCCTGTTGGGAATCTTTCCTTTCTCAAATGTGAAAGTACCAAATATCCCACTTCAAAATCCTGCTCCCTTCTGTTGATATCTACTATGCTCTTATATTTCAGACAGTTTTCATGTAATTTCTTCTTTACTTGGTCATGGATTTCTCTTGTAGTTGTTGCAAATGTTTCTCCTACTACACTTCTTTGCTTTGTTCTTCCTAGATTTTTGAGCTCATGCACTCCTCTTTGGTTCATTCCATACACAATCTCGAAAGGGATTTGCCCAATAATTCTATTGGGAGTGTCATTTTATGCATATTAAACTTGTGCTAATATTTGATCCCACTATTTCGGATGATCTCCAGTCAAATTGCGTAGAATGTTTCCCAAAATTCTATTCAATACTTCAATTTGGCCATCAATTTGTTAGTGATATACTGAGCTGGGTTGCAATTCTTTGCCAAATTTCTTCCACAACATTCTCTAGAAATGTCCCAAGAATTTGGCATCTCTATCTAAAATAACACTCTTCGGAATTCCATTTAGTCTTACCACTTCTTTAAAGAAAAAATTAGCAACATGGCTAGCATCACTAGTCTTAGCATAAGGAATATAATGAGCCATTTTTGAAAATCTGTTTACAATAGAAAAAACATAATCATTACCTTTATGATTTCTTGGCAGTCCTAAAACAAAATCCATGCTGACTGAGTCTTAAGATCTCTTTGGAATTGATAATGGGGTATACAGTCTAGTGGTCACGCTTCTCCCTTTGGCATATTGATAGGTTCTGCATTTCCTTACAAATTTTTGCACATCATTCCTCAACTTTAACCAGTAATAATGTCTTTTTAACAGATCATAAGTCTTGTTTTGTCCGAAGTATCCTCCAAGGCCTCCATTGTGTTTTCTTTATTATTAAATCCTCCCTCATGGAATAATTGGGAATACATAATTGGTTGTTCTTAAAGAGCATTCCATCTTGAATCATGCAATCAAAGCCAAGGGTTTGATTTTGAGAAGTTGGATTCTTTCAAGCTTCAAATCTTCTTTGAAATATCCATCCCTCTCATACAATTCCTTCATAAAATCAAATCCCAACAGCTGAATTTGACTTTCCTGCAGCAATAACTGTCTCATGTTCAAAGCATCTACAAATTTACTAGATTTTTTATTGATGTGATTTAAAACAAATGTAAAAATTTGCAAGTACTCTACCCATTTAATGTGTTTTTGGTTGTCATAGATTGTATACTTCCTTCTGGCCTCATTCAATTTCTCACTGTAATAAGCAATGGGATTTTCCTCCTGGCTAATTTCTACTCTAATCACATCATTACTGGCATCACTTTTCACTTGGAAAGGTTTATTAAAATCTATAAGTGCAAGGATTGGTTTCTCTATAATCTTCTTATTTAACATATGGAAATCTGTATCAGCTTCAACATTCCACCGAAATGGTTGTTGATTCTTCATAATTGTCTCCATAATTGGTGCACTCATTTTCCTGAAGTTGTTATTAGATTTCTTGTAAAAACTAGCCAAACCATGAAAAGTTTAGACTTTAAAAATATTTATAGGAGAGGTCCATTCAACAATAGCCTTTACCTTCCTCGGATCCATCTCCAACCCTTATCTGGAAATGAAAAAAACCTAAATATACAAGTTCTGACTTTAAAAAGGAACATTTCTTCAAATTTATAAGTAACTTTCCCTTCTATAATTTTTCCAACACATACCTCAAGTGTTGTAGATGTTCCTCCTTTGACTAACTGTCAAATAAGATGCCATCCAGGTAAACATTTACCAACTTTCCTATGAACTCTTTTAGTACCTCATTCATCAACCTCATGAATGTACTTGGTGCATTAGATAATATAGATCGCATAATTATCAATTCATACATACCTTCATTAGTTTTAAAGGAAGTTTTCTGCTTGTTTCCCTCTCTTATTCTAATCTAATGATATCCTCTTTTCAAATCAAGTTTTCAAAACCAATTACCACCACTTAAACAATCCAACAAGTCATCAATGTGTGGCAAGGGAAAATGATACCTGATTATGATCTTGTTCAAAGCTTTAGAGTTTGTACACATGAACCACCCACCATCCTTCTTTGGGATCAACACTATGGGCATTGCACATAAATTAAGACTTTCTCAGATCAATCCTTTATCTAACAACTCCTTCACTTGCTTCATGAATTCCTCATTCTCCTTAGGTGGCATGCGATAAGAAAATTTGTTGGGAAAATTTGTTGCTAGTATCAGATCAATATGATAACTAATACTCCTTATAGGTGGTAGTTCACTTTGGAAATCATCTAAAACAATGCCATGGTGTTCCTCCAACAATTCTTTAATCTCTAAAGGAAAATGATAAATAGTAGTGTAAGTAAGAACTACTCTAGGTTTGAAAATAATAGAAAAATTTACCTTTGTTTTCTTAAACTACTATAAAAACTCTTTTCTACTCATCAACAAACATTTAGTATTATTAGATTCAAAAATTCCCTTCTTCTTGTAGTGGAACCAAAGTAAGATTGATGCCATCTTCTGAAAAATTATAGGTATTCTTCTCACCATCATGTATAATGGCTCTGTCAAACCACCACTGCCTACCCAAATATGACACATGTCCATCGACATCACATCACACAAAATCTTATCCTTGTAACTGCCAATCGAAAGCTCTACCTCACACTACTCATTCACCAAAATTTGATGTCCTTTGATGTAATATTTCTAAAGAGGTATGTATAGGTCAAACTTGTGATTATTCAAATCTTAAAGTTTTTGGTTATGATGCCTATGCTCTTATTCCAAAAAATTAGTGTTCTAAGTTAGATCCAAAATAGAAAATGCTGATCTTTCTTGGATATGGTGATGGAGTTAAGGGATATAGATTGTGGGATCCTACTACCCACAAAATCATCATTAACAGAGATGTCATAATTGATGTCATGAAGAAACTCTTGCAAAAGAAAATGAAGATACATAAATTTCTCAGGAAACTAAGGAAATACCACAACAACTTCTACAAAGATGTACGTGTATTAGATCTTTTCCTTAAAGGTATGAAGATTTTGTAACATTTTGCCTAGGACTTTTGAAATGAAGGATCTTGGAGCAAGAAAATAAATCTTGGGTATGGAGATACACAGAGACAAGAATAATGATAATTTATGGTTATCACAATAGAAGTATGTGGAGAAAATACTTTTGAGATTCACTATGAATAATGTGAAACCTGTTCAAATCCCTTTAACTTCACATTTCAAGCCTTCTTTAGGTTTGTGTCATAGTAATGATAAAGAAACAGAGTATATGTCTTGTGTACCATATGGTAATGAAATAGGGTGCTTAATGTATGGTATGGTTAGTACAAGGCCAAATATTTCACATGCAACTAATGTTATCAATGGATACATGGAAAATCCAGGTAAATAGCATCAAGCAACAATGGAATGGGTGCTTTGGTATCTTAGGGGCACAAGTAATTATTGTAACACCTATAATGTTTGTAGTGATTTAGTCTGTGGTTATGTTGATTCATATTTTCTAGGTTATTTGGACAGAGGAGATCCACTTCTAGATATGTCTTTACTCTTGTAAGTGGAGTTGTTAGTTGGATGTCAAAGCTTCAGAACATAGTTTCTTTGTCCACTATTGAGACAAAGTACATAACTGCCTTACATGCTTACAAAAAGGAAATTTGTTAAAAGGTTTAATGGGTGAGTTTGGAAGGATGTAGGACAAGGTGAAAATATTTCGCGATAGTCAAAGTGTTATTTATTTGGATAGGAATCCATCTTATCATAATAAGACAAACCATATACCTATTAAATACCATTTAGCAAGATAAGTTATTGATGAAGGTGGAGTGGTGGCTCTGGAAAAATTGCATACAAAGCAAAATTGTGCAAACATGTTAACAAAACTAGTTTTGTTAGAGAAGTTGAAATGGTGCCTGCTTCTCTTCGCTTGCAAGGGAGGTGATCTGAATATTTTGGTCATGATGTATATACGTAAATTTTTGTCAAGGTGAAAATTATTAGAAGTTGTCAACTATTTCCTTATATTCTTGGATAATAGCTAAAAATGGCTCCTATGGTTCAGGTTATTTTTTCTAATATGACTTTAGGAAAAGACACATTAAAGGAATGATTTATGTTTTATGTAAACAATTTCTTATGTAGCTGCTTTAAAGCAATGGACAGATTTAAGAAATCCGATAGGTTGTTATTTATCCATGTAATCTTTTTGAGGCATAAAAAAAGAGAGTGGGTTGAATGGTTGGATAATGTATGCCTATGAGTTGGCTATTGTAAATCTCCCTTGAATAATAAGAATACCAATTATCATTGTCCATCGGACGTTTCTCTCACAAGGAGGGTTTTATCACATAAAACATTGTGCCAATTTCTATGTTTGATTTTCTACAATTAAATCTATTTTGTAAGTATGCTTTCACTACTCAACTAAACAAAGATCTCAAGCCCTCTCTCAAACACATGAGAGCCCTCCTCACAATGCTCTTACTTCATAAGATGATGGACAAACTCATACAGTAACTAAACAATACACGTGACTACAACAACACATTATGAAAGACTTGATCTCAATGCTCTTGTGAGGGTGTAGGCCCAGACCAGGACTTGACACCAATAAAGAAATCACTAAACACACATACTACACTTTTAAGGATATAAAAACTAACTTAGACTTAGTTTAGAGAATATCTCAACTAAGCACTAATATAGGATTACTACAATCTCTTAGATAATTTGAATAGAATCATTCATTGAGACAAGTGGAAATTATTATTCTAAAAATTCAGTGCCCAACACTACATATATGGTCATTTAAAAAAAAATAGCAAATATGACTTCTGATATCACTGCACCTCCAAATTAAACCTACAAAACTAACCTGTAAATTGAAATACAATATCATTAAACCTAACTCAAAATCCATATTCCACACTATAACTAATATGAAAGTAGTTAAATTTGAAATACAAAATATTTAAGCAATCAAACTTACAAATTTGAAAACGACCGTAAAAAATCAAATGTGGGGAAGGCAGAAATTGAACCCATAAAGCACCATGGTTGTGTATGAAAATGCATTCAAAACCTTGGCACAACCTTATAGGTGTCACATATCTAATTCAAACAATATGGGTGTCACATATCTAATCCAAACAAAGACACCCTTTTTACATGTGCACAGTAAATGAAGTGAAGTTTCCCAATACTTTGATTAGAGATTGTAAATGAAGTATTTTGATCCCTCGTTATTAAAGTCTCGGTGATAATTTTTTAATTGTAAAACCCAAAATCTGCAAACTTAAAAGTTATAGAGTTAATTTAAATGCATTATTTAGAAAAACAATCCCCAAAAAAAACAAAATACTACGTGGAAATTAAATCCTCACTATTAATCTATTTTTTTAACAAAACAGAAAAAAACCATTCCAATCTAAAAATGCCTATTGATCGATTAATAACGACTTTTCAAAATTACAAATATTTAAAAAATGGTTTTACAAAATATTAATCCTAACGAATTCAAAAAACATAAAACATTTAACTTCAGACAAGTAATTGGTAAATTGGATGTGATAACATAGGTAAAAGAGTCGTTAGGTGGTCATATAATTTTTGTAGTTTTGGATCGCTGAAATTGACAGAAAATGGATTCATGCTCTTTTAAATCCCTTCGTAATTTTAAATATATAAAATGTAAAATTAACGAAAAAAGAATACAACATAAATTTTAATTTAATTTTCAATTTTCCCTGAGTCCACAGGAACGAAACTGTTGACAAGTTATTTCGATTTCTCATTTTTATTATCCTTTCTTTTCTTTTGGTTTGGAGATTTTAAATTTTATTAAATATTTTAAGCAAATTTTTGTGACCTTTTTCATGTGGATTACATATTCTTTGTATTGAATGTGTACGAACTTCATATTAGTTGGAATTTGAATTTGAATCGATATAAATTCAAGGAATGCATAGAAATGCGGATATAATTTCCAAAATAAATGTTATAGAAGAAGGCCTTACAGTTGATTTTACTAATGATAGAATTTACAATTTAGCTAAAAATATGAAAATGAAAAAGATAGAATTTCCAAATACATATAAAAAAGGTAAGAATGTTGAGTTTGACTTTTAAATTGTCAAGCATTTTATTTTGTATATAGAAGAGAAGAAAATGCATTTCCAAACTATTGTAAAATATGCAATTGCAAATTAAATTTGAGGTGTAGCCATTGTAACATGTTAGGTGTTTAGGTGCAATCCAAAAAATGATATGTGCGTTAATATAAAAAATTATTATAAAACCAATTGTCTTCCAGTCAAGAAGTTAAAAAAGAAGTGCCCGCTAACGTATATAATTATAAAATCAATCATCTTATGACTCAAAAAATTATCTTCAAGCTACAAATGTTCTTCAATAGGCTCGCTGGCATATACAATTTAATCTCGAGTATATTATTCACAGTTGTCCAACACTGCCTCCTCCTAATTTTAAGACCCCCACGCAAATACATGTTAAATTTAAAATTTTATTATAGAACCACCCATGCACATACATTTTAAATTTAAAAGTTTATTATTTAAAAGTTTAAAAGTTTATTATAGAACCCATTGTCTTCCCAGTCAAGAAGGTTATCACCACTCGCTAATCGTTATTATGCTGGGAATTTCCTATAAAAATAACGTGGGAAGTTCAACACACACGTTGATTATAGAATCAGTCTTCTTCCACTGAAATAATATTATTTTTACACATTATTTCCCAGTTATTAATCTTCTTTAAT
The DNA here is from genome assembly GCA_031772625.1 of Pinus tabuliformis. Classification (NCBI taxonomy): domain Eukaryota; kingdom Viridiplantae; phylum Streptophyta; class Pinopsida; order Pinales; family Pinaceae; genus Pinus; species Pinus tabuliformis. The sequence continues at coordinate 239,409,437 of CM062820.1, forward strand.
AAGTTTGCTATCAAATTTATTTAAAATTTAATTATTATTATTTAGAATTGTTTAACAATATAAAGAGGGAGAAGTATTTTATAGTTTTCAAGAGGATAAAGTGTTTAGAGATTTACTGGTTTTGGTCATATGACAACTAATCAAGTAGAGATATATGGTCTTTACCAGGGGTTCTGTTAACCAAAGAATGGTAAATTGAAGAAGATTTTCTCATCCAAAATATATTTGGTTGTCCTAAAAGGCTTCAAACGCAAGAATATTAAAGAGGGGCAAGTATATTAAGAGGGGTGTAAATTGAAAGTAGGTGAATTAAAGGTTAATGACCAAATTTGGCATGCTATAATTCCTCATGATGGATGAAGTATACGTATAAATTTTGTGTTGTAAATTTTGTATTTTGTTGGGGCAAATTTGTAAGGTATTCATGTATAAAACCCCTCATCACTCAGATCTATTGTCTTTAAGAAAATTAGATATATTTAGTAAAAAGAAGAAAACAATCAGAAAATTTTGATCAATTAACTCTAATGTTAGATCTATTTCCTACTAACCAAATATAATACAAATACTCTTTGCTGAAAACTAAAAACAAAATTATATAATACAAATACTCTTTCCCAATTAAAAAAAATTAAATTATTCAACACTATTTAATTATAATTCTAAAAAATGCCATCCAAACCCATTCTAAATTTTAAGACATATATTCGACGGGCGATGAGAAGATTATCTTAAATACAGAACAATATCAAAATCATTCCCCATCAACTAACTCACATTAACTCACCTTGAATATGAACAATTTCTTTTTACATGACAAAGAGTCCCTTAGTTTGACGGGAAAATCTCTTTTTATCTGACAAACAATCCCTTGGTTTGACCAGAAAATCTTAGAATGTAAAAGAAGCTTGATATCATTCAAAATTTAATCTCAACTGATTTGTTCATAGTTGTCTCTGAATTTAAAGTAACACCGCCACCGTCTTTAAGGCATCCAATACAAAACATCCTAGACTTTTTAAGACATCTATACAAAACATAATTAACATAAAACTGCCGTTATTCTTATTCCTGGATAAGACCACGAGACATGAGATTATTATGAATACAAAAAGACATTCCCTGTCAACTAACCCACCATGAGAATGAACAACATTCCCTTGGTTTGGCCTCATTGGAATTGAAAGAGCTCAAGTGTGTAAAATCTATAGAAATATGCATTAAGAATCCAACCAGCATAAACTAATATTGCATTAAGAATCCAACCAGTGGTATAAAATATTGCCCCTAGATCGAAAGATATTCTTGAAATAAGTTTTATAAATTCAAGAATTGTAGTAATCAAACTTCGTGTGATGGTCAAGATAAAGATTGATATGACATGAAAGAAGATAGGATAGGAATGATAAAATAATATCACAAAGAGAGAGCCCACTAAGTTGGATTCTCGGTATTTTGGACGAAAGATAGGGTGGAAAGGAGACAATAATATCACGAAACGAAAGGCTCCCCAGTCGGGTCCCTCGTATGTTGATGAAATACGTGCTTGTTGTTTCTTTGCCGGCCAAAAAATATCGAATATGCCGAAGGGCTCAACCATAAGTTTCAGTAAACCGTAAGTTAAAATATTGCTCGTACATTGTAAGATATTCTTCATATAAATTTTATAAATTAAAGAATTTTACTTACAAAACTTCTTTGAGAATTTTACTTATAAAACTTCTTTGAGTATGAAGGCGGCCACAGCCATCAGGCTCGACCCGTAAGCTAAAATATTGCTCGTAGATTGTAAGATGTTCTTGAAGTACCTTCTATAAATTCAATAATTTTACCAATAAAACTTCTTTTGATCCTCCTACCAATAAAACTTCTTTTGATCCTCTGATAGATTGATATGGAACTAGAGAGGAAAAGATAGGAATGGGAAAATTTTATCACAAAGAAGAGAATAAAAACTGAGGCTTCAGGCTCTTTTCACTGACAATAGAGTGTGATAAGATTGAGTATGACGGCGGTCACAGCCCTAAGGCTTGATCCCTAACCTAAAATATTTCTCGTAGATCGTAAGATATTTTTCAAATATATTTTATAAATTTTAAAATTTTATCGATAATTTTTCTGATCAGGATGATACTATTATTATTATCCAGTTTTAAGCAGAAATTAATTTAGTTTATAAAAATAAAATATTTGTCTGGTTTCTAATATAAAAGACTCACTTTCAACAATTTGACTAAGAAATCCACAAAAACTAAAAAAAAATCCCATCTCTAACATTGATTTATTAAAATTAATAAAACTAAAGCTAAAGAGCGTGGTTCTTGTCATCATGAGGTGGCGTTGGTTTATTGGTAACACAGCGAGTTGCTGCAGCAAGAAAATGTTGGGGCAACTTGTAGAAAGGCGGTTGAAGCTGGACACATAGTTTGACATGAGCGTAAGCCGATGGGAACCAGAGGGTCCAGTACCAAAGTCAAGCATGGAGTGGCTGTGGCTCGCAAAACTGTAAACTACAATGACTTTGTTGGCGTTCCGATAATTCAGCATGGCAGTTTCTATAAGTCAAATTTTAAACATTATTATGCAGATATTAATTAATTTAATTTACTATGTTTCTAAACATTATTATGCAGATAATAATTGATTTAATTTACTATGTCTCTATTTTCTTTATTGGAAAAAATAATGTCATATTCAAAAGACAAGATTTTAGATGTCGTTTGTTCAAAGTTTTTAATTAATATAGATTTATTTATAAGTAAAAAATAAAGGAACAATAAATATATATGTGGTAGATCACAATGGAAGTGTCTATATAGGAAGAGGAATTTCTTGGATGGTTAAAAGTGGTGAGAATCCGTGCAAAAAGATTTCAAATAATCTTGCACTATTAGTTGTTGAATTATGTTTCTGAAGGTGGAAATAAATTCCACACCATCAAAAACTTTCGGGGCACTTAAAACATTGAAGTTTGATAGCTATAACCTAGATTTACAAAAATCTTTGTCAGATTTTATCGAAATCTTACCAAAAAACTATATAATTAAATTAAAAGGATCACAATTGCTCTTTTGAAGATAAATTGCAAGGAAATATGCTTGGATTTTATATTTTTGTGAAAGATTAATATATTTTACAAAATAAACAAGAGGGAGACCACAATTTACAGAGCATTTTACAACACAGTTGTACACGGTTAAAACGCTACTTTTATGCTCACGTTACTTTTTTCTTACACACAATGAAACATCTCTCTTCTTGTCGGGCACACTTACCTTTTTTTTATATGTCACCACATAAAAATAATAAACTATTTAATGAAACATAAACTTGCCCTCAAATTGCGCAATACACTATGCCAGTGCACGGTACAATCCGGCATTTAATAACTATTCAATGGATGCGTTAACATTTTCATGCCTCTAATTTACAGTTGCTGGCTTCTGTTGCGGACGTCTCATTGTCTTGCACAGATGAGAAAATTGTACACAAGTTAAATTTTTATTTGTTTCTATATTCTTTTAGCATGAAGAAAAATATGCAGTTTTGATTTGCTTGTACTTTTCAGTATGCCTTACTAAAAATATGCACACTCAAAATATTTAATTTTGGTAGTTGGGATTATTTCCAACTCTCTTTTTGATCACAATTATTGATATTCACAATGTCCAAAAAAAATTCTAAGATGAACAAAATTTTCTTTTGCTAATGGTTTGGTGAAGATGTCAGCATATCAGTGTTCCAAATGAACTTTCTTTTGCTAATGGTTTGGTGAAGATGTCAGCATATCAGTGTTCCAAAATGATTTCTCCATTATTGATCAACTCCCTGATGAAATGATACCTTGTGTCAATGTGTTTACTTCTTTTGTGAAAAACTAAATTTTTTGGATAAAGCAATTGCAGAATTGTTGTCACAATAAAAAAAAAAATTGTTTTTTTTTGTCTAGTCTTTCAACATTCTTTTCATCCAATTTACTTAACAAGCTACCCACATTTCTTTTGTTTATTTTTGCTCATGCCAAAAGTCTTTCAACAACATTCCTTTCATCCAATTTACTTAACAGGGTTGCTGCAACATATTCAACTTCATTTGTAGAAAGAGAAACAATTGGTCATTTTTTGGAAGCCCATGAAATGACTTCCGAACCCAAATGAAAAACATAGTCTGATGTGCTCTTCTTATCATCTACACTGCGCTTCTTATCATCTACACTCTCTTCCCAATCATTGTTAGTATATCCAACTAGCGTAAAATCATTTGTTGTGCTATACAAAATGCCATATTCCTTCGTTTCATTAAGATGTTGAGAGATATTAGTTGTGGTTGGTATTTTCATTGGCGAAAACAAAAAAGAAATTAATTATTTTCCAGCTATCCAATTAAGCCTCATATGGAGAAGTCGGCCCCACCACTTGAAGGGGTTTGACCCCAACGTCAAAAACATCCTCTTTGACTCCATATATATTGACATTCATTGATCTCATTTGGTATCAAATCACTCACTCATTCGACAAATCAGAAGGAGATATGTTCACACATGCGAAGAAGAAGAAGAAGAAGAAGAAGAAGAGGAAGAGGAATGATTTCTGCATCAACCATCTCATTTGACTTATGTTGACCAGTGTTGAATTGATTCATTTCTCTCTTGTTTGACTGAGCTATTAATTAAGGTTTGGAAGCCGATGTTTTTGTGCTTTGTTGACTGTACATTGGCTGAAGATTTGTCATTGTTTCTGGGCCATTGACCAAGAGTTTATCACAGGTCAACTACTGAAATTTGACCAAAATTTTGATTGTTGAATTGTAGGCTTAATTCCAGCCCCTTG